>LPNX010923144.1:1079413-1125991 GCA_001517045.1 Pseudotsuga menziesii
AGCCTGACAAGAAAAACCTCAGTAGCACAAGTTTTATAAAAAAACCAAATGAACCATTAAGCTGATTTATTTAAACAAAATAAATGTAAGTAACTAAAAGAAGCAAAGTTTTATTATAGCTAAGTATAAAATAGAAACGCAGAAAGTAAATGCTCTCTTTCAAGGAGCTTATTTTCCTACTCTAAGCATGATATAAAAAGGGTTAAGTGTAATCAGAGATCCAATGTAACCACCTAAGAATTTTATTAACATAAAAAAAAATTTCCTTGTCTTTGGTTACCAGCGAAAGTAAGGATACTTTATTCAGAAAATGCAAACCTGCGTGATGATCCGGAAGGGGCGGGATGGATGAGAAATCATAGGCATGAATAATGTCATCAAACTTCCTCCCAAACTGGTAAGTGCTTGTGCCGGCTACTTCTATCCATGTCTGGACAGGGTTGATGTACAAATTGGAATGATGAGGCAGATTGACTACACCATCATACTGATCATCAAGGCTTACCGGATGATAATTCACTGTATAAGCCCCAAGCGTTTTCATGTCATGAGGAAACTCTATATGTGAAGATGATAGTTGAGATTGATATTCTAATAACTGCATCACATCTGTCTTTTCACAACACTGCTTCTCCATGTCTTCATTATTTATACCTTTGTGCGGCTTTGCATGATATGACTCTGAATGATCAAATGGATAAACTGCATGCTTCTTTTTCATATCAAAGTTTCCCAAGGCCACATGGTCCATGCTCTCTCCTTTAGATATGCCATAGACAGAAAAATCAACAAAACCATCAAAAGTTTGCGGTTCATTATTTTCCTCTTTATTCATGTCACAGACTGGATTTTCCATGAATGTCCAGGACTCCTCATCAACAACTTTGTCAGGGATAAAAGAGTCTTCGTCACTTGTATCATGCTCCAAGCTATACTTGTCCTCATTTTCATACTCATCTTCTTCAGAGAAAAGGTCACAAGGTAGTAAACCTTCCAGACTGTCATCATTATATGGAGAACACATAGGAGTCTCATCATGTATACTACAGTTTTCATCATAAGTTTCACTATAAGATTCTGCAATGGTTTCATCCTCACGCTTGTACTGTTTAGATGGTAACAAAGGGTAGGCCTGGCCTACCACGTATATATGATGAGGCTCGCTTGAATTTGTTTCCTGATTAGTGACCTTGGGAAGTCCATGTTCCATGACTTGATTTGCAACATAACAAGTGCTTTCTTGGTGGAATTGTTCACAGGGTCTACACCATGGAATTACTTCTTCTACCATGTTAGCTGAGTCTAACTGGTTTGGAATCCTAGGCTCTTGTTGAGGAAACTTCTTTTGATACATCAGATTCTGCCTAGGCTGAAAGTTCCGAGGTCCATTATTTTTTTCCATTGTGATTATTCTATTATGCATGAGATTCAATTGTGTAGACTGATCTGCCATAAGTTGGTTTTGACTAGTAACCAAGTCTTTTATCATGTCTGTTACCTTTTCCATGGGATCTTCAGAGGCTCCCTTTTCTTCTAATTCAAAGGCTTTTCCCTTTTCTTCGTTGTATGAAGTGTTTCCTCTAGTGTAACTTGGAATGTTGGATTTGCCTGAAGACTGCATATTCTTTTCTATTTTCTCGGCCAAGTCTTGAGCAGTTTTTAGATCGGCCGGCTCTTTGTCCCTTAACTGGTACCTCAAATCACCAGTGAAAGCTTCGATGTAAGATATGAGGATGGAGGCATCCCTTGGCTTGATTTCTCTAGGGAGGTTCGCAAACATACGCCTGAACTTAGTATTAAATTCATCAATGGTTTCATTCTCCATCTTCTTTATGTTATGGAGGGCAGCAAGCAGATGTCTTGGTTCTTTCTTTTCCCCCCATTTCTTCTTAAAACCCTCTAGGAATTCACTAAGAGTTTTATATGAATCATCATCTAGGTCGAAGTACCATTCTTCAGCATCATCTTCCAAGGATAAAGCAAAGAGCGTCATTTTGACATCATCATGGTCATGGGCAGCATCATTGCAATAACTGACCAGGTGCTTTTCAAACTTTCGAAGGTGAGACTTGGCAGTGATGGCATTATTGCCATGAAATATGGGGAGCTTTTTGATAGCATCATTCGGAATGTCATGAGGACTACCTGCTATCTGAGAAAAGTCAAGGGGTTTGAAAAATTCCGTCATTTCTTGAGATTAGTGAACATGACTCTCTACAAATATGTGATGGATATCTGAGAGGGATTGGTCTCCTAAATCTTCAAGGTTTCTATGAGAAGTCTGCCTATTCAATCCTTCCCTAATAAACCTTTCAGGATCAGGGAGAGGATTGAATAATTGTCGGCGGTTTCTTCGGGTAGAAATTCTTGAAGGGATGTTAGACAGTGGAGTCGCCAGATGGATCGAGTTTTAATTTTTATGTTTTTTAAAGACTAGATCAATCAAAAGTTTTTAACTTTTTAGTTGTTTAGAAGAAAGTTAAGCTAAGTCGTACTCGGGAATAAAAAGATTTATCCCCAGCAACGGCGCCAAAAAGATGTTGCCGCCTTTTCACACACATGGGTCACGTGGCAGAAATCTTCAAGCCACTCAGTGTGTCCTTGGGGGCAAGTCTCGAGTCAAGGCTGTCACCTTGTTCTTGACTCCTCCGTTTAGTCTCAACTCCTAATGAAGCCAAGGGGGGTAGACCCTATTAAGTTACTAAGGATAATTACTTAGTGTTGTGATGTTAAACTGAATGAGTTACTTAGGAGTTTGAAATTTAACTATAAATAATCAAAGATGACAAGATACAAAGATGAACACACGAAAGCACAATGCTGAGACACAATATATATATATAAAGCAAGAAAGTAACCAGTGCCTTAGAATGGAGTCAAAAAATAGAAACAATGTACTTGCATGTGCTTGGAGTGAATGTTTTGCAATTACCTCTTGGTACGTTTTAAGTTAAATTTGAAGTGTGAGTTGATTAAAATTAGGGGAAGGGGGGACTCCAGATATACCGGAGAGTACTTGGAGTATGTCCAAAACTAAAACTTCACGGCTACACGCAAGGAATATGTGGGCTGAAATGGAGTCTCTGGGGCTATTGTTCGTAACGCACCCATAAGGGTGTGACAGAGATCGATGCCTCGAGGTCACTTTTCAGAAGTTCCCGTTTCCTTTGGGTATTTTGCCATCGTGATGGTTTGATCTAGGTGTTGGATTTTCACTTGTTGGTTTGTTAATTTGGGAGAGTGAGTCCTAACTACACTAGTCACTCAAGTGCTTTTGATACAGCTTGACTGATCGGATGAACCGCAGCCAAGTGCAGAGCATACACACTTGAGTCTTGTCAATTTTAGTAAGTTTTAAACTGGGTGTTCTTGTTTAAAAGAAAACCCTCCAGGAACCTCTTTCGATCCAAGTGGATCTCAATCGGGGAATCGAGGAGGGGTTAATTTTATAATAGCTGAAAAAAAAACAAATGATCAAAAGAAAACAGATGCACAATTCTAGTTTTCTAATTAGTCCTACCACGAATTTCTTTCCCCTTTCGGGTCAATCGGGAAGTCGTGGGGTAAGTATTAAGATTACTTTGAAATATAAAGTATGGAATATGAAATTAATAATAAAATAAATTATACTACCCTGCAGATTAGATCAATGCTAGTTTAAACAGAAATGAGCCAAAAGCGACAAAAAGGACACCGACGCAAATCCCCCCAGGGGCGATGGGGAATGGGCTCGAAAGAGCCTATTCAAAAAATAATTTTATTAACAACGGTTACAATATCAGAGAACTGATATAATTCCTCTTGATCCTTATATGGATTGAAATCAAGAGATGACAAGGTGCGAAAATCAAAGGTTCTAGTCAAATGGGAGACCCCTGGGGGGATTTGAACGCTCCCGATGCCACTTCCGAATAGCAGCTTCCTTTGTTTCTGTCAAACCTGCTAAAAACCAGCAAGCATATAAGAATGAAATATGCCCAAAAGCACTTTAAGAGTTCCTTTGGGTCAGCCTACCTTAACTCGAAAAGGATGAAGTTAAAACTAGCTAAACAAGTGAAAAAGGGAACCAAGGAAAGCAAGCTTTCCTTGGGATCTTGGATTGCTGTTTGTGCAGCCAATGGAATATGCACTGATTGCTGGATTTATCTTTTATCATACAACAAATGAAACTACCATAACAACAAGCTACGAATTTTCACTAAAATGCTTGCGAAAATATGGTAATTTTAGCTAGATCTCTTAAAATTGAACTTTATGTCCAAAACAAAACTAAGATATAGACTATGAGCTTCGAGATGATAGATATATGTTGAAATTACTTTTAAGATGATAGATCTAAACCAAAACAAAGCTATGAAAAGGTAACCGAGTGAAGAGTTGATCTTGAGGGAGGAAGAGGAGGAGAGAAATGCCGGTTTCCTTGAAGATCCACAGTGGAGCTTTCAGGTGGAATGTCGAGGGACTATGCCTTTGGAAGGCTTGAAGAGAGTGAAGAAGCAAACTAGATCAGCATCCTCTCCAATGTAGGAACCTGCAGCTCAGCTGAAATCAAAGAACTTGCCAAGAAACTTGTGAGATCCGATTAGTACATACACAGAGGTTCAAAATAACATGCATATAAGCTTATAGGACATGTTGAATCTAGATCTCTAAACATGCATCAAAGGAAGGAGATGGTCAATAAACTTATTGAAAAGCAGCTTTCCTATCAACATTATAATAAGCCTATTATCGATCTTGACAATGGATCTACAAGCAATTAGCAAAAAATGAATACAGATACAGGTTACCTCAGTGAAATAATGACAATAATCATCCACACATGTAATGGCACAACATCGTCTAGCCTCCAAAGCTTTTCTTTATTTCAAATGAAGAATTACAATAGTACAATAGCAGCAGCACCTCAATCCCAGTTCTAACTCACCTGGAAGAGGAGGCCGTGCTTGGATATATACAAAAACTAGGAGATCCAGCCCAGGGGGGACGCAAATCTCAAGGAGATAGACCAAATATGCTGATGGAGAGTCCATCAATGCCTGATCTGTGTCTAACTGAGCCAGATCTGAGTCTCACTGAGTGCAATTGTCAATCAGAGAGCTGATTTGAATGACACCTCAACCTGTTGACTGAAGCATGCACCAAAACTCATCCAGATGAGCCAAAACGTGTTGAGGAGAGAGGGAGGGCGAAATTCCCCATAAAGGATGCTGAAGATCAACTCTGGATTTGATTTGATGACCACCTTCAGTCAAGGATTTGTCAGATCCAGTCAATCTGCTTCAGATCAGACTGATTTCAATCAAATCGGCTGAGAGTCCACTGATTTATGATTTTGGATTTGCTCCATTATTCATCAATTTATTAATTAAAATAATCAATAATTGATTTTTGGGGCTTTCTGACCCGAGTGATGGAAAATCACTCAAAACTAGGAAATAGTGGGTCCATGGGTTTACATGGTGCTCTTAGCTTGAAAATGAGCACTGACATGACTGAAACAGATTATTTGGCCCACTTCTATTACAAAATCAAATTTTCCAATTAAACTATTAAAAAATAGCCTAAGTTTTGGAAAAATTAAATTTTAATAAAAAACATTGAAAAAACTAAAAAATTGAAAAATTGAAAAAACCTAGGGGGACTTAGACATGTTCATATGACTCAACCATGATGTCTAGCATGTTTATATATTGACACATAGACTCTAATAACCTCAATAGGCTTAAATGCCAAGACAACCACCCCAACTTTGGAGGTATGGAGTGAAAAACTCAGAAATTATCAGTCGTTTATTCAACAACCAATAATAACCAAGGGAAAAAACACCCTGGGCTGATCGGATTGACAAATAAAGTCTAAGAGACCGAGTCTTTTACAGACACTATCATGCTAAAACATTTATTACAAATCCCCCATGGGGTATGAACATGTGATATAGTACAACAAGCACTTCCGAGAAGTACATCCAAAGGTCTTCTTAAGTCCGAACAAGTTATCCTTGTCCAGTTCATCAGGCTCACTCGATAAAAAACCACTAAGTACAACTTAGGTGGTAACATTCTGGCTCCAACTGTGGGACGTGTGCTCGATCTGGTCTTTAAGGCAAGGAGAGGATACGAGAACACCAGAATCTCTGGTTTTTATACCCTGTAAAAACATCTAGCTTGACAAGAAAAACCTCAGTAGCACAAGTTTTATAAAAAAACCAAATGAACCATTAAGCTGATTTATTTAAACAAAATAAATGTAACTAACTAAAAGAAGCAAAGTTTTATTATAGCTAAGTATAAAATAGAAATGCAGAAAGTAAATGCTCTCTTTCAAGGAGCTTATTTTCCTACTCTAAGCATGATATAAAAAGGGTCAAGTGTAATCAGAAATCCAATGCAACCACCTAAGAATTTTATTAACATAAAAAAAAATTTCCTTGTCTTTGGTTACCAGCCAAAGTAAGGATACTTTATTCAGAAAATGCAAACCTGCGTGATGATCCGGAAGGGGCGGGATGGATGAGAAATCATAGGCATGAATAATGTCATCAAACTTCCTCCCAAACTGGTAAGTGCTTGTGCAGGCTACTTCTATCCATGTCTGGACAGGGTTGATGTACAAATTGGAATGATGAGGCAGATTGACTACACCATCATACTGATCATCAAGGCTTACCGGATGATAATTCACTGTATAAACCCCAAGCGGCTCCAAGTCATGAGGAAACTCTATATGTGAAGATGATAGTTGAGACTGATATTCTAATAACTGCATCACATCTGTCTTTTCACAACACTGCTTCTCCATGTCTTCATTATTTATACCTTTGTGCGGCTTTGCATGATATGACTCTGAATGATCATATGGATAAACTGCATGCTCCTTTTTCATATCAAAGTTTCCCAAGACCACATGGTCCATGCTCTCTCCTTTAGATATGCCATAGACAGAAAAATCAACAAAACCATCAAACGTTTGCGGTTCATTATTTTCTTCTTTATTCATGTCACAGACTGGATTTTCCATGAATGTCTAGGACTCCTCATCAACAACTTTGTCAGGGATAAGGGAGTCTTCATTACTTGTATCATGCTCCAAGCTATACTTGTCCTCATTTTCATACTCATCTTGTTCAGAGAAAAGGTCACAAGGTAGTAAACCTTCCAGACTGTCATCATTATATGGAGAACACATAGGAGTCTCATCATGTATACTACGGTTTTCATCATAAGTTTCACCATAAGATTCTGCAATGGTTTCATCCTCACGCTTGTACTGTTTAGATGGTAACAAAGGGTAGGCCTGGCCTAACACGTATATATGATGAGGCTCGCTTGAATTTGTTTCCTAATTACTGACCTTGGGAAGTCCATGTTCCATGACTTGATTTGCAACATGACAAGTGCTTTCTTGGTGGAATTGTTCACAGGGTCTACACCATGGAATTACTTCTTCTACCATGTTAGTTGAGTCTAACTGGTTTGGAATCCTAGGCTCTTGTTGAGGAAACTTCTTTTGATACATCTGATTCTTCGTAGGCTGAAAGTTCCTAGGTCCATTATTTCTTTCCATTGTGATTATTCTATTGTGCATAAGATTCAATTGTGTAGACTAATCTGCCATAAGTTGGTTTTGACTAGTAACCAAGTCTTTTATCATGTCTGTTACCTTTTCCATGGGATCTTTAGAGGCTCCCTTTTCTTCTAATTCAAAGGCTTTTCCCTTTTCTTCGTTGTATGAAGTGTTTCCTCTAGTGTAACTTGGAATGTTGGATTTGCCTGAAGATTGCATATTCTTTTCTATTTTCTCGGCCAAGTCATGAGTAGTTTTTAGATCGGCCGGCTCTTTGTCCCATTACTGGTACCTCAAATCACTAGTGAAAGCTTCGATGTAAGATATGAGGATGGAGGCATCCCTTGGCTTGATTTCTCTAGGGAGATCCGCAACCATATGCCTGAACTTAGTATTAAATTCATCAATGGTTTCATTCTCCATCTTCTTTATGTTATGGAGGGCAGCAAGCAGATGTCTTGGTTCTTTCTTTCCCCCCCATTTCTTCTTAAAACCCTCTAAGAATTCACTAAGAGTTTTATATGAATCATCATCTAGGTCAAAGTACCATTCTTCAGCATCATCTTCCAAGGATAAAGCAAAGAGCGTCATTTTGACATCATCATGGTCATGGGCAGCATCATTGCAATAACTGACCAGGTGCTTTTCAAACTTTCGAAGGTGAGACTTGGCAGTGATGGCATTATTGCCATGAAATATGGGGAGCTTCTTGATAGCATCATTCGAAATGTCATGAGGACTACCTGCTATCTGAGAAAAGTCAAGGGGTTTGAAAAATTCCGTGATTTCTTGAGATTAGTGAACATGACTCTCTACAAATATGCGATGGATATCTGAGAGGGATTGGTCTCCTAAATCTTCAAGGTTTCTATGAGAAGTCTGCCTATTCAATCCTTCCCTAATAAACCTTTCAGGATCAGGGAGAGGATTGAATAATTGTCGGCGGTTTCTTCGGGTAGAAATTCTTGAAGGGATGTTAGACAGTGGAGTCGCCAGATGGATCGAGTTTTGATTTTTATGTTTTTTAAAGACTAGATCAATCAAAAGTTTTTAACTTTTTAGTTGTTTAGAAAAAAGTTAAGCTAAGTCGTACTCGGGAATAAAAAGATTTATCCCCGGCAACGGCGCCAAAAAGATGTTGCCACCTTTTCACACACATGGGTCACGTGGCAGAAATCTTCAAGCCACTCGGTGTGTCCTTGGGGGCAAGTCTCGAGTCAAGGCTGTCACCTTGTTCTTGATTCCTCCGTTTAGGCTCAACTCCTAATGAAGCCAAGGGGGTTAGACCCTATTAAGTTACTAAGGATAATTACTTAGTGTTGTGATGTTAAACTGAATGAGTTACTTAGGAGTTTGAAATTTAACTATAAATAATCAAAGATGACAAGATACAAAGATGAACACACGAAAGCACAATGCTGAGACACAATATATATATAAAGCAAGAAAATAGCCAGTGCCTTAGAATGGAGTCAAAAAATAGAAACAATGTACTTGCATGTGCTTGGAGTGAATGTTTTGCGATTGCCTCTTGGTATGTTTAAGTTAAATTTGAAGTGTGAATTGATTAAAATTAGGCGAAGGGGGGACTCCAGATATACCGGAGAGTACTTGGAGTATGTCTAAAACTAAACCTTCACGGCTACCCGCAAGGAATATGTGGGCTGAAATGGAGTCTCTGGGGCTATTGTTCGTAACGCACCCATTAGGGTGTGACAGAGATCGACGCCCCGAGGTTAGTTTTCAGAAGTTCCCGCTTCCTTTGGGTATTTTGGCACCGTGATGGTTTGATCTAGGTGTTGGATTTTCAGCTGTTGGTTTGTTAATTTGGGAGAGTGAGTCCTAATTACACTAGTCACTCAAGTGCTTTTGATACAGCTTGACTGATCGGACGAACTGCAGCCAAGTGCAGAGCATATACACTGGAGTCTTGTCAATTTTAGTAAGTTTTAAACTGGGTGTTCTTGTTTAAAAGAAAACCCTCTAGGAACCTCTTTCGATCCAAGTGGATCTCAATTGGGGAATCGAGGAGGGGTTAATTTTATAATAGCTGAAAAGAAAAATGATCAAAAGAAAACACATACACAATTCTAGTTTTCTAATTAGTCCTACCACGAATCTCTTTCCCCTTTCGGGTCAATCGGGAAGTCATGGGGTAAGTATTAAGATTACTTTGAAATATAAAGTATGGAATATGAAATTAATAATAAAATAAATTATACTACCCTGCAGATTAGATCAATGCTAGTTTAAACATAAATGAGCCAAAAGCAACAAAAAGGACACCGACGCAAATCCCCCCAGGGGGGATGGGGAATGGGCTCGAAAGAGCCTATTCAAAAAATAATTTTATTAACAGCGGTTACAATATCATAGAACTGATATAATTCCTCTTGATCCTTATATGGATTGAAATCAAGAGATTACAAGGTGCGAAAATCAAAGGTTCTAGTCAAATGGGAGACCCCTGGGGGGATTTGAACGCTCCCGAGGCCACTTCCGAACAGCAGCTTCCTTTCTTTCTGTCAAACCTGCTAAAAACCAGCAAACATATCAGAATGAAATATGCCCAAAAGCACTTTAAGAGTACCTTTGGATTAGCCTACCTTAACTCGAAAGGGATGAAGTTAAAACTAGCTAAACAAATGAAAAAGGGAACCAAGGAAAGCAAGCTTTCCTTGGGATCTTGGCTTGCTGTTTGTGTAGCCAATGGAATATGCATTGATTGCTGGATTTATCTTTTATCATACAGCAAATGAAACTACCATAACAGCAAGCTACGAATTTTCACTAAAATGCTTGCGAAAATATGGTAATTTTAGCTACATCTCTTAAAATTGAACTTTATGTGCAAAACAAAACTAAGATCTAGACTATGAGCTTCGAGAGGATAGATATATGTTGAAATTAGTTTTAAGATGATAGATCTAAACCAAAACAAAGCTATGAAAAGGTAATCGGGTGAAGAGTTGATCTTGAGGGAGGAAGAGGAGGAGAGAAATGCCGGTTTTCTTGAAGTTCCACAGTGGAGCTTTCAGGTGGAATGTCGAGGGACTATGCCTTTGGAAGGTTTGAAGAGAGTGAAGAAGCAAACTAGATCAACATCCTCTCCAATGTAGGTACCTGCAGCTCAGCTGAAATCAAAGAACTTGCCAAGAAACTTGTGAGATCCGATTAGTACATACACAGAGATTCAAAATAACATGCATATAAGCTTATAGGAGACGTTGAATCTAGATCTCTAAACATGCATCAAAGGAAGGAGATGGTCAATAAACTTATTGAAAAGCAGCTTTCCTATCAAGATTATAATAAGCCTATTATCAATCTTGACAACGGTTCTACAAGCAATTAGCAAAAAATGAATACATATACAGGTTACCTCAGTAAAATAATGACAATAATCATCCACACATGTAATGGCACAACACCGTCTAGCCTCCAAAGCTTTTATTTATTTCAAATGAAGAATTACGATAGTACAATAGCAGCAACACCTCAATCCCAGTTTTAACTCACCTGGAAGAGGAGGCTGTGCTTGGATATATAAAAAAACTAGGAGATCCAGCCGAGGGGGGGCGCAAATGTCAAGGAGATAGACCAAATATGCTGATGGAGAGTCCATCAATGCCTGATCTGTGTCTAACTGAGCCAGATCTGAGTCTCACTGAGTGCAATTGTCAATCGAAGAGCTGATCTGACTGACACCTCAACCTGTTGACTGAAGCATCCACCAAAACTCATCCAGATGAGCCAAAACGTGTTGAGGAGAGAGGGAGGGCGAAATTCCCCATAAAGGATGCTGAAGAAATTCCCCATAAAGGATGTTGAAGATCAACTCTGGATCTGATTTGATCACCTCCTTCAGTCAATGATTTGTCAGATCCAGTCAATCTGCTTCAGATCTGACTGATTTCAATCAAATCGGCTGAGAATGCACTGATCTATGATTTTTGGATTTGCTCCATTATTCATCAATTTATTAATTAAAATAATAAATAATTGATTTTTGGGGCTTTCTGACTCGAGTGATGGAAAATCACTCAAAACTAGGAAATAGTTGGTCCATGGGTTTACATGGTGCTCTTAGCTTGAAAATGAGCACCTACATGACTGAAACAGATTATTTGGCCCAATTTTATTGCAAAATCAAATTTTCCAATTAAACTATTAAAAAATAGCCTAAGTTTTGGAAAAATTAAATTTTAATAAAAAACACTGAAAGAATTAAAAAATTGAAAAATTGAAAAAACCTAGGGGGACTTAGACATGTTCATATGACTCGACCATGATGTCTAGCATGTTTATACATTGACACATAGACTCTAATAACCTCAATAGGCTTAAATGCCAAGCCAACCACCCCAACTTTGGAGGTATGGAGTGAAAAACTCAGAAATTATCAGTCGTTTATTCAACAACCAATAATAACCAAGGGAAAAAACACCCTGGGCTGATCAGATTGACAAATAAAGTCTAAGAGACCGAGTCTTTTACAGACACTATCATGCTAAAACATTTATTACAATTCCCCCATGGGGTATGAACATGTGATATAGTACAACAAGCACTTCCGAGAAGTACTTCCAAAGGTCTTCTTAAGTCCGAACAAGTTATCCTTGTCCGGTTCATCAGGCTCACTCGATAAAAAACCACTAAGTACAACTTAGGTGGTAACATGTACTATTGACCCGACTTACATCCGGAGGTTTACATTGATTCTTTCAATGACTCTAACAAGACCTAACTCATCTCCCAAAGGAGGAATACAATCAATACATCTGGGATATCTTTCGAAGTTACAATACTTTAACACTCCCTCTTAACTAGGAAGGTATTCCACCGTAGTAGCAACTGCTACTATTACAACTGTACAACTGACTGGTGAGACTCTATATGTCATAGGAAATTTTGGAACATCATCATACATCTTCATCATCGATCTCAATTGTATCATCTTCTGCAGTCTGAGCATGTGAATATTGAATCATCTTCTGTATGTGGTCAATCATCTTCTGTAGCATCAACACGTGAATACTGAATCATCGTCTGTCACATCTTCTATAGCATCAGTATGAATACTGAATCATCGTTTGTCACATCTTCTGGATCATCTTCTATAGCATGAGTATGTGAATACTGAATCATCGTTTGTCACATCTTCTGGATCATCTTCTATAGCATAAGTATGTGAATACCGAGTTATCTTTTGCCATATCAAGTTTTGCCAACATTAGTGTGTAAACACTGAACCATCATCATCTGCAATAGATACTCATCATCTGTATCTTCAGTATGTAAATACTGAATCATCATTTGCAGCATCAGTATGTAAATACAACACAACATCATTAGCATGTTAGTGCTAAAAACAAAATCATCTGTAATGCTAGATCATCATTTGCATTGCCAGCGTAGAGATGTTGGAACATTGACATCAATCATCAAAGTACTTCATCAGCAGTCATCTCAACAATCTTCAGTATGATAATACTGAACCTACAACATCAGTATAAGAATACTGCAACTATCAGTCATCTCATCAATCAACAAACATCAGTATGATAATACTGAACCTATCTCAACAATCATCAATGTAACATGTAATGTCCATTTTTGAAATTTTATTAAATGACCAATTTTTTTCACTTTTTTCCCAATTTTGGCCTGAACTAGTTTTGATGTCTAGACTTCTAAATTGGCCCAAATGCTCTCAAATTTTCTCAGAAGGTAGATGACTGATATTAGAACTTAAATATGATGTTCAGGGATGTTTTATGACCCCACAATTACTTCTGCAAACTTGTTTAATGTTCTGCTCAAAGTAGGAGTCTTTACTAGCAAATTGGGGCTCCAATTCCCCCTAGGTAATTGCCGGAAATGGCTTCACAAATGGTCCCAAAGTCACTCAAATTTCAGAACAAATGCAGGGGATGTGTAAGGGACATTTTCAAAGTCTCATATGCATCATGGTTCAGTTTATACATACTGTTATGACTTTTTCCAAAACAGCTACCAAATCACAATTTCGACCCTTGGGGAAAATGCACCAAATCTTCTCCCAATGCAATAAAAATGAGTAAAATGGCTTCCAATGCTTAAGTACTGAACATGAGACTTGAAATACACAGTAATGACAGTCCATTCATCATACATTTATCATAGATACATTCCTCCATTCGAAATGAAAAGCATTACCATAGCATATATCCAAATAGAGTGGAAATGGTCACTGTTTGCTCATTAAAAGTCATTTTAACATACAAATATTGGGTATTTCGACTTGAAACTTTCTGAGAGTGAAGAACAGAGCATATTTACTGATTACAATTATAAATAGATCAGGAATATATCTCCCAAAGAGTACATGAGCTCACCCAAGGCGCAATCCCTCCATGAGTATGAATATGCAAAGAAAACTGGAAATGGTTGATAGAGAGTGTTGCAATAGAATAATCCACATGCTTTCCTGTAGCTTACACCTACAAATAAGACTCCATTAAAGCTCTTTGAAAGATCTGAGCGGCCTCTCCAAACACCAACTTGGATGGGAATCTTTCACCCTCGAAATTGGCTAAGGCAAGAAAACTAGTCATCCACTAGCTCTCACAATTCACAAATGATCAAAAGCTTTTCTCTTGGTTTCTTCTTGTATTTTATAAACATCCTTAGCCTTCTAAGGTTCCCAATCCATCCACAAACTCAAGCCAATTCGAATTAGGGTGTGTGCTCATGATTTGCCATGTGTCCTCCCTTTCCTAGCCTTCCACCTTCCCCAAATTTGAGTTGGAGCCCATTGAGCTTCCCCAACTCACATGAGAGCTCTCTTGGATGCTCTATTTCGACCCGACATGTCAGATATGTCATATGTCAGCCTTCAGATCTGATTTGTGTCATAGGTGTCATAGCATCTTCATCATTGTTGTCATAGAGCTAGGAAATCTAGTCTAAGTGTCTCTCTAACTCCAAAATGACTTTTCCTCTTCTATGTAAGTTACATTTCTTCCAAAATTCGACCTATGATGCATATGGCCAAGTGTATTAGCCTTCTAACTCATCAAAGAACCTTTAGGCTTCCCATGGATTCGAAATTGCCAGAAGAGGATGCCATGTGGTCCAAATTTCTAGCTTGCGTGGGCCCCATAGTCTCTACGTGTCTCCATGCTCCATTGCCACTTCAATTTTCTCTTGTATTTATTTAATAAGCTACATTATTAAATATTTATCCCATTCTAATGTCTAAACATCATTTATTAGCTCCTTTATTAAAATTCCAAATGTATCCATCCAACCTAGGGAACTAGTAGGATTGATGGAATTGTCCTGCTATGCAATTATTTGAATGGGGACATTACATAACAACATTGAAACTATCTCAACAATCAATTGAAGCAAACATCTCAGCAATCATCTCTATAATAACACTGAACCAAACATCTCAATAATCATCAGTCTAACATTACTGAACCAAACATCTCAGCAATCTTCAGTATAACAATACTTAACCAAACATCTCAACAATCATCAGTATAACAATATTGAACCAAACAATCATCTCAACAATCAATAGTATAGCAATACTGTAACTATCATCTCAATTGTCATCATTCTAACAATACTAAAGCACACATCTTTCCCTCTAATTATCTCGGAGCAGTATCACGGTGAGTTCTCTGGTAGATCCATCTGGGCATTTTGTCTAACTTACTAACTCTTTCGAGCCAACAAGTCTCGTTAAACAGATGGATCTTCCTGGGGACCAACAAGCCTTGTCCTGGCTTACAAACCCACTTGGGTTAAACTGATCGAGCTAGACATACTAATCCCCTTAGGATCAACATGCCTCGTCTGATTAACCCTTTCGGTCTAACTGTCCTAGCCAGACTTACCCTACTCTAGACTGAGCTACCACCACTGCATCCTTCTTCCATCTACCGTCACTCCCTCTTTCGAGAGAGGTCCTTTCGGACTACACCAAGCTTGTCTCGAAAGTATTCAAACTTTACACGAGCCAGAGGCTTAGTCAATACGTCTGCCACTTGTTCCTCTGTAGGAACATACTTGAGCTTTATAGCTCCTTTCTGAACCATGTCTTGAATGAAATGATATTTGACTTCAATATGCTTTGACTTATCATGAAACATTGGGTTTTCTGTCATCTTGATAGAACTTTGATTATCACAAAGGATATCAGTGACCTCTATCTCTGCATCAAATAATCCTTCCAACATCTTTTGACGCCATACTGCTTCGCTACAAGTTGAACATGCTGCAATGTATTCGATTTCTGCTGTGCTAAGTGCAATACTAGTCTGCTTTCTACTGATGAACCATGAGATCATTCCTGATCCCAAACTAAAACATAATTCTGAAGTGCTCTTTTTATCTTTAGCACTTCTTGCCCAATCTGAGTCTGTGAATCCATACAATCTGATTTCATCATTCGATGCATGTTTGATCCCATAATCTACAGCTTCCTTTAGATACCTCATCACATGTTTTGCTCCTATCAGGTGAATATGTCTGGGATTCACCATATACTGACTTAGCGTGTTTACAACAAAACATATATCTAGTCTTGTATTGGTTAAGTACATCTGTGAACCAATAAATTGTCTGTACAAGGTGGCATCTACAACTTCCGAAGTATCATCATTTAATAGTTTTAAATTTGTTGTCATCGGAGTAGTCATGGTTGCAATCTATCATCCCAAATCTTTTTAGGATTTCTACTGTATATTTTCCTTGGTACAGGAAAATCTCATCTAGATGTTGCCATACTTCAAGACCTAGAAAATAGTGCATCATTTCAAGGTCTTTCATCTCAAATTCTGCAGCGAGCTAATTCTTACATTCATTGATGGGCTTGTTGTCGCCTTTCACACCCCTGGGTTACGTGGCAGAAATCTTCAAGCCACTCGGTGTGTCTTTGGGGACAAGTCTCGAGTCAAGGCTGTCACCTTGTTCTTGACTCCTCCGTTCAGGGTAACTCCTAATGAAGCCAAGGGGGGTAGACCCTATTAAATTACTAAGGCAAGTTACTTAGTGTGATGGTGTTATATTGATTAAGTTATTTAGAAGTTTTGAAATTAACTAGTGGAAACAAAAGATAACAAGATGCAAGATTTAAAGCAGATAAGCACAGTAATGACACTCAATATATATATAATCGAAAGAATTAATCAAATAAATCACCAATGCCTTAAATGGAGTCAACAGAGAAAATAATGTGCTTGCATGCGCTTGAAAGAATGTTTTGCAAATGTCTCTTGCTAGATTTTAAATTAACGTGGAATGTGAATGAATTAAATTAGGCGAAAATGAGACTCCAGATATACCCGAGGGGTACTTGGAGTATGTCCAAAAGTGAACTTTCACGGCTACCCGCAAGGTGTTTGTGGGCTGGAACAGAGTCTCGGAGACTATTGTTCATAACGCACCCGTCAGGGTGTGACAGAGATTGACGCCTCGATGTCACTTTCCAATTGTTCTTACTCCTTTGGGTATTTTGCCACCGCTTACAGTTTGTTCGAGGCGTTGGATTTTCGCCTGATGGTTTGTCAATTTGGGAGGTGAAGACTAATTAATCTAGTCATTCAAGTGCTTTTGATGCAGCTTGACTGGTCGGACGAACCGCAACCAAGTACAGAGCATATAGATTGGAGTCTTTGTTATTTTTAGTAAATTTTAAAAGATGTGTTCTTTAAAAAGAAAACCCTCCAGGAACCTCTTTCGGTCCAAGTGGACCTCAATCGAGGAATCAAGGAGGGGTTGATTTCATTATGATTATCAAAACAATTAATGAAAATGGAATCAGAGATACACAACACCGATTTTCTAATTAGTCCTACCACGCATCTCTTTCCTCTTGCGGGTCAATCGGGAAGTCGTGGGGTAAGTAGTATGATTACTTTTGAATTGAAAATATGGAATAATGCAAAATATTATCAAAGTCTACAATCCTGCATGTCAATACTAAACTAGAACAGAAACAAGGTGAAACAATGTAAAAAATAACACGGACACGAATCCCCCCATGGGGGATGTTCGAGCCTATTCGAAAATATTTTTCTTTTTATTAGCATCAATTACAATATCAGTAAACTGAAATTAATCAACGTGGTCCTTGTATGGAATGGGACCAAAGGTTTACAGATTGCAAAAATTTGAAATTTTGGGAAGACGGAGACCCCCTGGGGTGTTTCGAATGGTCCAAAAATGCTTTCCGGACAGCGCCTCCTCCTCTCTTCTGTTACACCTGTTAAAAACCAGCAAGCCTATCACATTTAAATATGTCCAAAAGTAGTTTGAAAGTACTTTTGGATGAACAAACTTTTTACCCAAAAATTCTAAGTTAAAACTAGTTTTTAAAGAAACGGAAAATGAACTAAGGAAAGCAAGCTTTCCTTGGGATCTTGGCCTGCTTTTGGGGCAGCCAATATGAAGCACTTAAATTGCTGAATATAACTTTTTAGATTCTAAGGAAACAACCATGCATTCAATAAGCTTTAGATTTACTTTCACAGCCTTGAAAAATGACAATTTTCTCTAAAACTAGATCTAGAATGCTTGTAAATTTTCTTTTAGGAATGAGATCTAGTTTATGAGCTTCCAGGCAGCAAGATCTATCTAAAATAAACTTTGAAATTGATAGATCTAAACAATTTTAAAGCTGCAAACAAGTAACCAGTTTGATTTTAGAAAAATTTGAAGGAGGAAGAGGAAAAGAAGAGCATTTGTTGCTGGGAGCCTTGAAGATCAACCGTGGAGCTTTCCGGTGGAATGTCGAGGGACTATGCCTTTGAATAGTTTTGGAGAGAGTGAAGAAGCAAACTAGATCAGCATCCTCTCCAAGTTAGGAACCTGCAACTGAATCCAAAGACTTGCCAAAATACTTGTGAGATCTGGTTAATACATACATAGAGATTTCAGAATAACATGCATATAAACTTATAAAACATGCTAAATCTAGATCTCTAAACATGCATCAAAAAGGAAAGAGATGGCCAATAAACTTATTAACAAACTCCTTTCCTATCAAGATTATAATAAACTTATTATCAATCTTAGCAATGAATCCACAAACAATGAGCAAATTATGAACATAGATACAGGTTACCTCAGTAAAACATGGCGATGCTCTTCCACACATATAATGACATGACACCATCTTGCCTCCAAAGCTTCACTTTATTCCAATAGAAAAATATATTACACAGTATTACAAAAACAACAACTCCTCAATCCAACTCTTACTAGCTTGGAAGAGGTAGCCTGAGCTTTATTTATACACAAAATTGAAACCCTAGCCCAGAGGGGGCGCAAATCCCAAGGAGATAGACCACTGTAGCTGAAGGCGAGTCCATCAATTCCTGATTTGAAGCTGAATTGAGCTTCTACTGAGTTTGAATGTCAATCGGGGGGCTGATTGAGCTGACACATCAACCCACTGAGTGAATCATCAACCACAGAGCTCCCAGAAGAGCCCACACGTGTGGAGGAGAGAGAGAGGGCACAATTGCCCATAAAGGAGGTTGAAGTTCAACTCTAGATCTGCCCTGGTCACCTGCTTCAGTCAAGGATTTGTCAGATCCAGTGAATCTGGTGCCGATGAGACTGATTTCAATCAAATCGGTTGAGAATTCATTGATTTTAGGATTTAGGATTTGCTCCATTATTCATCAATTTATTAATTAAAATAATCAATAATTGATTTTTTGGGGCTTTCTGACTTGAGTGATAGAAAATCACTCAAAACTAGGAAATAGTGGGTCTATGGGTTTACATGGTGCTCTTAGCTTGAAAATGAGCACCCCCATGACTGAAACTGATTATTTGGCCCACTTTTATTACAAAATCAATTTTTCCAATTAGACTATTAAAAAATAGCCTAAGTTTTTGTGGAAAAATTAAAATTTAAAAAACTTTAAAAATTAAAAAATTAAAAACCTAGGGGGACTTAGACATGTTCATATGACTTGACCATGATGCCTAGCATGTTTATACATTGACACATAGACTCTAATAACTTCAATAGGCCTAAATGCCAAGCCAACCACCCCAACTTTGGAGGTATTGAGTAAAAAACTCAGAAATTATCAGTCGTTTATTCAACAACCAATAATAACCAAGGGAAAAACACCCTGGGCTGATCAGATTGACAAATAAAGTCTAAGAGACCGAGTCTTTTACAGATATTATCATGCTAGAACATTTTATTACAACTCCCCTCTGGGGTATGAACATGTGATATAGTACAACAAGCACTTCCCAGAAGCACACTTCCGAAGGTCTTCTGAAGTCCGAACAAATCATCTTTGTTCGGTTCACTAGGTTCACTTGATAAAAAACCACTGAGTACAACTTAGGTGGTAACATCTGGCTCCAACTGCGGGACGTGTGCTTGATCTGGTCATATGCCAAGGAGAGGATACGAGAACACTAGAATCTCTGGTTTATACACCCTGTAAAAACATCTCAACTTGACAAGAAAACCTTAGTAGCACAAGCTTTATATAAAAACCAAGTGAACTATTAAGTTGATTTATTTAAACAAAATAAATGTAACTAACTAATGAAAAAAAGTTTTATTATAGCTAAGTACAAAACAAAAATGTGGAAAGTAAGTGCTCTTTTTTTTCAAGGAGCTTATTTTCCTACTCTAAGCATGATATAAAAAAGGGTTAAGTGTAATCAGAAATCCAATGTAACCACATAAACATTTTATCAACATAAAAACAAATTGCCTTGTCTTTGGTTGCCAACCAAAGTAAGGATACTTTATTCAGAAAATGCAAACCTGCGTGATGATCTGGAAGGAGCGAGATGGATGGAAAATCATAGGCATGAATAATGTCGTCAAACTTCCTCCCAAACTGGTAAGTGCTTGCGCAGACTGCTTCTATCCATGACTGGATAGGGTTGATGTACAAATCGGAATAATGAGGCAGATTGACTACACCATCATACTGATCATCAAGGCTTATCGGATGATCTGTATAAGCCCCAAGCGGCTCCCAATCATGAGGAAACTCTATATGTGAAGATGATAGTTGAGACTGATATTCTACTAACTGCATCACATCTGTCTTTTCACAACATTGCTTCTCCATGTCTTCATTAATGATACCTTTGTGCGGCTTTGCATGATATGACTCTGAATGATCATATAAAAGTTTTGAATGCTGCTTTTCCATACTAGGATTTTCCCAGGTCTCCAGATCCATGCTTCCCTCTATGGAAGTATAGTAGATTGGACTTCCACAAATTTCTAAATAGACACTCCCCTTGCTGGATATAGCATAGATAGGATTCTTAATAAGATATCCACAAAAATCCCAACAGTCATCACCACCATCTATGTCAGATGTGTGATGGATTCCCCATTGCTGATATCAAGTTCTGATATCAAGTTCTCTTTGTCTTCATTACTGATACAGATATATGGCTCAGACTGATCATATGGATAAACTGCATGCTCTTTTTCCATATCAAAGTTTCCCAAGGCCACATGGTCCATACTCTGTCCTTTAGATATGCCATAGACAGAAAAATCAACAAAACCATCAAAAGTTTTTGGTTCATTATTTTCTCTTTATTCATGTCAGAGACTGGATTTTCCATGAATGTCCAGGACTCCTCATCAACATCTTTGTCAGAGATAAGGGAGTCTTCGTCACTTGTATCATGCTCCAAGTTATACTTGTCCTCATTTTCATACTCATCTTCATCAGAGAAAAGGTCACAAGGAAGTAAACCTTCCAGACTGTCATCATTATATGGAGAACACGTAGGAGTTATATGGAGAACACGTAGGAGTCCCATCATGTACATTACAGTTTTCATCATAAGTTTGACTATAAGATTTTGAGGTTTCATCCTTAGGTTTGTACTGTTTAGCTGGTGACAAAGGGTAGGCCTGGCCTACCATGTATATATGATCAGGCTCGCTTGAAGTTGTTTCCTGGGTACTGACCTCGGGAAGTCCATTTTCCATGACTTGATTTGCAACATAACAAGTGCTTTCTTGGTGGAATTGTTCGCAGGGTCTACACCATGGAATTACTTCTTCTACCATGTTAGCCGAGTCTAACTGGTTTGGAATCCTAGGCTCTTGCTGAGGAAATTTCTTTTGATACATCTGATTCTGCTTGGGCTGAAAGTTCCCAGGTCCATTATTCCTTTCCATTGTGATCAATCTATTATGCATGTGATTCAATTGTGCAGAATGATTGGCCATTAGTTGGTTTTGACTAGTAACCAAGTTTTTTATCATGTTTGTCACCTTTTCCATGGGATCTTTAGAAGTTCCCTTTTCTTCTGATTCAACGGCTTTACCCTTGGTCTCTTTGTTGCTGGAATTGTTTTCCCTAGCGTGACTTGGAATGTTGGACTTGCCTAAAGATTGCATATTTCTTTCCTATTTTCTCGGCCAATTCTTGGGCAGTTTTTAGATCGGCCGGTTCTTTATCTCTCAACTGGTACCTTGAGTCACCGGTGAAGGCTTCACTGTAGGATACGAGGATAGAGGCATTTTTTGGCTTGATGTCTCTAGGAAGGTCTGCAACCATGTGCCTGAATTTAGTGTTAAATTCATCCATGGTTTCATTCTCCATCTTCTTTATGCTATAAAGGGCAGCAAGCAGATGTCTTGGTTCTTTCTTTTCTCCCCACTTCTTCCTAAAACCATTTTGGAATTCGCTAAGAGTTTTATATGAATCGTCATCTAGGTCGAGGTACCACTCTTCAGCATCATCTTCTAAGGATATGGCAAAGAGCTTCATTTTGACATCGTCATGGTCATGGGAAGCATCATTGCAATAACTGACCAGGTGCTTTTCAAACTTTCGAAGGTGAGACTTGACAGTGATGGCATTATTGCCCTGAAATATGGGGAGCTTCTTGATAGCATCTTTTGGAATGGCGTGGGGAGCACTTGCTATCTGAGAAAAGTCATGGGGTTTGAATAATTCCGTCATTTCTTGAGATTGGTGAACATGACTCTCTACAAATAAGTAATGGATATCTGAGAGGGATTGGTCTCCTAAATCTTCAAGGTTTCTACGAGAAGTCTGCGTATTCAATATTTCTCTAATAAACCTTTTGAGATCAGAGAGAGGATCGAATAATTACTGGCGGTTTCTTCAGGTAGAAATTCTTGGAGGGATGTTAGACAATGGAGTCGTCAGATGGATCGAGTTTTAATTTTTATGTTTTTTAAAGACAAGATCAATCAATTTTTATTTTTTTTAAAATCTTTTTAGTTGTTTAGAAAAAAGTTAAGCTAAGTCGTACTTTGGGAATAAAAAGATTTATCTCCGGCAACGACGCCAAAAAGTGTTGCCGCCTTTCACACACCTCGGTTACGTGGCAGAAATCTTCAAGCCACTCGGTGTGTCCTTGGGGCAAGTCTCGAGTCAAGGCTGTCACCTTGTTCTTGACTCCTCCGTTCAGGCTAACTCCTAACGAAACCAAGGGGGGTAGACTCTATTAAATTACTAAGGCTAGTTACTTAGTGTGATGGTGTTATATTGATTAAGTTGTATAGGAGTTTTGAAATTAACCAGTGGAAACAAAAGATAACAAGATGCAAGATTTAAAGCAGATAAGCACAGTAATGACACTCAATATATATATAATCGAAAGAATTGATCAAATAAATCACTAGTGCCTTAAATGGAGTCAATAGAGAAAATAATGTGTTGTCCGCCGAATGCACACCAACAACAGAAACTTTCCGAAAGCTGTCTCCTCACTTGAGAAAGTGGGAGAGGTGTGACCTTGGGGGCAAGCACAGAGCTAGGTACTGTCACCTACTCCTAGCTCCTCGTTTAGGCTAACTCCTAACGAAGCCAAGCGAGGTAGTCCCTAACAAAGAGTTTTCTATGGCTCAATGTGGTTAAAGTGTTTTAATTGGTTACGAATGCGGATGGGTGTTGTTTAGGAGTTATTGCGATTTAAAAGGTGTTTGTTTATTATGAGTTTGACACATAAATCAAAGCAATCCATGTTGCTAGCAAGAAATTAAAAGATAAGTAATGATTCAAGACTTAATTAATTATGCATTCACAGATAGAAATTAAAATAGGCCACAGACAATTGATCCAAATACAATAATTATGCAGATTACAAAACCAGTGCCATATGGAGTCAAAATACTGAAATGCGCAAAGCATTTAAATAATAAGTCTTGAAATCAAACTAGTGAATAGTAGGTTGTGCGAGTGCTCTTGGTAGATTTTAAGAATTTTCAAGTGCTCTTGATTAGGGTGTCAACGAAGGTTTGTCAAAAAGTCGGGAGAATATTTCAAGTTCAATCCGTTGAAGACATGATAGGCCCGCCCAGTATCCCAGGTTGGTATCGTAGAGATTGACCAGCTAGCTGAGAAGCTTAGACAACGGGGGTTCCGATGCCTCTACCAAGAAGTACTTTAGAAAATTCTCTACAACGCCGATGCGTCGGTTATAGGGTTTAAATTTTATTAAGTTTTTCTTGCAAGATTAGAAATCCAATGCCGTTTCTGGGTATTCCGATTTTGAGGTCGGTCAGAGCATGCTCCGGCAAGGAGAAAACGAAGTTAATTAATTAGGGGGTGTGCGTTGCAAATTTTATTAGGTTAATTGATTAAGACTCTCCAACAGAGAGCGCTCTTGACCCCGTCTTATGACAGTGGTTCAAGAGACTTAGCTAATCTAGAATGCCTAATGCAAGGATGTGCAATTCTAAGTATGCTCTCCGATAGAGAGTGCTCTTGACTTGTGTTACTGCAAGTTCAAGAGGCTTAATTAATTTGTTAAACTTAAAGGAAACAGAAACATAAAGATCTAAACTACCCAAGAGTCTTTTTCAAGCTTTTTAGGGCCCTAATCGGGAGAGCAAGGGGGTAAGCAAAACTCTATCAAAAAAGTAAAGAAACAATGCATTAACCAAGTAAATAATCAGAGAGACATTTTACTTCACTTTTCATGGATGATAAACTAATCAACAAGTAATCAAATTTATTTTTCTTCTCTGATAACTTTTATGCAAGCAAAAATGAAACCAAGCCTAATCTAGCATGAGAACAGATTGCATAAGAAGGAACTAACAAGAATATACTAATGAAATCAAATCTAACTAAGCTTTTTAACAAATTGAAACTGATTACCCTATTCTACTTTCACCATTTATTTATTTTGTAGGTATAAAGCAAATTAAAAAAAAATGAAATATGGACAATGGCGATACATGCTTTCTCCAAATGGGGGAAGTGGGGTGTGGAAGCTTTAATCCCACTTGCTCTTTTATTAATTCTTTACAATGCCTTTCTTTTGATGCTTTCTTGCTTTTTTGCTTCTTTGGAAGGCTTCCGGATTTGAGCTGAGAAAGGGGAATGAAGAAAGGGGGATTATGAGTCCTTTTTAAGCTTTGAATCTTCAATTTTTCGCCAGCACTTTCGTTGTACCTGTCACAAAAGTAAAAAACAAGCAATCTAACAATACTAAAAAGTGATGGGGAAGACAATGCAAAAATATTTTTTTTTTAGAAATTTTGCATGGAAAGTACAAACTTCTTCCTAGATCTAATGAATAATATCAGATCTAACAAAGCCCAAAGAAGATGGATCTAAATATAAATAATGAAAGAGTGGATCTACTTCTTAAGCAATGCAAAATAAAAAAGGAAAGGGTAAAGAAGAAGGGTTTCTTGTGGATGGAACACAAGAGCAGAAGAGAAGTTTCCAACTTTCTTTTGTTAGAGAAGAATACGATCTGTGTAGGTTCTGCAATCACAAAGTGTTAAACATAGAGGTTGCTTGAAGCTTGGGATAGATGTAGCTGAACTCACACCCTTCGTCAACCTGTGAAACCTAATAACACAAAACTCAAACACAACGTGAGATCAAATCATATGAAAGTATGCTAAGAGAGTTAAATCAGGATCAACACTACGTATAACTAACTACTCATGCTCATCAAGATTCTAATTTACTTTGCATAAATAATTAACTTGAAACATCAAATGATTACGCTACCGTGCCAACAATGGCCCTCTTGAGTTTTAACAAAATAAAATTGATCTCATTCAAAGTATTTAAAAGGAAAGGGTTAGAAGCAATGCCACCTCAACCATGAAATGTATACCACATGCAAAGAGCTCATAGACCTCAAAAGTCGAAATTCTTATTAAAAATTCAAAGCAAAGCCTGATATAATTTCTATAGAGTAACTCTGCCACAAAAGTTCCACCCCAATAGAGCTAAAGAAGCCTTTATTTATACAATGAGAGAAGACCCAAAACCCAAAACCAGAAAACTAGACCTAACCGGCTTGGCACACCACTGAGAGCACAAAACCGAAGCTGGAGAGTTAAGAGTGAGGGGAGGCCTCCACCTAGGCAAGGCGCCCCCACTCCAACCCTAAACACTGAAACCAAGCCATAGATGACTCCACACGTGTGAAGGCGCCCTTGTGAGGAGAGAGGGGCGTGAGCATGAGGAGAGGGCGTGAGCTGGAAGGTGAAGGCTTCATCTAGGTATGGAGGAGCCAAATCTAGGTATGGAGGAGCCACTAGCAATAGATCGTAAGTGTAATCACTAGTTCCTGCCTCGATCAAAACATCAAGCCAATGAATGCTCTCCATTTCATCAAATTCGGGAGTTTAGCTAGAGATGACAAGACCGTTAACTGAATATATCTTTAATGCTTACTGAATGCTGACTAAAGTTGAGTTCTGTTAACTCCAATCATCATAAATTCCCAATGCCATGTCATTTTGCATTTCATTTCACTGAATTTGGATTAATTTGGAGAGTTTTGGATTTTCTTCAAAATAATCATTTTTTATTAAATAATCAATTTTTTCCCCCAAAATGACTTTTTTGAGAAAATATGCGCTATGTGGCCGAATGATGATCTGAAAGTTGGATCTGACTGGTTGGCCGATCAAGAATGATTTTTGGCTTAAGGTTAGAGCATTCAATCACTGAATTCAGGTTCCAGATGATTGACTTATTACAAATTGAATTTTTCCATTTAAATTATGGAAAAATTTAATTAAAAACTTTGAGAAAATAAAAAAATAAAAAAATTAAATTTTTTTTTTTGATGCATCGGTAAAATTTTTTTGGAAAATTTTCTGAAGGTCCTAGTGACTTAGGACATGACCATGCTCTATTCTAATAATGCCTAGTAGGTTTATATACACTTAGTTGGGCTCTAATAACCCGCCAAGGCCCATAATTCAAAATCGAGCATTCCAGCTTTGGAGGAAGCGGGAGAAAACCTTGTCAATTATACTTGGCTATAGGCAAAGCATACTTATCAAGGGCAAAAAACTCCATGGAATACCTTAGTTGAAATTCTACGTTTTAGGAGACCGAACCACTCAAAACACCTTACTAGCACATTTTATTACAAACCCCGCGGGGCCATGATCAAAATTATTCAAATAAAAAATTGATTAGCCAAAACTAGCTAGACACAAAGGCGGATCATCTGATACACTGGAATCAAACATTGGTCGTGTTTGTCAATTGGCGGCTCCTCAGGGAACCCAACTATGGTATAAAAAAGTTGGCAACAATGTGCTTGCATGCGCTTGAAAGAATGTTTTGCAAATGTCTCTTGGTAGATTTTAAATTAATGTGGAATGTGAATGAATTAAATTAGGCGAAAAGGGGACTCCAGATATACCCGATTGGTACTTGGAATATGTCCAAAAGTGAACTTTCACGGCTACCCGCAAGGTGTTTGTGGGATGGAACGGAGTCTCGGAGACTATTGTTCATAACGCACCCGTCAGGGTGTGACAGAGATTGATGCCTCGAGGTCACTTTCCAGTTGTTCCCACTCCTTTGGGTATTTTGCCACCGCTTCTAGTTTGTTCGAGGCGTTGGATTTTCGCCTGATGGTTTGTCAATTTGGGAGGTGAAGACTAATTAATCTAGTCACTCAAGTGCTTTTGATGCAGCTTGATTGATCGGACGAACCGCATCCAAGTACAAAGCATACACACTGGAGTCTTTGTTATTTTTAGTAAATTTTAAAAGAGGTGTTCTTTAAAAAGAAAACCCTCCAGGAACCTCTTTCGGTCCAAGTGGATCTCAATTGGGGAATCAAGGAGGGGTTGATTTTATTATGATTATCAAAACGATTAATAAAAATGGAATCAAAGATACACAACACCGATTTTCTAATTAGTCCTACCATGCATCTCTTTCCCTTTGCGGGTCAATCGGGAAGTCGTGGGGTAAGTAGTATGATTACTTTTGAATTGAAAATATGGAATAATGCAAAATATTATCAAAGTATACAATCCTGCATGTCAATACTAGACTAGAACAGAAACAAGGTGAAACAATGTAAAAAATAACACGGACGCGAATCCCCGCAGGGGAGACGGTGAACGAGCCTATTCGAAAATATTTTTCTTTTTATTAGCATCAATTACAATATCAGTAAACTGAAATTAATCCACTTGGTCCTTATATGGAATGAGACCAAAGGTTTACAAATTGCAAAAATTTGAAAATTTGGGAAGACGGAGACCCCCTAGGGGGTTTCGAATGGTCCAAAAATGCTTTCCGGACAGCGTCTCCTCCTCTTTTCTATTACACCTGCTAAAAACCAGCAAGCTTATCACAGTTAAATATGCCCAAAAGTACTTTGAATGAACAAACTTTTTACCCAAGAATTCTAAGTTAAAACTAGTTTTTAAAGAAACGGAAAATGAACCAAGCTTTCCTTGGGATCTTGGCCTGCTTTTGGGGCAGCCAATATGAAGCACTTAAATTGCTGAATATAACTTTTTAGATTCTAAGGAAACAACCATGCATTCAATAAGTTTTAGATCTACTTTCACAGCCTTGAAAAATGACAATTTTCCCTAAAACTAGATCTAGAATGCTTGTAAATTTTCTTTTAGGAATGAGATCTAGTTTATAAGCTTTAAGGCAGCAAGATCTACGTAAAATAAACTCTGAAATTAATAGATCTAAACAATTTTAAAGCTGCAAACAAGTAACCGAATTGATTTTAGAAAAAATTGAAGGAGGAAGAGGAAAAGAAGAGCATTTGTTGCTGGAAGCATTGAAGATCAACCGTGGAGCTTTCCGGTGGAATGTCGAGGGACTATTCCTTTGAATAGTTTTGGAGAGAGTGAAGAAGCAAACTAGATCAACATCCTCTCCAAGTTAGGAACCTGCAATTGAATCCAAAGACTTGCCAAAATACTTGTGAGATCCGGTTAATACATACATAGAGATTTCAGAATAACATGCATATAAACTTATAAAACATGTTGAATCTAGATCTCTAAACATGCATCAAAAAGGAAAGAGATGGCCAATAAACTTATTAACAAACTCATTTTCTATCAAGATTATAATAAACTTATTATCAATCTTAGCAATGAATCCACAAACAATCAGCAAATTATGAACATAGATACATGTTACCTTAGTAAAACATGGCAGTGCTCATCCGCACATACAATGATATG
Source organism: Pseudotsuga menziesii (assembly GCA_001517045.1). Lineage (NCBI taxonomy): Eukaryota > Viridiplantae > Streptophyta > Pinopsida > Pinales > Pinaceae > Pseudotsuga > Pseudotsuga menziesii. The sequence continues at coordinate 1,108,461 of LPNX010923144.1, forward strand.
ACACCATGTTGCCTCCAAAGCTTCACTTTATTCCAATAACAAAAGATATTACACAGTATTACAATAGCAATAGCTCCTCAATCCAACTCTTACTAGCTTGGAAGAGGTAGCCTGAGCTTTATTTATACACAAAATTGAAACCCCAGCCCAGAGGGGGCATAATTCCGAAGGAGATAGACCATTGTAGCTGAAGGAGAGTCCATCAATTCTTGATCTGAAGCTGAACTGAGCTTCTACTGAGTCTGAATGTCAATCGGGGGGTTGATTGAGCTGACACATCAACCTGCTGAGTGAATCATCAACCACAGAGCTCCCAGAAGAGCCCACACGTGTGGAGGAGAGAGAGAGGGTGCAATTCCCCATAAAGGAGGTTGAAGTTCAACTTTGGATCTGCCCTGATCACCTCCTTCAGTTAAGGATTTGTCAGATCCAGTTAATCTGGTGCCGATGAGACTGATTTCAATCAAATCGGTTGAGAATCCATTGATCTAGGATTTTGGATTTGCTCCATTATTCATCAATTTATTATTTAAAATAATCAATAATTGATTTTTTGGGGCTTTCTGATATGAGTGATGGAAAATCACTAAAAACTAGGAAATAGTGGGTCTATGGGTTTACATGGTGCTCTTAGCTTGAAAATGAGCACCCCCATGATTGAAGCTGATTATTTGGCCCACTTTTATTACAAAACCAATTTTTCCAATTAGACTATTAAAAAAATAGCCTAAGTTTTTGTGGAAAAATTAAAATTTAAAAAACTTAAAAAATTAAAAAAATTAAAAACCTAGGGTGACTTAGACATGTTCATATGACTTGACCATGATGCCTAGCATGTTTATACATTGACACATAGACTCTAATAACCTCAATAGGCCTAAATGCTAAGCCGACCACCCCAACTTTGGAGGTATTGAGTGAAAAACTTAGAAATTATCAGTCGTTTATTCAACAACCAATAATAACCAAGGGAAAAAACGCCCTGGGCTGATTGGATTGACAAATAAAGTCTAAGAGACCGAGTCTTTTTTGGACACTATCATGCTAGAACATTTTATTACAACTCCCCTATGGGGTATGAACATGTGATATAGTACAACAAGCACTTCCCAGAAGCACTTCTGAAGGTCTTCTGAAGTCCGAACAAATCATCTTTGTCCGGTTTACCAGGCTCACTTGGTAAAAAACCACTAAGTACAACTTAGGTGGTAACATGGCTTATCTTCTTCTGTCAAAAATAAATTATCCACATACAGTAGTAATATCATAAGTCTATCACCCTCAATCTTATAGTAGAGGTTAGAATCTGCTTTACTCTTAGTAAAGCCTAAACTCATCAGGAATCCATTGATTCTTCCATACCATGCTCTGGGAGCTTGCTTTACTCCATACAATGCTTTCTTGAGTTTACATACATAAGCTTCCCGATTGTTAATCTTGAGCCCTTGCGGTTGTTCGATATAAACTTCTTCTTCTATCAAAGCATTTAGAAAGGCTGTCTTTACATCCATTTGGTGTAACTTCCACTTCATTTTGGATACCAGGGCAAGGACAGTTCTAATTGAAGTGTACCTAGCTACTAGAGTAAAGGTCTCTTCATAGTCAATTCCTTCTTTATGGGAGAACCCACGAGCTACGAATCTTGTCTTGTACTTTTCTATACTACCATTTGCTGAGTGCTTCGTTTTGAAGATCCATTTCGAGGATACCATTGACTTGTCTTTTGGTCTTGGTATTATTTCCCATACATCATTCTTTATGATGGATTGGTATTCCTTGATCATTGCATCAACCCATTCCTTCTGCTTTGTTGCTTCTTCAAAACATGTTGGTTCTTTATCGACTAGATCACTCATCATAGCCATATAACTAGGGTATGACTTTGGATTCTTCCTTTCTCTGATGGTTCCTTCTGGGACACCATGTCTTTTCGCTTTTTCGATTACTTCACGAGCCCAGGCAGGTTTTCTCTTTCGAGAAATCATTTCACTAGGTAATTCTTCTGGTAACTGAGGTTCTGTCATATCATGATCCTCAGGCATCTGATCTTCTTCTTCGTTCCGAATTGGTTTAGGACTTTCTGCAGCTTTGGGAGTTTCATACTCCTCTTCATCTTCCTTATTTTTCTTTGACTTTCTGAAGGTTGTATCTTCGTCAAATGTGACATCTCTGCTAAGTTCAATATGGCAGTATCCTGGGATATAGATCCAATAAGCTTTTGATTGTTCACTATATCCCACGAACAATCCCTTCTTTCCTGAAGGATCTAACTTTGATCTTTTCTCCTTAGGAATGTGAATGTACACAAGACAACCAAATATCTTTAGGTGACTTGCTTCAGGCTTTTCTCCGGAGAACATTTCTTCTGGACTTTTATTCCTAAGGGCACTGTGGGAGATTCTATTCTATACATATACTGCTATTCTAGCTGCTTCTGCCCACATATACATAGGTAGATCTTGATCATATATCATAGCTTTCACAACTTCCATGATAGACCTATTCTTTCTTTTTGCCACACCATTTTGCTGTGGATTATAGGGAGTAGTGAGCTCCCTTTTAATCCCAGCTTCCTTACAGAAATCATTGAATTCATTTGATGTGAACTCTACTCCATTACCTGACCTTAATATCTTTATTTTCTTTTTAGAGAGTTTTTCTACCAGGGCCTTAAATTCTTTGAACCTTTCAAACACTTCATCCTTCTTTTTCAAGAAGTATATCCAAGACTTGCGAGAGTAGTCATCAATAAAAGAAGCATAGTAAACATACTCGCTTAATGAAGTGGTTTGCATTGGTCCGCATATATCTGAATGGATGATATCTAAGAACCCTTTTGCTTTATTGTCACTTTTTGGATAAAGATTCTTAGTGCTCTTCCCTTGAGCACATCCTTTGCACACACATTCATGTTTTATCTGAATTTTTGGTAGACCAGTCACAACCTTGCTTACAATTGGTAGAGCTTGGTAGTGAATATGAGCAAGCCTTCTGTGTCATAGCTCACATGGGTTTATGGTACTGGTAGCTAATGCTGAATCTGCATGTCCTTTCAATTTGTAGAGTCCTCCTTCTTCAACTCCAATTTCTACTGCATCATCTAAGGTTTTTCCTTTTGTCCACATGAGGACTCTTCCATCTATAAGGAAATTCTGAAGCCTTTCTTGTCTAGGGCTGAAATAAAGAGAAGGTTCTTCTTCAGCCTGGAACATATAGGACATCTTTCATCTACATGGAATTTCCAGAGTCCAACTTATAGGATGCTTCTCCCAATCCTTTGATTGGATATTGGGAATCATCTCCAAGCATTACTTTTTGTGGAGATTCCTTCTGCACAAGGCATGAGAGTGAGTCCTTGTAACCTGTCATGTGCTTGGAGGCTCCATTGTCCACTAGCCGGGTATCATTTCTTGGTGAGACTGATCCTGTTAGAGCAGAGATCAATACATATTCTTCACTGGAGTATTCATCCTTCTTTACTTACTCTTCAACTTCTTGATCACTATCTTCAATAGCATGAGCTTGAAATCTTTTCATCTTTTTGACTCTTTCTGCTTTCATGGTACAGTTGATGGAAATGTGTCCCAACTTGTGACAAGTGAAGCATTCATAATTTGAGAAGTCTTTCTTGGACTTCTTGAACCCTTGAGTCTTGTGAGGATGGTCATGCCTCTTCCTTTTGTTCTTGCCTTTGGTATGAGCTGTCAAGGCTTGTTTCTCATTGTCATTTAGCTTTTCTTCTCTAGCTGTTATCCTTTCTTCTTCTTGGACACATTCTTCCCACAACTTCCGAAATTTGGTTAGTTTTCTTCTTGAACAGATTCCTCGGATAAAAGCTTCCTAATCTCTTGGAAGACCATTTAAGGTGGTCATCACAATTTCTGCTTCTTCAACTGTATCACCAATGGCTTCTAACTGATCCTTGATTTGAGCTACTCTGGAGAAGTATGACTGCATGGTCTCTGATTTTTGAGTTCTTACACTCTTGAGGTGATTCCTCAGGGTTATCTTCCTGTTGATGTTTTTTCCTTCAAAAAGGCTGGATAAAGCATCAAACATTTCTTTTGGAGTTTCTCTTGAGGATACTTGAGGAATCAAGTTATGCTTGATGGAGTCAGCTATGATCCTTTTGGCTATGATCACATCCTTCTTATGCTTGGACTTGGCCTCATCTTCTTTTGGTTCTACCACTTCCTCCTTTACAAACTTATCTAGATCATTTTCTTGCAGGATGAGCATGATCCTATACTTCCATGCTTTGAAGTTTTCAGCACCTTCAAGCTTTTCATCTAGCTTGGTCTTCTTTGTCATCTTTAATAGAATGAGAACTTCAAATGGAGCAAGGACGGATAGTACTTACTTGAAGAGAACAACTTTTGGTTGACTTCCTTTTGGATGACATAGGGTTTGATGCAGAAACCCTAATTTCTCAGTTGGAAACCCTAGTAGGGTTGAGAGGTGGAAAAGGCGTGCCTCCCTAGGGTGAGGTAGACTATATCTTGATTTTTCTGAGATTGATGATGGAGTCTCAGGAAAATTGAAGCCCTAGTTTGTCCCGACAGAAGTGACAGGTCCAAAATTGAAACTTCTTGGAATTTGGATCTGTCTTCACAGTAATATGTGCCCTACAAAGGCGAGTTGGGGGAGCCTTCTATTTTGGTTGATCTGTCGAGGGATTTGTTCGGAGTAACAAACCCTAACTGTGCAGTGTTTCCTTTCAAGGTGGCTCTGATACCATGTTAAGTTTTCTTAATTTGCTTAGATGATATCTTAAAACAAATTGTTACTAGAAGATCACTGAAAGAACAACAAGCACAGAAACACAAGAACACAAGAACACAAGAACACAAAGATTTTCCTCGGGGAAACCACAAGGGAGAAAACCCTGCAAAACTTCCTCAATATAGATCTCAACTAGAGCAGTGTAAAACGTAGACAACTGTTTCTAACTTCTTTCTGGCGCACTAGTTCTTCTCTCTCTTGCAAAACAGCTTGAGTGAGTGAGTACAAATGAAGGGAGCGCCTCCCTATTTATATTCTTCAGTTGACTTGACCTCTAACCTAACAGGGCCGACTTGTCCAACTGGACACCACAAATAACATTTATTATATTGACACTTGGGTACTATTGACCTGACTTACATCCGGAGGTTTACATTAATTCTTTCAATGACTCTAACAAGACCAAACTCATCTCCCGAAGGAGGAATACAATCAATACATCTGGAATATCTTCCGAAGTTACAATACTTTAACAATGTTATGGTTGGGAATATGAGCAACATGGTATTTGAATCTAAAAATACCACCACTACAAGGAATTTGGAAAAATTTACAGAAAAGCATAGCTGATCTCAGAATCTTTTCACAGTAGCAAAGTCCTCCACACTTGGCATTTTCACTTTTTTTGTTTAATGTTTTGCCACTATTTTGTGTGAAGGCAGGTATACTGCAGCACTGCTTGCTGTTAAATTCTCCGGTTAGTTTCTGTTATGAAATGGGAAAGTGGACATCAAGTTAACAGCCTACAGGTCAAGGGCCAAGCCGCTGTCTTCTCAAGTGAAGGCTGTCAGTAACATGTTACAACTTAAACTTTTAAATCCCTTAAAAAAAAAGCAGTAACTCAAAAATCTCCTAAAAGGTCACTAAAAATTCCTTAAAACAGTTGCTATAAACCGTAAATAGCAAACAGCAACAATGAAGGACAAAAACAATGTGTAGAGGTACCTCCAAGAGTGAAAAAGAAGCTGTAAGAGGCCTGCAATAGTCACTTACTGAGTAAAACCTTGAAAGAAAGCTACTATTTTTGATGCCCTAGATGCCCAGCTGCATCGATGGATGGCCAACAAGTGTTGGTGGGTGTCCTAGATGGCTCACTTGTTGTCCTTACATCTGTTTGTCACTTGCAGTAACTTTGTTAGAGAGGAAATTCGCTCATACTGAAAAAATGAGAAAAAAATGATGTTCAAAGTGTTTTTATGCTTTTCCTGGGGGAGGATGAGTCAATCACGACTCAAACTTGGGGATCACAAGTCAAACTTGTTGACTGAGTCAAACTCAGTCAACCCAAAGTTTGATTCACCCAATTTGGAAAAAGCCTTTTGGGGCCGATCCAAGTCAAGCTCATACTAGGCAAGTTTGATTTGTGATCCCTTTGACTCTGCTTTACCCCAATGCTTCTTTACTTGTCTTCTTCTTTATCTATGTTTGCACTTTGTTCCATGGTAAGGAGCCAGTATTTAAATCCAAGGTTTGTTGCATAGAATCGATGCTGGTCCTTAAAGCACTGATTTCTTGTGTAGAATGTTCTGTCTTTTTTGGTGGAACTTTGATGTATTTCCAAGAAAATTCCTCCACAATTCTTAATTCTAGTCCTTAAAGCACTGATTTCTTGTGTAGAATGTTGTCTTTTTTGGTGGAACTTTGATGTATTTCCAAGAAAATTCCTCCACAGTTCTTGTTTTCTCTACATTTCGTTTCCTGACAGAGAAAAGGGTGTGTTGTGATACTACTTAATGCAAGGACAACCAGAAAACAACAGATAATAAACTAACCAAAGGACAACATATTCAGCTGCACACTACCAGGAAAAACGGACCTGAATTCACTAACATTTGAGACAGCACTTTTTATAAATTAAAGCCACATTAAATGCATCTTCTTACGATCCTTTTGTCTCTCTGAAACAACACATCCCATCCCTTTAAACTTCTTCCTAACCCCTAAAAATAGTCTGCCTTAAGAAACATTCTTTTAACATAACCAGTTTCTTTATTCCTAACAGTTTATTATCTATGTTGCACTGAGTTTTGGGGGGAAAAGAAGGTGGGATGGCTCGATCAGGTTTAGGGATGGATAAGGTAGCCCCAAAACTTCCAAGGAACATAGGCATGGGGAGGACAAAAATAATTAAAAGAATTAAGAGAGAGGCTATAAAATATAAGGCTATAATGCAATCCAATAAAAGTAGCAATTCTTAATTAATAGGCCATCAAACATTGTTTGAGTGGTTATTAAAATCTAGGAACAAACAGAATAGATATATGTTACATGAACCTACCAAACATGGGAATCAATGTTTGAGTGGTTATTAAAATCTAGGAACAAACAGAATAGATATATGTTACATGAACCTACCAAACATGGGAATCAAAACTATTATTGCCAATATCCACCATTACAAATACATATTACATAGCTTTTTGAGTCTTTGACACTCATTGCATAGGGATAATATTTATCATCCCTTGAATGTTGATCCAATGCATGAATATTTTGTTTTTGGAGTTGGTGCCACATGGGCATTGATTGGATTTGGGATAGGGGATGTCTATACATCCCCAAAACCATTGAGGGACGTCTAGATGTACATGCTATGCAGGAGACATCTCCTAGATGCTCTCGCTTTTGGAGGAAACTTCCAAGGGGCATGGGGGACACCCACTGGGTCCCCAAGGATGTCCCCTGCCAAATGGGGATGAGCCCCTACAATCAACAAGTCGTCGGGGATGAGAAAATGCAGGGTACGTGCTCCCCAGGGGTGGGGATGGATCCTTGTGCTATAATGTTTATTACTACCCTAAGATTAAATTATTATTTATAGTTGTTTATTGGTATCTATCTACTATCCATTTGTCTTATATTATTTGCTTGACAACAAAATATAACTCTAATAATAGCTAAAGGCACATCTATTTTAATATTTTTCATGCAAACTACTTCAACAGAGATATCCTCTTGCATCATAGTTAGATTGTTCTTTTGTATTTATTTGTAGTTTGCAACTCTTAATTTAGGGAGATAGATAGGTTGCGTTGAAAAACAATGCTGGTGAAATTGTACTTAAAATTTGAAACCACCTCATGTAAGTGTGGATTAAGGGTATGATGGTCAAGCAATCTTATATAACTGACGTGTGATAGGAATTGCATCTAGAGGCTGGCTCAACATTTGTATAGAACTATGAATGTCTGTGCCAGCTCGTGTAAAAATCATCCTATCTTAATACCAAATAACATTGAGGGCATTTTGTCTAGTGATTGGTTTCAAATATCTCATATGTAGGGACTTTTTCTTGTTTTAAGTTATGAGCTTAAAGCATGTCTCTCTCTCTGGGGAATGGTCCTTGCGTTTAATAACATTTATCAAGTTAGTGACAGTCTGGTCTGAAAGGTAAGAACTTTTGGTATGACTGACAACTTGCATCTGGTGTTTGTTGCTACTCAACCTTGGTGTATGGTACTGAATTTCTATTAGCTGGGTTGGAAATAATAATCGTACAGGTTTGTTGTCATTTTATTATGACCCGTTCTTGCAAATTCATTTATCTATCTATCCATTAGTGTTACAAGAATCAATGTCACATAGCCCCAAGGGATAGCTCAGTTGGTTTGACACTTTCCTCTAAGGTGTAATGTCCAGGGAGGTTGCGGGATCCATTCCTACTGAGTCCTGCGTGGTCTCCATCTGCTATTGCAGCTGGTAGTTAATACAGTCCTCCATCCTGAAAATTGGGGAAGAAAGGGGAAGTTCACAGGGAGCTGGCAAAGTACCGACTTTCTCACTTTGAATGTTTAATATGTGGGAGGGTGGGGAGTTTATCTCTGAAAAAAAGAAGATAGAACTAAGAGCTACCCACCGATGTGTGAGTGCTTGTTTCAAACGAGATGATTATGACTTTGGAGCAGCAAGTGAAAGTATTAGCCTTCATAAGTTCAAATTATTTGCAACCTGCTTTACAAGGCGTTAAAATTGCTTATTGATCCATCTTCTCGAGATTTGGGTTTATTAATATCTTTAGCTTGAAATCAGGTACCAGAGAATTGTGCTTCAAGTAATTGATTCTGATCTACCGAATGATCCCTGGTTTTGTAGATCTGACAATCATCAGCTTTTAAGGAAAGCATGTGAACAATCCTATATGGAAATTCTTATACTAATTATACAACCACTATTTCTGATTATGGAGGTGGTACTCCAGATCTGCCCAGAAATGATTGAGGCTCCCCAAAACTGTCTGTCTGCCCAAGATGAAGTTAGGGCCTGCCCAGAAATGCTAGAGACTGTCAAAACCAGTCTGCACAAATTTATCAGTCTGCCCAAGATAAAATTAGGGCCTGCCCAGAATTGCTAGAGGCTGTAAAAAACAGTCTGCACCAATTTATCAGTCTTCCCAAGATAAAATTAGGGCCTGCCCAGAATTGCAAGAGGCTGTCAAAAACAGTTTGCACAAATTTATCAGTCTGCCGAAGATAAAATTAGGGCCTGCCCAAATTACAAAAAAACAGGCTGCCCGAAATTTCCAGTCACTGCCCATGACTGTTCCTCTTCCCAGGTCTGCCCGGAAAAAAACAAGAGGCTGCCCACAAAAAAAAAATCTCAGCTGCCCGAAAAATGAAGAAGGCTGCCCAAAAAATGGAATGCTGAAGATGGCTGTGCAAAAATGCTGAAGATGGACTTTGCTGATAAAACTCTAGCTGAGGGTTTGAACATAAGATAGTCTTTTTCACCCATGAGAGCAAAAGTGTGTGTGACAAATGAGAAGACTTGATATTCTTTTATAGCCTTTGTTCACCTGTAAGTGGACAAGATGGAGTAAACTTTCTACCTGACCATTTGCACCGATCGGACGACCAGCAACGCGTGATGTGAAAGCTCATGCGAGCCAGGTCGTTCGATCGGTGCAAATGGTCGGGTAAAAAGTTTACTCCGGACAAGATTAGGAAAAATAAAAATAATAATATTTTTATTCTTTTCCTAATTTCACTTTCACATTTACCAAAAACGGTACTTTGATTTTTCCTTTGACTTTTATAAGAAGTCCTTATTTATTTTGATTTTTGACTCTGGTAATTTTCTTGTGGTCACAAAGTCTTTATTTATTTTGACTTTTGACTTTGGTCATTTTCCAAGTGCCCTTGTGGTCCTTTTTGATTTCAAAAGTACATCATCATAAACCAAGAGAGTTATTAATGCTTTTATCTCACACACTGTATGACATCTAGATCTAGTACTAGGGTAACTTGACCAAGGGTAGCTAATCCTTGGAGAAGCACACCAAGCCCATAGATCAAGGATCAAAGTGCGACACACATGCCCAGACCCAGTCTAGGGCTTATAGTGTCTTCATTCTCCAAGAGAATGGATACTCAGAGCTAAGCTGAGTCTACCAGTCCCAGACTGGTCTACATGGTGGTCTCGGACCAGATGTCTACTCCCAACACTGGGTTGAGTCTTCACGTGAACCCAGACCAAGTGGTCCCATTCTCTGAAGAGAAGGGCTCTCGATGCTGCTTAGAAAATCAACACTAGCAACATTTTTTATTTTCCACAAGCACACTATTCAGAAGTCACTTTATGTGATTGGTACTAGTTAGTGCTTAAAGAATGCATGGATAGATATCAAAACATTAACTCTTACAGATGAAGGAACCAAGCCTTTTGGTCAATCATTGTTTAAATCAAGTGTCCTCTGTTGAGCAATATACAACAGGGGAAGTTCTATCTTAAGAAAGTTTCCTATCCTACTCATTAAAATTTGAAGCCTTGGTGTTGGACGATGGATAATGGAATATTCTTTGTCTGGCTTATTCTATGTGAGAAAGTATGATCAGTAGTTTGTCAATTAAAACCTGAGTTACTTTCTTATGATGGTGCACAATATTTTAACTGCACATAAGCCTTGGGGTAAGACTCCTGGAGTTGTAGGTTTTCTTGTAACATAAGAATGATTGCTGGGTTCAGTATCATTCGAGAGTTTGATTGCTGGGTTCATCATCATTTGAGAGTTTTAATATTAAGCGCTTATTTGAAGAGAAATGCAATCACAAATTGCTTTCTGAATTGGGTTGCTCAACCAAAATAATATACCTTCTGTGAATTCACCTAATGTGTAACCATGATTCACAGAACATTACTTAGTAATTGATCTTCATATATTCACAACTTTATTCTCCTCTCTTTTCCACTAGTTTTTGGAACTTTTCTTTAATCTTGAAACTTCCAAGTTTCCAACCCTTACCGTTTTTCAAGATTTTGTCCCATGGTGTAGTTTTCTTGACTTAAATAAATCTTTGCATCATCTAAAGAACAAATTTTTTCTTTGCAATTCGTTTAGGATCTTAGATCTACCAACCATCTTATACATTTTGAAATTCTCAATGTTCCCCCAAGTTTTCGGGTCGCGGGAGCGAGGAAACACACATTGGGGACGTGTGGAGACCACCCCCAAATTTTAGCGAAATTTTTTTTGGGGGGGGGGGTGTCTAAGATCCCCCTAGTTTCAAGAGGGGGCGTGTGGGAGCCCCCCTTCACCGGAGTGCGCTGCAGAACAGGGGGACGCGCCCTCTTGTGTGTTTCCGAGAGTTTCCTGATTTTGGGGACGCTGGGAAACGTTTCCCCAGGAGCCCTCGAGCCCCCGGGGCACAGGGAGCCAGGGAGACGCGCCCTCGACCCTGGGGGCGAGTCCCCGTGTAACATTGGGACTCAAATTCTAGTTCAAGGGCTTACCTTTTTTAAGGTTATACACTAAACACGAGGGTTTCAATATTGTTTTGTTGTTAGAAGTATAGTGTGAAGGATGATGTGCTAGCAGTTTCATTTTCTTTCCCTCTTTGTTCACGGAAGGAAATTTTGTTTTTCTTCCTATTTGATTTTGCAAGGAAGATTGGAATTTTATTAAAGATAAATGTGTTCTACAAAGTACACGAGCAAATGACAATGGAGCACTTGACATTTCTTCTCGATTTGGTATTTATTTATTTTAAGATGCATAAACATTAAGATGCTTTCTTGTTAAGGATTGGATATTATCTTTTTTTCTATCATATTCACATTCGTTTATGCTTTTAATCTATGTTGCAGGGAATGCCACCCCCCCATGTTTAGGGTGGGAAATGCGTTTGGAAACGTTTTGGGTAAGTTTCTAGATTTGGAAACGTCCTGTGAAACATCATCTTACATCGTATCTGAGTGTAATGGAGAATCCATATCCGGATACTAAGGGGGAGGATGTTCCATCTTCGGATATTGAATGTATAAATATATATAATTGAATGGATGTTTTATTACAATGTATATGGCTGCCTTAAATATGGCTTGGCCATCAAATGTTGAAGAGTCATTTCTTTTCATAACTATATTTAATGATTAATTATTATTGCTAATGGTTATAATCTAATTATTAACTATTTTATTGTTGTAACATTGCCTTTCCCTTAAGAAAGCTTTGCTCTTAAAGCTTAGATTATTGCTGTCGTCTTTTCATTCTCGTTTTGTGTTGAAACAACATCATTACTTCCTTTATGTCTTTTGTTTTAGAACTTGTATTATGTATGTGCTTGGTCTTTACGCAATAGTTTGTCATTTTCTTTTCATTTGTAATTTGAATTTGTACTCCATTATGTTTATTATTGTTGTCCCATTTTCCATGTACATGAATATGAGGAATATTTTTGTAAATGACCATATCAAGCTTTGTTTTAGAAATCGCTTGTCCCACGATACTTATGATGTCATCACGTAATGTTTCCCTTTTATTATCCTTACGAGTTATCTCGAGAAGTGACGTCGCTTGAGGCTTCTCACACTCGAAGTTGCCAGATAGTGTTACATTTAGGTTTCTCCAAGGTGGTAGAACAATTAAGGTAGAAGATGACTCTACGATATCTGATTTCTTTGACTTGGATTGCTTTGCATACTGTAGGATCCATCTTTTGTCATTGTATGGATCGTCCTCATTGTTAACGACACTAGCTTAACTCTTATTATGATCTTGGTCGAACTCATTTTTATATATCAAATATATTATTAGTATATTGGTCATCCCTAAGATATTTTGTCTCTTTGTCTTGTTTATTGTCTCGATCGATTTTGTTGCTCTCATTTTCGTTGACATAGTGGTCCGACATATATGAGTTACTGATATGGTTTGTACTAGACCCTAATTTTTCTTATACTTTCATTATTGTATTATGGTTTTGTGTCAGGACGCTAAGGTTCTGTGCCATGGTACTTACGTTCTGTGTCATCGCGCTCATCTTGTCATCCAAGTCTTTTTGTTTTTCGTTCATGATGTCTAGTTTGTCCTCAAGTCTTCCTTCTAATACTAGAACAACTTCGTTTTTTATTTCTCTCTTCAGTGTTGCATTGTTATTTTTCATTTCTTCTCTGAATTTTTCTTGGTTGGCGATGAGGGTTTTGACGTCCTTTAATTTTCAATTTGCTCTTTTAGATTTGGCATAGTCTTGGTCCAGGTATGTGGAGGTGTGTATTTGGACGCTATTGTGGCTTATGGAGAGTTAAAGACACTTAAGTCTTAATGAAATAATGATTATATATATATAAAGTTTTGAAAAATAAAAATTTAATAAAAAACAATATTATTATAATAAAATTAATATTATTATATAATATTTTTTTATTATTAAAATTGTATTTGTGGTTATACTGGTTAAACGGGGCGACAAGAATGGAATGTAGGGCTCACGTGGAAGGAGTATGGAAGAGTTTAGGGATAGGGATTACATGGAACGATGATGATGTGGAGGGAGAGCGTAGATGTATGTAGGATGGGCGTAGGCGTATAGGTGGAGACCGATAGACAATCCAGAGAGGGGCGAAAGAGCAGCTTAGGGAGGGCGGAGAAGGGGGTCATGGGGGTGAATTGTAGTTGCAGAGAGAATGGTGGAAGGGAAGATCAGGGAGGATCGTGCAGAGGGGGGTGCACAGGGTTGTGCTATGAAGAGAGGGATATTGGAATGGATAACGACGGAAGCAAGCGTGCAGATGGTGGGGATGGCGTGAGCTTGCAGGAAGGGAAGATAAAGGGAAGTGGTAAAAGGCCGTGTGGAGCAGGGAGAACTGGCTACGTGGGGGATGAGTGACAAGCTGCGAAGGTTGGGAGATGGGGGTCGTAGCACGGTGGGGAGCTTCTAACGATGGAAGGGGTCGCGGAACTGAGGGAAGAACGTTGAATTGCAACGCAGGGTATGGCGAGATCTGCTGAGGCAGGCAGTAGTGTGTGTGTATGGTTGCCAGCGAGTGGATGGAGCTGCACGATCAGAGAGGACGAGGTGTGCAAGCGACGAGGTTGTGTCGTGTTTTAGTAGAGAAAATGGCGATAGGTCAGAATGGTGGACACCAATGGAGTAAGAGCATTGGGATGAGGGCATTGGAGAGTGGGATGGGATGCGGCTGGGAAGATGGGATGGGTGGAGTGTTGTGAGGCGGGAGAGAGACTGGTGCGAGGAAAGTTTAGGATGGTGCAACAAAAGGAAAATGGAGGGATGGGTTGTGAGATGAGCTAGGTGAGTGTGTGAGTGAAGGTGACGATGTGGTGGTAGGATGGTGTAGAGGGAGTTGGCGAGGGAGAGTAGCAGGAGTGTAGTAGGCGGAAGTGGAAAGGACGGTGTGTGGGAGAGTATTACACATGTGTGGGGATGCGTAGAGTGCAGCAGGTGGTGAGGAGGATGGGTGAGTCGAAACCGAGCTCAAAAGTGGGAAGAGCCAAATCCGAGCTCAGGGGAGGAGCAACCGCTCTGATACTAATGTTACACCGTATCTGAGTGTAATGGAGAATCCATATCCGGATGCTAAGGGGGAAGATGTTCCATCTTCAGATATTGAATGTATAAATATATATAATTGAATGGATGTTTTATTACAATGGATATGGCCACCTTAAATATGGCTTGGCCATCAAATGTTGAAGATACTTTTCTCTTCATAACTATATTTAATAATTAATTACTATTACTAATGGTTATAACTTAATTATTTACTATTTTATTGTTGTAACACATCAGACAAAGTTTTTGAAACATTACAGCCCAAATAGGATGTGTTTTGGGCCACAAAAGTGCTTCAATGGTGAATGTGATTTACAACAAGCACACAAATGCCTAACAACAAGAAAATGACGGTGAATGGAAATCTAAAATCATTGTAATTTCTTGATCATTTTATTCGAATTCGCTAGATGATGTATTATTTAAAAAAAAATTTCTATTTTTTGAAATATTTATTTAGTTTTATAGTTTTTAAATATCCTTTTTTTGCATTTCCGAAATATTGGGTGTGGATTATGTTTCCATATGTACCAATTTTGGAATCTTATATATGTTTCTTGGTTTCATGCCATTTAGCTTTCAACCATAGTTAGCAACAATACCCAAGAGTGATGCAGGAGCAGACATGTCACTGAGAGCTGGGGAGAAATCCCAACCATTCGCTAGTAGCGTTGGGGCAATTGTGACCATTCATGTGGTTATCTCTGATTTAATTGCAATTGTTCGCAGGGTTTTGCCAAGGTTTGATCTCACTTTTTGTGGGGTTTTGCCAAGTTTTGATCTCACTGTTTGTGGGGAGGTGTTGTGTGGTCCACCTATGCGAGGGAATCATAGCACAAATGGTGTAGATTTAATGCCAAAAAGTGAAATAAGTGTGAATGATCTAGATCTATCTGGTATTCAACCATCTTTTTTATTATCGCGAATGGCCATGATTCACTCTTGATCAGATTCGCAACGATGGAATGGATGTTCCTAATAGGTTCGAATAAATAAATGGTTTATTGATGCAAGTACGAGGTACACATGGCGCATCTAGGTGGCACATTTTTTACAACGAGGCTTGATTTTGATAGGGGCTGTAAATTATTATTTTACTCAACAATTAATCTAATTTTGCTTGGAAATTAATTTCATTAATGAAACTAGAGAATTCGAGAGTCTAGAGGAGAAATGAACTAGATAGAAAAAGCATGAATGAGAGAGAGTTTGAGAAGAAGGAAAAGTTGAGGAGAAGAAGAGAAGGGAGTTTGAGAAGAATAGAGAAGGAAAAGAGAGAAAGAAGAAGATAAAAAAGAAGACGGAGATACAAAAGAAGGACAGGGGAAGAACCAACAACGAGAGTAGTTGTGACGGAAGAGAAAAAGTCGTAGAGAGGCCTAGAGGAAAAAGGGTAAAGAAGGAGAATAGTGAGAAGACTCAATAGGAGCAAGAACATAGTAGATTAAGCATTGAAGGAGAAAAGGATAGAGAATTGAGGAAGGAAAAGACTCTGCATGAGAAGGCCTCGTGGAAAATATTTGTAGCAAGGGAATTTGTTGCAGTTCCAGGTCAAAAGATTGATTTTCATGATTAACTGAGTGAGGTGTTTGTAAGGCCTAGCTGTGATTTAGACCACCAGGTTGAGAGGGTGAGTGACGAGAGCTTGAATGGTCTGAGAACCCAAGTGTAAATTGAGTGATGAAGAAGACCCTTTCAGTTCATAATTGTAAATTTGTAAATTGATTTGAGTTAATGAAAAGGGCCCGAGAGCCTATTGTTGAATCTAGAACCTTTGTGTTTATGGTGTGTTGTCTGCTGCATTGAGTTGATTCCAGGACCTGTAGAGTTCTGTTTCTATGTGTATGTTGGTAATAGAGCATTGTGTTCAGTGGAAAACTTGTAGGGGGTTCCTTCCTCGTGACCTTGTCTGTGCCAAATATCTCTCTTTGTATTGGAAGGGCACTGTGGCACACAAATTGAGAATGGCCTTGAATTAACAAATTTGAAATTGCCCATGGTTGTCAATTCCAAAACTAATGCTTATGTGTAAGTTATTGAAGTAGATGGCGACCAAATGCACATCCTTGCTAGTCTTGAATGGAATTTAACCTCACCAAAGATTAGATACTAGAACTATTGATTATTTCATTAGGTCTACCTATTCCCCTTTGTTAGCTTGGTTGCGTTAAACAATTGCAATGCACTTTTTTTACACTCCCACCTCGTTAGCTCTCTACAATGTTGCCAGAGAGCAAGTGCAGGGAGTGGTCCTTACCAATTTTTTTTGTGAGCGAGCATTTTGTACACATGCATGTGTGCATGTGGCTCGAGCACACAACACTACTACATTTTGACCAAAAATCCGACGGCCGTCATGTCGGATTTTCGACACTTCCCTGTCGCATGTACGGCACTTTGGTTTTTTTATAAGCGTCGGAAACTTGTCGTCGGGTATCCGACACCTGGGTAACCGTCGGTTAAGCGACACTTAACTAGCCGTCGGTTGAATGTACATCGTCGGTTATCTGACACTTATTAAGCGACGGTGACGAAATTTTTTAACAACATTGACACCTACCGGCGTCGCTTAACCGACACCTCCAGGACATATGCGTCGCATAACCGACAGATCTAGGTGTCGCATAACCGACGGCAATGTATTTTTAAAATACACAGGCGTCGCTTAACCGACACTTATAGGCGTCGGTTAAGCGACGCTTGTGTATTTAAAAAAAAAAAAATATTGTGAAAATTACCTTCTTTCCCCTAATGTTTTGTGCTAGTAAGAGTCTATCTTGTCACTTCATGAAATAAAACTTTACTCTTATATACTCTCTCATGTCTCTTTTTGATATAATAATATACGAACGTATATATGCCTATAGATACATGTCATGCAACCCATACCAGATTTCGAATACATCATCCCTGTACTTGCACATGCTCTCGTAGCCACAAACCCTGGCAACCTTGAATACTATT
>LPNX010923144.1:1134607-1160705 GCA_001517045.1 Pseudotsuga menziesii
GTATATGTGAAATCCTCAACCAGGGATATGCTACTTTGCTTCTTAATATGCTTGCAAGTTGCAACTGGGTAGGCATCAAAGACAATCATTGCAATAAAAAGGACCATAAAGCACAATCACTTCTAAGAGATATTAGAGTCCATTAGAGTCCATTAGGAAGAATGCTATCACATCAACCTGGGGGCCAGGGACCACACCAATAAGAGCAGCAAGAAAATGTCATTGACTATCTTAACAAATGGAAACTAACCTTGTAAAAAGCACCAAAACCCTCATCCCTGAGCATGTTCTTTTCCACGTCATAGCCCGAACCTTGACCCAACTGAATGCACACCTGCAACAATTGGCCCAACTCGGGTCAGCCTTTATATCCCAAAACAAAATGACGTTGCAACTTAGTGATTCATCAGATTATGTCCCATTTCAGTTATTTGGGCCTTAAACAAGCCTGAGGATGTAATAATACAAAACAAGAAGATCATTTTTTTCAATGGACGCGCATAAAATTATGTATCCATATTATATTGAGCTGGATCTGAGAACTTCCAAAAATACAAAAGTGAAGCTTGGGGTGAAGGTTCGATCTCCTCCCCCAACAGATTTGAAAATAAGCGAGAAAAAAAAATACCAAAAATCTGAGCATAACAGGAAGACATAAAGCAAACACCTTGATCATGTCCACGGGCTGAATGACACACGTTGCGAGCATACCAGAGGCTCCTTCATTGACAAATGACTTCACTGTATTCCACACGTTGCCTATCTTGGGCTTCTCCCCTGCCATCTCTCTGAAGGACTTGAAAACCCGACCGATCTGATATTGCTCTCCTTCCTCTTCCTGAGACCTAATGGTGAGAAAAAACCCACGAGAGGTGTCTGTCTGCACCCTCCTCAGCAAGAAAGAAGAAGAATAGGCAGAGCTCTGACCCGCGGTGTGCTGCAAAGCCCCTCTTCAATCTAAATCATGTCGAAGTATAGGGCTTCATACTTCTATATTTATTATATTACAATATATTACAAGAGGGAGAGGGCATAATTACCCAACCAACAGGTAACGCAGCACGTGGTCATGTAAACAAAAGCTCCGAGAAATAGTTATAACCGCCTGTTGTGTGTTAAAATCAGAGCTTTTCTTTAAAGAAAAAACGAGTTAGTTAAAATCGTCGGATATGCGACGGTTAGTTAAAATCAGAGCTTTAAAAAAAAAAAAAACGCTATGCTTTGATATAAAGGATTGTGCTTTGATGTAAAGTATTTAGCATAAGCGTCGGATATGCGACGGTTATGGGAATATCCGCCGGTTAAGCGACGGATATTCCCATAACCGTCGGTTAAGCGACGCGGGTGGTTACATTTACAAAAAAAAAATTTAACGTTGTGATTTTTGGTAGGTTTAAAAAGCGAAATCCACGCGCCGTCGGAAGTAACAGTCGGATTTTGGATCGAAATGTAGTAGTGCAAGTGTTTGGGAGCCCTTGGTAGCACACTGTTCAAAATTCTCTCAATAAAGTGTTTTGGGAGGACACACTTGACAACGCTTTTGCAATGATTCATCTCTAGTGTAGGAACCTTTAGACAACTTCTTAGTAATTATGCACTATTAGTTGTAGAAGCAATTTTAGAAGGCCATATCGCCAATTCTTCTTTCACTAAGAATTTACAATGAAATGTTATCACTTCATCCAACCATTTCTAAAACATATACATAAACATAATTAGTAACACTAATATTTCAAAGAAGCTTGAATTAAGTATGCACATATAAGGATGTTCCATCGAATGTTTCTTGGTTAGTGAGAAAATATTACTTCCTTGCATGACAACAGGAAAATTAGCAACTCAATATGTTGCTAGATAAAAGAAATCAAGTTAAGACTTCTGGAGGGCTTAAGGGTTTATACAAGCTTGTGGGAAGCATGTCTCAAGTCCTACCTTTTTAGTTATAGAGACTGTTCGGGTACACAAAGTACTCCCAAAAGACCGAACACCAAGAGTAGCCACTCACACAAACAGATCACAGATCAATACACCAATGTTTGTCACGTGGTTAAAACCCTCGAGAGGAAAACAGTCCACGGCCTCAGCCAAATAACTACTTGGAACAATTTATTATGCAAAAAAAAGAAAGTTACATGAGCTTCTCATAATCGATCAACTAGCCAAGGACCCTCCATGCTCTTTAAATAGAGATCATAGACCAATCAGGTGTTAAGCCACGGATCAATGGTAGGTATGATCTAAGAGAAGTTGAACCGTCTGATCACTATATGTCTAGAACATATCGTGGCCGTCGGATTAGAATATTTACAAATGTATATTCATGCATACTAAAGAAACACACTTTACCTAACGGATATGTTACACAAGTTGATTTTAAATAACTCCTAAGTGTCTAAATATCCTAACATCCCCCCTTAAGAACAACTTGGAATAGGATTGAAGGATTTACAAAAGTGACACTATTAGGAGAAGGAAGGAGGCATTAGAGCCTATCCCCCCTTAAGGACACATTACTGAACTCCTAACATAGATCGAAGTTTAGAAAACTTTGCTTCTGTAAGAGACTTGGTGAAGATGTCTGCAACTTGATCATCTGTAGGGCAATAGAGCATTTCAAGAACACAATCATGAACAAGATTTCTGATGAAGTGCATGTGTAGTTCAATGTGTTTGCTGCGTTGATGTAGAACTGGATATTTCGCAAGCTTGATGACACTTTGATTGTCGCACCAAAGTGGAGTAGGTTTCTACTGCTCGAATCCAAACTCTGAAAGGATCTGTCAAAGCCATAAAGCTTCATGACTAGCATTAACTGCGGCTTGATATTCTTCTTCTGCTGAAGAAAGAGCAAGAGATTGTTGTTTCTTACAAGCCCAAGTGACAGGTCCAGATCCCAGACTGAAAACATAACATGCAGTAGACTTTCAATGATCAGGATTGCCGACCCAATCTGAATCAGTGAAACCAACCAACAAAGGTTTCCCCCCTGTACTGTAATGCATCCCAAACTGAATTGTACCTCGAATATATTGAAGTATTCTTTTTGCTGCTTTCCAGTGACTTTCATGAGGTGTTTGCATATAATGGGAAACATGGCCAACGGCAAAGGAAAGGTCACGACGAGAATGAGTCAAGTATAAGAGACTACCAACAAGCTGACGATACAAGGCGGCATCTACTTCAGGGGAAGTACGAGTGGCAAAAAGTTTGACTCCAAACTGGAAGGGAGAATGGGCTGGTTTACAATCTTCCATGTGAAAGCGACGAAGAAGGTCACAAGAATACTTAGACTGGGAAAGAAAGATTCTTTCTTTGGTTTGCAAGACTTGGAGACCAAGAAAATAATGCAAATGTCCTAAGTCTGACATTTCAAAATTTTGCTTAAGATTGGATTTCACATGGGTTAAAAGTTTAGGGTCACTACCAGTAAGGACAAGATCATTAACATAAACAACAAGTATGATGAGATGGTTTCCTACTTTCTTGGTATAGACATTGGGGTCAGAATGGCATCTAGAAAAACCAGTGTCAAGGAGAAAGCTATCCATTTTGGCATACCAAGCTCTAAGAGCTTTCTTAAGGCCATATATAAGGATTTCTTAAGGCGACAGACAAGGCTAGAGTTATTCTGAACATATCCAAGAGGTTGTTCCATGTAAATTTCCTCTTGTAAATCACCATGTAAGAAGGCAGACTTGACATCCATTTGATGGACTTCCCAGTTATGTAAGGATGCAAGGGAAAGAACAAGGCGGATGGAGTTTATTTTTGCGACAGGGGCAAGGGTTTCATTGTAGTCAATCCCTTGAAGTTGGGAAAAAACTTTGGCAATTAACATTGCCTCAAGTCTTTCAACACTTCCATATGATGCATACTTAGTTATGTAGATCCATTTACATCTGACAAGTTTTCTTCCTTTTGGAAGATGAACAAGATCCCAAGTGTCATTCGCCATGAAGGAACGATATTCTTCATCCTTAACTGTATCCCAATTTGGATTTCCTGAAGCTTTTGCAAAAGTTTCTGGATCATGATTCTCGGAAACTTGAGCCAAAAGAGAAGAGGCTCACTCAAACCGAGAACGTGTTCAACGTTGATCTCTAGGATCATCGGTAAGATCAACAACTGCTTCACATGTTGAACGAACCCATCAAGGAAGCATTGGTGCTGGTGCAATTGGAGGAACATGAGCAAGTGGAGGTGGATTTTCATCCTCACTGGAGTTGGAAACCTGTCAAGGAAGTTGGAAGAAGAAGAAGAAGGCACAATCGCCGAATTAGGTTCACAGGCCAAAGATGGCACACCCGCCAAGTTAGGCTCGCAGGCTAAGAGATTTTCATCAAATTTAACATCTCTTCTAATGATTATATCACAAGAATGTGACTGAAGAAGTCTATAACCTTTTACATCTTCAGAGTATCCAACAAATATGCACTTTTCACTTTTAGGCTGCAATGCTTTCCGTTTTTTATCCGGAATGTGAGCCCATGCTTGACAACCAAACACACGGAAGTGACTTACATCTGGTTTAATTTTACTCCATGTTTCTTCCGGTGTTATACGTTGTAAAACTTTAGTGGGTGTGCGATTAACTATGTAATTTGCACAATTTATGGCCTCAACCCAATATTAAAGACTTAGTCCCTTAGATTGGATTATACAATTAGCCATTTCTTTTAAAGTGCGGTTCTTCCGTTCAGCTACACCATTTTGTTGTGGTGTATATGGAACATTGTGTTGTTGTTGGATTCCTTGTTCAGTATAGAAAGTAGTGAACTTTTTGTTAACATATTCTCTTCCATTGTCATATCTTAACTTAATAATTTGATGACTAGATTGTTTTTCAACAAGGGCCTTGTAGGCTAAGAACATGTTAAATACTTCGCTCTTAAGTTTTAGGAAGTAAACCCAAGTGTGTTTGGAGTAGTCATCAATGAAAGTTAATAAATATTTGAAACCAGAAAAGGAAGCAGATGGAAGAGGACCACACAAGTCACTACGCACAAGCTCCAAGGGAACCGAGGCGTGCCAAGAGGCACATTTGTCAAAACTGTTTCGATGATGTTTTCCGAGTACACAACCGGAACAAACACCATCCTTGCAAGATACCATCAGAAGACCAGTCACCATATTGTCTTTACATAGTTGTTGCAATGAACAATAATTTAAGTGACCAAATCGCTCATGCCAAAGTTTGCTCAAGTTATCACTATGAGCAACAAAAACTGAAGGAAAAGGTGATGACCCAAAGTTGTTAAATTTGTACAACTTGGTAATATCATCAACAGTTCCAGTAGCAAGGACATTTTGAGGATTTTTAAAATCCTTGATTACCACTTGGTGATGTGTAAATGTCACAGTTTTACCTTCACCTGAATGAGTAATTTGATAGATTGATAACAAATTGCAGGAAATTTTTGGAACACATAATACATCACTGAAATGACCATTTTCTACTGGAATTGTTCCAGATCCTATAACACTTAGAGATCTATCATCACCAACAAATATTTGTTTGGTGTTACATTCATGCATAGTAGAAAAGATGGCTTGATCCTTAGCCATATGATAAGATGCTCCATAATTAATGAGCCATTCATTCGAAGTAGAAGAAGAAGATGCAGTATAAGAGTAACTAGAAGCACAAAGTGCATGTCAATGAGAGGTAGATTCTGAAGACGAATCTAGGCTGATATGATGCTTTTTTATTGCTGCTTCTAAGGCTGCCATCTTCTTAAAATACTTAGATTCATCATGATTATATTTCCCACAAAAATTGCAATGACACTCACTCTTCTTTCATTTGGGCTTGGATCTTTTGTTATTTTTTAAAGGAGTTGACTGAGAGGGTTTGGGACCTTTGTTTGACTTATTATTGCGAAAATTCTGTTTCTTAGGAGGCTTGGACTTTTCTTTCTGTTGGGACAATAAGGCTTTCCGAGATGTATCTGCATTGTTAATTATTTCAAGATGAATGAGTTTATCTTGCTCTCGAATTAAAGAATCACAAAAGAATTCAAGACTAGGCTCTTGATAGCTAGCTGCAATCAAGGATTCTTTCATGGAGTAAAATGTAGATACAAAAACAAAATATGCATGTCCAAGTTTGGAAAGAATATGATAAATACATTGTTTGTCTTCTTTCTTAATCTTGCATTCTTCACATAAGAGCCTAAGAGTTTTATACTTAGATAAATAGTCTTGAATGCATGAAAAATCACTTGGATTCAAAGAAATCAACTCATTCTCAAATTGATGACCTCGAATTTCATTGTGTTTACCAAACACAGATTCCAACTTTTCCCAAGATTTATCAGGTTCATCAATTCCAGATATGTGGAATCGCAAATCAGTAAAAATTGACATCCCAATCAATCCACGAGCTTCATCACATCTATTTTCCCATTTTACTTTCTTATCATCATCAGTGGGTTCTGTTTTTTTCCCTGAGGTAATTCTGAAAAGTCCCCTACTTCTTAGAACATTCTCCATACGAGATTTCCATGAGAAGTAGTTAGAACTGGTAAGTATAATATCACAAGGGGTGGCCATACTTGAAAATAATGGTTGAAACAACAGAAACTAACTGCCTGGATGCAAAGAGCTCGAAAAATTAGACCGTTTTAAAAAAAACGACACTAAAAACTGATTCCGAATGATGAAGTTATGCTTGATCAAATAAAATGTTGAAGATGTCCCCAACGGTGATGTGACATATATTAACTTGACCAACTAAAAAAAAGAACCCCCCTCCTTTCAAGATTAACCTTTGACAATCACTTTACAATAAAATTGCTTTTAAGTGAATCAC
Organism: Pseudotsuga menziesii; assembly: GCA_001517045.1. NCBI lineage: Eukaryota > Viridiplantae > Streptophyta > Pinopsida > Pinales > Pinaceae > Pseudotsuga > Pseudotsuga menziesii. The sequence goes on from LPNX010923144.1 coordinate 1,141,419, forward strand.
TTTTTGTAGAATAAGTGATCTTCACAAAAAACATAAACAAAAAAAAAAAACTATTCCACACTATAGGTGGGGTTAGATCTTGGTTAGCTTCTCTGGAAAGTCTACATTTTCAAGTTTTCTCGTTGTTTCTGATTTGTCGTGATCGCACAAGGTGCACGACAAAGAGCATACGTAGCCGAGAAGACAAGAAAACAATTCAATTTCTATTTCTGATTCGTCGCGATCGCGCAAGGTGCATGACAAAGAGCATGCGCAGACATGGAAGGCAACAGTCTGAGACAAAAACAATAAAAATCTATTGATAAACTAATAAAATATGAGAGATTTAAAAAAAAACAAATCCGTCACTGTAACATTATACCTTCAAATTTGCCGAAATGAGCGTTTCTGGAACAAACGGAAACGATTTTCAATGAAATGAAAACTATTTCTGAATAAAAAACGATGCTCCGGACGCAATGGAACAACTCCCACATGCAACAAATGCGCAGAAACTCCAAAACCAGAAACCCTTTCAAAGTTTCGGCAATACTGGTTTTAGATCTTGATCACAAACGGAAGCAGTTCTTCATAAACGCTCTGATACCATGTTCGGGTACACATGGTACTCCCAAAAGACCAAACACTAAGAGTAGCCACTCACAAACAAATCACAGATCAATACACCAATGTTTGTCACGTTGTTAAAACCCTCGAAAGGGAAACAATCCACAGCCTCAACCAAATACCTACTTGGAACAATTTATTATGCAAAAGAAAGAAAGTTACACGAGCTTCTCATAATCGATCAACTAGCCAAGAACCCTCCATGCTCTTTAAATAGAGATCATGGACCAATCAGGTGTTAAGCCACGGATCAATGGTAGGTATGATCTAAGAGAAGTTGAACTGTCGGATCACTGTGTGTCTAGAACATATCGTGACCATCGGATTAGAATATTTACAAATGCATACTAAAGAAACACACTTTACCTAACGGATATATGACACAAGTTGATCTTAATTAACTCTTAAGTGTCTAAATATCCTAACATGGACATTCTTATTGTATCTGATAACTAAGTTTGACACTTGTTTCGATCTCGTGCCTAAAAGGCATTGGTGATTATCCAAGTTAGACACTACTAGGTGGAAGAAATTAATTATCTAGGTTAACTCGTATTAGAATTCTCGTACTTGGGTACCTATTTTCAATTATGTTTTTATCCATGAAATATTATAATTACACGTAGCGATGCCAATTAATAAATAAATGTTAATTATAAACAAAATAAGTTATTTGGACATTTTATGAGCTATTTAAATCACAAATTAAGGAAGAGAAAGCTAGTAGTTCAAAATAAAATTCGAGTTTCATGGATAATTCGACATTATTCCTCAATCGTGGTTTCTAGGACTTTAAGTCAAGGGAGGCAAATTATGGATTTTCACAAATATTTTTTTTAAAATTATATTCAAGTAGAAAAATAACTTATATAGTCGATAAGTTTTATCGTGGTTTCCTAAGAGCAAAAAGACTTCAATTCAAGGGACTCATGGATTTTCACAAATAAAAAAGTTTTTTAACTATATTCAAGTAGACAAATAACGTATATAGTCGATAAAACTAGACATGGAAATGACTTTTGAGAATGTTAAAGTGGAGTTTCCTCTTGGTTAAGATTACTCTATTTTTGTTTTGTAATATCTTATTTTTGTTTTGTAATATCTTATTCACAGACATAGTACACAGTATTGGTCAATGGTTTACCCACATACAACTTCTAACAATTAAGAGGGATTTTTCCATATACAACTTTTAACAATCAAGAGAGTTGAGGGAGGATTGACCTTATCTCCAAGTATGTATCATTTATCCTTGTACAAGCCATAGGCATATCTCAGGAAAAACACTTAAAAGAAATACAAGGCTATTACACTCAAAATAAGTCCTAATGGTTTACCCACATATAACTTCTAACAATTAAGAGGGTTGATGGATTTTTCCATATACAACTTTTAACAATCAAGAGAGTTGAGGGAGGATTAACCTTATCTCCAAGTATGTATTTTATCCTTGTACAAGCCTTAGACATATCTTGGGGAAAAACAATTAGAAGAGATACAAGGCTATTACACTCAAAAGAAGGATTTATTGTAAGAAATTGAACCCATTTATAGTTGGGAGGCGTTATAATATTATTAGGTAAACTTAGTGTGACTTATCAAATGAGATGAGATGATATATATATATATTATTGGGTAGGCTAAACAACTTTAATTTATGGCTTGGCTTGTTAATTTTTGCAAGATTATAGTAGAATAATTAATTGCAAATAAACAATAGGATCTCTAGAAGAAAGACAAAACAGAAAAACAAAGAACACAAGAATTTATCCTGGGAAACCCGATCAAGAAAAACCCATAAACCTTCGTATATAGATGATAACTTCTGAGAGCAAAGAGAAGAAGAAAGAGAGAGAGAAAAGGTCTCTTTAAGATACAACCCCAGAAAACACTCCTTTTGGCTGCAATAGTGCACCTTCTTATGTTGGAGCGAACTTGTTGTGAGTGAATAACAAATGAGGAGGGGCGCCTCCTATTTATATTGATTTTCCAAGTTACTTTTTACTGGGGTCGACTTGACAGTCTTACTGGGGTTGACTTGTCTTGGGGAAATACAAAAATAATATTATTGTTATTATTTTCTTTATTTAGTCTTTCCTGGGGTTCACACTGATTCTTTCTAGGGTTTACATGAGTAATTACATCAATATAATCACCTGTAGGAGGTACAAGGAAATATAATACAAGTACAATAAGAATAAATTCTGAAGTTGCACAGTTTCCAACACTCCTACTCAACAAAGAAGGTATTCTTCAGATATGGTCATCATCAACATCACAAACATTTGGGTTTCTTTTGTACATCTCATTTGTCTCGATCATCTTTATACATACTGAAGGCTGTCAACACAGTCTCCGTCCGTCGAGAGGTGTCATCATGTATATGATCCACTCTGTCCATCGATAGATCCATCAGTTCTGTAACTTTGCACAATCCATCGAGGAGTACAACAATCAACATCTCATTTACTATGAGTCCGTCTCTAACCGAGAACATGCTTCACATGGCCATCTACCACCCGTTCCTCTCAAGTGCCGATGGGATTTCTCCCACACCAAGCTGAGAGCTAGGGCGAATAGTGGTCACTAATGTACACGACCATCTACTACTTGTTCGTCTCTACTGTCGATGGTATTTCTCCCACACCAGGTTGAGAACCAAAATGAGTAGTGGTCATCAGTGCACATGATCGTCTACTTCCTGCCCGTCTCAATATGCCGATGAGATTTCTCCCATACCAGGCTGAGAACAAGGCAAGTAGAGGCCACTAGTGTACACGATCTCCGATACCAGGCTGAGAACAAGGGAAAGAAGAGGCCACAAGTGTACACAACCATCTACTACCTATTCATCTATGCCGTCGATGGGATTTCTCCCACACCAAGATGAGAACTAGAACGAGTAGAGGTCATCGGTGTACACAAACATATGCTACCTTCCTGTCTCATAACGTCGATGAGATTTCTCCCATACCAGGATTAGATCTGGAACAAGTAGAGGCATCGGTGTGACGACAATGTAGACATCTGTCTCAACTTTCTCTCTCTACGAGAGATGCATTTTCTTCTACTCCAAGTCTTCTGCGAAAGTAATCAAACTTTGTCTTGAGAAGAGGCTTGGTAAGAATATCTGCAGTCTGGTCATCTGTCGAAGCATACTGTAACTTGATTACATCTTTCTGCACCATATCATGAATGTAGTGATGTCAAATCTCTATATGCTTCGTCTTATTGTGAAATATAGGATTCACTAACATTTGTATACAACTATGATTATCACAGTGAATCACAATCGGTCTTGGAATCTGACCAAACAATCCTACAAGGAGTTTTTGAAGCAATACTGCTTCTTGGGCTGCTGTACTGACAACCATATACTCGGCCTCTGCAGTGTTGAGTGCTACTGATGTTTACTTCCTACTACACCAGGAAATTACTGTAGAACCCAAATTGAAACAACATTCAGAAGTACTCTTCTTGTCTGTAGCACATCCGACCCAATCTAAATCAGGAAATCCTTGCAATGTCAAATCACATCCTGAAGCATATCTTAGTCCATATCCCACAGTGGCACGTAAGTATATGAGAACATGTTTTGTAGTAACCCAATGAATCTGCCTTGGATCACTCATTAACTGGATAAGAGTGTTCACAACAAAACATATATCTGGTTTGGTGTTTGTCAGATACATCAGAGATCTAATCAACTGATGATACATGGTGGGATCAATCAAATTAGAATCTGAAGTAGATTCCCTCATCTTCTTCAGATTTACATCCATCAAAGTAGCCATGGACTTACAGTCCAACATCCCGAATCTCTTCAAAATATCAATGGTGTATTTTACTTGACTTAGGAAAATTTCGTTCTGCCTCTACCATACTTCTAGTCCCAAGAAGTAATGCATCAATTCGAGGTCCTTCATTTCAAACTCAGAGGCAAGCTTATTCTTACACCATTCATTAAGTTTCTCATTACCTATGAGGAACAAGTTGTCCACATACAAAAGCAAAATCAGTGGCTCATTATCCACAATATTGTAGTAAATATTGGGATCTGCATCACTCTTGGTGAATCCCAAGTTTACCAGGTATTTGTCCATCCGTCCATACCAAGCACGAGGTGCTTGCTTGAGTCCATATAATGCCTTTTTTTTATACTCCAGTTTACATATGTGAGACTCCTTTCCAAGGATAACAAACCCTTCTGGTTGTTCAATGTAAACTTGTTCCTCGATAACACCATTGAGGAAAGTGGTCTTTACATCCATCTGATGCAGCTTCCATCCCATAGTTGAAGCAATAGCAATGATGGTTCTGATGGAAGTATATCGAGTCACATGAACAAATGTTTCATCATAGTCAATTCCCTTTTTTCTGAGAGAATCCTCTGGCAACAAATTTGACCTTGTGTTTTTCCACACAACCATCTACTTCGTGTTTAATTTTGAAAAGCCATTTGGAAGTCACTACTAACTTCCCCTCATGCCTTAGTACAACCTCCCATATGTCATTTTTCATGATGCACTGGAATTCCTTCATCTTGGAATCCTTCCAAACTTGGTGTCTGGATGCTTCTTCATATGTGGTAGGTTCTGAGTCAATGATGTACTCATCAATGCTACATAACTCGAGAACCTCTGAGGTCTTTTCCTTTCTCAATAGGTTCTATTTGGAGCTTTGTGCCCCTCTGCATCCTACAATGTCTGTTGTTCCCATTTAGGCCTTTTTTCGGCTTACTGCCATATCTGTGGGAGTATCAATTGGATCAACTGGATCAATGGGATCGATCAGTTCATTCTTTTCTTCAAACTCCCTCTTAACTTTTGGAGGGGAAGATGATCTCATCTCTTCATCACCATCAATTTCCATATCAGATCCTCTTCCTTTTTTGGATAACCATCTTTTCTTCAAAGGTCACATATCTGCTTACTTCGATCTGCCTCGATCTTGGGATGCATATTATGTAAGCCTTTGAAGACTCACTGTATCCCACGAATGTTCCCTTCTTTCCTAAAGGTTCTAGCTTTGTCCTTTTATCCTTTGGGCGCATGAATGTAGACTGGACAACCAAAGATACGAAGGTGGCCCACTTTTGGCTTCACACCTATGAAGGCTTCTTTTAGAGTCATGTTCTTCAAGATTTTATGAGAGAAAATGTTTTGTACATAAACAATTGTTCTGGATAGTGACCATATTTCTTACACTTATGGCATTGTATGTGTGATAAATCCTTCTTCTTTTCCTTTCGATCAGGAGGAGAACTTGGTCTCCTAGCTTGGTGCTTACGGTTGTGAAACTTACTCCCTTTTCCCTTTCCTTTCTTAGCATGAGTGATGAAGGCCTGATTCTCCTCAACTTGAGGACCATGGAGTCTTTGTCTTGTTGCAAACCTTGTCTCCTCATGAGTGCAGTCTGCCCATAAGCTATCAAATTTGGGCAACTTGGTTCGACCACTTATGGTTTGGATGAAGGAATCCCAAGATGGTGGAAGACCATTTAGATTGGTCATGGCAAGCTCCTTATCTTCAATGTTATCTCCATTGGTCCTTAGCTTGTCCCAAAGTTCAGTGATCCTCATGAAATATGATGCAATTGATTCAGACTTGATCATTTTCATATTTGATAGTTGGTTCCCTAATGTGAGTCAAATTGATGCTACTATGTTCAAATAACTTCTTCAAGGTCTTGAACATCTTCCTAGCTGTCTTCTTTTCTGAGACTTGTGGAACCAAGTGATCTTTCACTTAGTCCAGTAGAATCCTTCTTGCTTTAGCATCACTCTTCCTCCACTGGGACTTGTCTTCTTCTGCTTCTGGTTCTAGAACATCCTCATTGACAAACTTCAAGAGATCATTTTCTTCCAGGATGAGAAGAACTCTAGGATTCCAGGACATGAAGTTTGTAGCCCTATCAAGATGATCTTCAACCTTCATTCCAATCATTTTGTCTGCAAATCTTAGCCAGAAACCCTAGAAGGAGTTAGGTCAAAAAATGAACTTTTGAATTTAAAGAAACTAACCACACAGATAGATGCACCCTATTAAGGTGAGTTGAGGCAATGCGAGCTTGATCCAAAACAATGGCCTGATCATCACAAAACTTGAAACCCTAATTTATGCAGTAGCGAAATTAGGTAAAAAATGAAACTTCTCAGAATTTGGTTTTTCCTTCACCAAAAGATGTGCCTCCCTTAGAGGGAAGTTTCCATAACTCTTTTTCTGCTGAAGAGACGAGGGAAGGCCTTGAAAGGCCAAACCCTAGCTTCCAACAATGGCCTCTTCTAAAACTGCTATGATACCATGTTAGTTTTTACAAGATTATATCAGTATGAGTTAATTGCAAATAAACAATAGGATCTCTAGAAGAAAGACAGAAAACACAAACAAAGAACACACAAAATTATCATGGGAAACCTAATCGTGAAAAACCCAGCAAACCTTTGTATAGAGATGATAGCTTCTGAGAGCAGAGAGGAGAAGAAAGAGAGAGAGAAAAGGTCTCGAAGGTACAACCCCAGAAAACACTCGTCCTCGCTGCAATAGCGCACCTTCTTATGTAGGAGCGAACTTGCTGTGAGTGAATAAAAAATGAGGAGTGGTGCCTTCTATTTATACCGATTTTCCAAGTGACTTTTTACTAGGGTCGACTTGACAATCTTAATGGGGCCGACTTGTCTTGTGGAAATACAAAAATAATATTATTTTTATTCTTTTCTTTATTTTGTCTTCCCTAGGGTTTACATTGATTCTTTCTAAGGTTTACATGAGTAATTACATCAGTATAATCTCCTGTAGGAGGTACAAGGAAATACAATACAAGTACAATAAGAATAACTTCTGAAGTTGCACAATTTCCAACATGGCTCTCCACCCCTCATTTATTTAGGATACCTATTATAGCAAACAAATTAGATCAAATGATTGGAAAGGCATAATTTTGAAATCTAAAACAAGATTAGAAGTTGGAGTTACAAGTGTTTTAAATTGGTCTGTAAATTCAATATGACCATGTTAGTTACTGGTTTCTTAATATTTGGTGTTTGTTGCACTAGTTGCTTTGTTTAGAAAACAAAAAACATTTATGCAAAGCTTCCTAAGGGGAATGAAGTAGACTAAATACTATCTATTTGATTAGAAAGATGTTTGTAGGAGAAAAGAGGGGGTTCGTATTTAATATATCAGAATATTTAATCCCAGGATCTAAACCTTTTTAGGATAATGCATAGTGATAAATTGGTTCAATGGACACAACATCATATTTCCTTTAACACCAAAGTAATTTGATCTTTTTATTTTATTCTTCGCTATTATACTCAAATATCAATAATGTTTAGTTTTACACATTAATGTATTTGACAAACTTTACGTTGACTTGGATGCCTAGTTAGATATGGGACTTGATGTTAGTAGACTTGCGTGGATAGTATATGGGATCAACATAATCCTTCTCACATGAAAAATGGTTATGCTTATGAATTTTAGACTCACACCTTAACTACAAATGCTTAGCCAATCAATTGAAGTGTGATTTTGATTTATTATGAAGTGAAGTGAAACACAAATTACATAATGTGCAAATTAGATTCCTTCTCACATGCAAAATGGTTATGCTTATGATTTTTAGACTCACACCTTAACTACAAATGCTTAGCCAATCAATTGAAGTGTGATTTTGATTTATTATGAAGTGAAGTGAAACACAGATTACATAACGTTCAAATTAGATGAATCCTTCTCACATGAAAAATGGTTATGCTTAGGATTTTTAGACTCACACCTTAACTACAAATGCTTAGCCAATCAATTGAAGTGCGATATTGATATAGTATAAAGTGAAGTGAAACACAAATGATGTAAAATTCAAATTATATTTCATGCATGGAGTAGAAATAATAAAGATATCACATCACACGGTTGAAAAGTTGACATGAATACATGATTGATTATTTCATTTCAAATAACAAGGGGGTTGTACGTCATAGGTTCTAAAATATTTCAACGATCTTCTCTTCTTGCATTTGATAGGCAAGAAAGGGGGATGGGCCTCAACATGGGTCTAGGGCCTTTCCCAAGCCTTCGTTCTTTGGGTAGGGAGCAATTAGATGGCTTGGTTCTTTGCAATTTTGGCATAAAAAAGTGGTGTTTTCATATAACAATACTTGATTCCATTGGAATCCTTTATACTCCCACAAGATTCTATTGGGAAGCCCCTTCATTAATTTATATTTAGGTGGAATCGAGTAGAGACTAAAATCCCTTCATCTTTGTTACAATCATTGTATATATATCGAAAACAAAACACATAAAGAAATTGAGAACACAAAGAGAGAAATGATTCTTCCATATTTTGGAATGAAGAGAACTACCTTCTTTTTTATAATAATGATATGACATCAGTAATAATTGCTCAAACTTTAAAATGACTTATGTGCACTTTAAAACATAAAGTAACCTAAAGTCACTAAATGACTTTATAAATATTCCTAAGCGTATAGTTTAGATGACTTTTATATTCTAACACCCTCACTTCATAGTCAATCTAGAAAATACACCAATTTGATCCTAAATTTTACTATTTTTTGTACCCCAAGACATGGTGAGAATGTTTGTAGTTTGATTCTTTGTAAAACAACATTGCAACTCAATTTTCCATTTTTAACATCTTGTTGGATCAAGTGACAATGAACATCAATATGTTTGGTATGCTCTTGAAAGACCAGATTCTTGCTACCTTAAGAACTCCTTAATGACCACTTAACAATAGGGCATGCTTCTTTTGTTGGATCTTCATATATGTAAGCATCTATTTGAGCCAAATTGCTTCACATGATCCTTTCATTGTTGCTTTATATTTTTCTTCGGTTGAAAAATGGGAAATATCATGTTGTTTCTTGTTGCCCTTGCCAACCATGTAGCATTTATGGTCGTTGAAAATAACTTGTAATTGGGGATTTTGCCTCATAATTTGACTTACTAAAAGAAAACTCTGTTTCATACATGGTGTTATGCCTCAGAGTATTGGAAACATTCCTTACAAATCAACCAGAGAAAGGGGTTAAAAATATTTGATATAGAGGCCAAGTTTGAAGTGTAGAGTGTTGATTTGGGGCTAAATACCCCTAATCATGTCATGGATGGTCCACTTGATTTCCACCTCTAGGAGGTGTTCCTCCTATAGGGGTTGGTTCCCTTGGGGTGCTAATCACTTGGATGTATGACCACACTCATTTATTTTCCATGTAAAAGGTGATAAAACTTTGTAAAGTAATTTTTACCCTATTTATCATATCTTATTTGCTCACTTGGACCTATTTTACCCCTCCTTTGGGTTTTGTTACCCACAAATTGTACTTATTGAAGAAGCCTACAAGGATAATGAAGGAAGATGTTGTGGGAACACATCTGTTGGGGTTAGTTGGGGAACAACGACCTCCTTTTGGCACACTTAACACTTGGTGTAGCCTAATTGCACTTTATTTACTACTTATATGTCATTTAGAGATATTTTATTGTTATTATGAGTGATTTAGCCCCCAAAGTTATGGTTGAGCAAGCCAAATGTTATAGTTTTCACATTATCTTGTAGGCTAATAACTTAAAATTAGGTGAGGCCAGTATTATATAAATAGAGCGTCCTTTTCATTGTAAAAACACAACAAGATATGGGTTCATTATGAGATATTTTATTTTTTCTACTAGTTTATTGGAGCTCTTGATGCTATGTGCACCTCTCTTGGTATGCCATTCTTTACTTGAAGGATGAATGAAGGTGTTTCTAGGGATTAATTTCGCACATGCTTTGGTTGATGCTACGATTGGTTGTAATAAATCAAGCTCAAGAGTGACTTAAGGTATTTTACTTGCTCATTTTTTAGTGAATGTTGGTAAGGTTTACTCCTAACCCTAGTTGATGATGCTTTTATGGTGCATTATGCTAAATTGTTAGGGTTTCTTACTATCACTCTGTCAACTTTGTATGAGGAGACTATCCTATCAAATGAGCTCTCTAGTGTTGATTGGGCCCTGTCTGCTTTGCTTTCCCTAGGTAGGCACTTCTACCTAACCTTGAGGTTGCTAGTTGATTCCCTAATTGCAAGTATTGGAAGCCATTTCTAGAGAGGAATGTTGGTATCGATATCTGAATTCCCTAGGGATTGAGAAAGAAATCACATGCCATATCTTTTTAACAAAACTATCTCTCATTTACCAATTTACTTGAATTTCTATATTGAAAAAACCTTAAAAATATAAATAAATTCATAACTCCAAATATAGCCGCGAGTTTGTAATTTTGGTCCACCCACCAAATTCACCTTAGCGGATTTATCCACAGATTTCTAAGGGTGTCCTCATTTGCTTTGGTGCATTGAGAAATGTGAATTTGCTTGAATTAGGGTTTCTGCAGGATTTTTGCAGTTCTTACTATACCATTAAGTGCGCCCTAGGTCGCTTGTTCATGTCCCTATCAAAGTGCAGTACATTTTTGGGGTATTGCCTTGGGAAGTGTGAAACCCTACCTTGGGAGTTGTGTAATTGCATTAGAGGTCATTAATAGATATTGATTGGTGTATTGAATTAAATCCTTTATATGATTTATGTGTCTTTGTTATCTGTTGTCGACTCCATATAAGGCACCGATCTCAGCTATAAGGCTTGTAGAAAGGTATTTGCAGGTGTGTTGGTGTCTGCAAGTGTCCTTCCTTGATTAGGGACTCTCCCCTGGGTTTAGGAGTCACCCGAAGAAGTTGAGAGGCTATACTGAGGTGAAATTGGGTTTAGCCCCTCATATATGCTTACCATCACTGGCACATGGCATAAATAGCCTGCTTTGAAATGTTTGTTAGTTTGAGCAATAACATTTTTGGCGTCGTTGCTAGGGACTCAAAGGAAAAGTGACAACATTCCATTCGAGGTGTTCCTTGGTTTATTTCATTCATTTTCGAAAAGGATTAACATTTTTGGCACCATTGTCGGGACCTCAAAAAAAAAGTGACAACATTATGTTGAAGAGGGATTCCTAGGTTAAATCCTTCCAACATCTACTGCGTGGTTCATGTACATTCTTGTTTTGTACTTTGGTGAGATTTGTTGATCTAACTTGACATGTCTCTCTTGGCGACTTCGACTGAAGAAAAAAGAAAGCACTCCACAAGGACTAGGGTTATCCAAGTGGTAAGCATTTTCTTTGTTATTTGATAAGATTGTGGTTGGATACTAACTTGGATGGTCTTATCTGGTGACTCCACTGAAGAAAACAAATTAAAGAAGTGCAATTCAAAGCAACCAACCTAAGCTATTAATAAGAAGATATTTTGACGTCCTTTGCTCCACTGGATTTCTCAAACATTCCAGGATATCCGAGTGAGTCAGATAAATGTGGTTATCTCAAGTCTTTCCCAAGGTTTCATGAACACACGGATATAATTGCATAGCATATTATGACGTTTAGAAAATTTCTTGTGACATGGGATTATCATGGAAAAGGAACTCATAATGAAGTTATTTGTAATATCTCTTGATCTGCAAAATAACAAGGATGTGGGAAACTAGTACACGGAGCTTCATCCTAAGGGGATAACTTCACTCTTGCAGTTGGTCAAGGTATTCGGGAAGGAGGGGGATCCTAATTTTGACGAAGAAACTGTTGAGGCCATGATTTTCCTTCCAAAAAATGAGCAGGTTGAAGATGACCTTTAGTTTTGGAACTTGAAGGCTTTGATCCATCAATTGCTATAGAAATGGAAGTATGTTTCGCTCCTCTTGATTTATCAAACTTTCTAGGGTATTAAAATGAGTTACTAGAGACATTCTGGACAACTTTTAATGATTATTATGATGATGCCAAGGACCATGTCTACAATTTTATGCTATTGTCTCCAGAACATGGTATTAAGGAAGATGGAATCTATATGAGGTTATTTGTCCTTCACCTGGAAGGAAAGCACCGTGCTTGACGTGCAAGCCTAGCCAAAGGAAAAATATCCTCTTTTGCAAAATAGATAAAGACATTTTGTAGATATTGGTGCCCAGAAAAACACAAGAGATGGATTCTCTATGTTGAAGAAGAAAAGATCTTATTCAAGAAAGAAAGATAGGAAGAAGATCAACTCCTTGAGGAAAATATTGAAGGAGAACATAGTAAAGATGATCAATTTGTATCGATTCTTGAGGGGCATGAAGCATACATTGTCGAAGAAATCCATGATGAAGACCGAGTCTTAGAAGGCTTGCTTGAAGAATCCATTGTTTAAAATCTTGTTGATTACATTCTCGACCTTATGTCCAAAGATGAAGGTACTTCTGAAGACGAAGATGATGACACTCCAAGAAATGAAGACTAAGAATCTCTAGTTGAAGAAATTGAAGAACACAAGGAAATGGTAAGTTTTCCTTACAAGGCACAATTTCATATGATGTCTTGGGACACTTGCAAGAAAATAACAAGATACTTGAAGATGATGACTATTGGAAGTTCATGGGTCCACCAATCTATGATTCTTCAAGACCTAGCAGTATTGTTTCCGGGTCCTCCAATTGCACATATGTCGAATAAGAAGTCTTTCTCCCAACTAAAAAGGAAATTTGAGACATGGTTGATGAAGAAGTTATGGTTGTAGGTTCCCTTGATTCCTTTATTTGTGAAGAGTGGATCAATCTCTTTGCAACTAAATTTGACAATGAAGCACTCTAGGATGTGGATCCTATTGCCAAGAAGTTCACCATATGCGGTTGTCCCATTATAATAAAAAGTTGAAGGAATTTGAGAGATATTTTCGATGATATCTCTCAAGGTTTAGTTTATATTTTTCTCACCCATCATTGAGGACCATGTAGGATTTTATACGGGGACTTCCTTTGCAGATATTGAGCCAATGGGTTTACCCTCTCCCGAGGTGGGCCATGATTATTATTTATGGCGATGTCTCTCATGAAGCATTACAGATGATAAGCAACCATTTCTATCCAGTACCAATAAGTTTTCGATGATACATTTCAACAGAATTGATGCATGCATGTGGGAAGGTATAATGTTTATTCTCCTTAGCACAATATATGTTATTTATTTTTAAAATTTGAAGGTAAGAATTTTGTGGCTGATAATTTAAAATTTTAAAGATTATTGATATGGACATGATTATAGAAAAGTTCAAGAAAATGTTTACATGTCTAAAAGAATGCTTGAATAGGTGTAGGGATATATTACAGTTGGCCCTTGAGGTTTCTTTAGAAATTTCTAGGGTTCATCTTTGAAGTGATTTCCCAAGGCTAGAATCAAATATCCAATTTCATGCAGACAAATTTAATAGAACAAACATATGATAACAATAGTATACACCTGATCCTAGTACATGCGTGGATAAATAACACTTGCAAAAGTAACCATCCTCTATAGCAGAACTTTGAAGGCTTCTAGGTTTCTAGGTTTGTCCATCATTTTGGTTCCATTCCGACGAAGATAATGGTACGTACTTAGTCCAGCCTTGAAGTGGGTTTGTCTTGGATTGTTTCCAAAGATAAAGGAATAAAATTTGGCATGAACAATATAATCAGGCGGCTACATTGGTAGTATGATTTCACTTGACCCTTCTCTGTTATAATAATTAGGGTAGGCATGTATAGTTTCACTTGGTTCAACATTTATTGTTTCTTATGCATTGCACTTGTTATTATTTTGTTTTCATTTTACCACATTTCATTTTGAAGAACATAGGATGGATGTGTCTACCTCATGATGCATTTGATGTCATTTTTGTTAGATGTGTGTGTAGGTCTATAGGTACCTACGAGATTCTAGGGGGTTCTCATACACTCCCATGAAGAGCACATGTCCTGGAGTTGGAGCTAACCATTATGCCTCAGAGTATTTGTAGCATTCCTTGATCATATCCATTAGAGAAAGGGGTTAAAAATATTTGACGTTAAGGCCAAGTTTGAAGCATAGAGTGTTGATTTGGGGCTAAATACCCCTAATTATGTCATAGATGGTTCACTTTATTTCCACCCCGAGGAGGTGCTCGCCCTATAGGGGTTGGTTCCCTTGGGGGGATAATCACTTGGACGCATGACCGCACTCATTTATTTTCTAGGTAAAATATGATAGGACTTTGTAAAGGGATTTGTACCCTATCTAGCATACCTTATTTTCTCACTTGGACCTATTTTACCCCTTCTTTTGGCTGTGTTACTGTTACACCAAAATCTTGTCATCTTGATCCATTTGTCAACCTTGTGCCTAATCCCTAAAGTTCCCTCTGCTAAACTGGATTGAAATTGAGGTTGTTCCTACCCTTTTTACCCTCTCTAGGTAGGCTGTCGCTCTTACTCCTAAGGAAAGGTGCACCAACCCCTTGCTGGAACTCTTTTCCTTCATGCAAGGAGAGCCAATGGCACTCTTTCCCCTCATGCAAGGTGCACCAACCCTCTCTGGTGCTCTGTCTCCTACAACAAGGTGTGCCATGGGTGTTTAGAGGGAAAAAAGAGAAGTTTCGAGGCCCTTCTCGAAGGTGGGTGAGGTGAAGTATCATCCCTAGATTCTAGGTGAGGTGGAATTCGGTTTTCTAACCTATGGGGAAGATCCCTTAGACTCCTCCTAATCCTCACCTACTCTATCCCTTTATCCTTATAAATTGAACCCTCTCTCCATTGTGAAGGGAGGAAGGGCTATGGTACTCTTATGCTGGTGGAATTTCTAGGTGATCCTTATGATCCTTTGGGAGGCAAGATATCATCCTTTGGGAGGATTACCATCACTCTTTGGAGGCTTGGCTTGGATTGTTTGATGGAAGGTTGCAACAATAAGGCTAGGTTGTGACATTCCTTCTTTATGTAATTCTATGTATCTCCTTGATTACAGTAATGCAAAACTCTTTCCATAAATTTTATTGTGTTGATGATGTTTAGAGCTTTCTTCCTTAACTATTAGCTTATATCAATTCATGTTTGGATATGCATGTACTGTTTGCTTGTTTCCACTTTCTCTACATGGTTTTGCAGGTCAAGATCTGAAGGCTCTGGAGCTTGGATCAACAAAGAGAGAAGAGGATTTGTAGACCTCACGTTAGTGATCTATCTGTTAACTTGCATTTCTATTTGATCTAGGATAGTAGTTTGTATTATGTACTTGATTTGTTCTAGATACACTTGGATTAGGGAGATCTGGCTTGAGTTTGCTTGAGTAGTTTTATCCGCTAACAGTTACTCACAATTTGTACTTATTGAAGAAACCTACAAGGATATTGAAGGAGGATCCTGAGGGCACACATTTGTTGGTGTTAGTTGGGGCTTGACGCCATCCTTTTAGAACACCTAGCACTTGGTGTAGGATAATTGCACTTTATTTACCACTTTTATGTCATTTAGAGATATTTTATTGTTATTATGAGTGGTTTTTCCCCCAAAGGTGTGGTTGAGCAAGCCAAATGTTATTATTTTTACATTATTTTGTAGGCTAATAACTTAAAATTTGGTGAGGCTAGGCTTATATAAATATATCCTCCATATCATTGTTAAAACACAACAAGATATGGGTTCATTATGAGATCTTTTCTTTTTCTACTAGTTTATTGGAGCTCTTGATTCTATGCACACCTCTCTTGGGATAATGTTCTTTGCTTGAAGGATGAATGAAGGTTTTTAGGGATTAATTTTACTCATGCTTTGGTTGAAGCTATTATTGGTTGCACTAACTCAAGATTAAGGGTGACCTAAGGTATTTTCCTTGCTCATTTTTTGGTGAATGTTGGTAAGGTTTACTTCCAACCCTAGTCAATGATGCTTTTATGGAGCATTATGCTGAATTGTTAGGTTTTCTTGCTACCATTTTGTCAACTTTGTATGAGGATATTATCTTATCAAAGGAGCTCTTCACTGTTGATTGGGGCTTGGACTCCTTCGCTTGCCCTAATTAGGCACTTCTACCTAAGCCTTGAGGTTGCTAGTTGATGCCCTAATTGCAAGTATTGGAAGCCATTTCTAGAGGACATTGGTATCGATCTCTCATTCCCTAGGGATTGAGACAAGAATCATATGCCCTATCTTTTCAACAAAACTCTCTTTCATTTACCAATTTACTTGTCTTTTTATTTTACATGCATTTCTATATTGAAAAAAATCTAAAAATTTAATATTATTGAAGAAACCCTAAAAATATAAATAAATTCTTAACTCCAAAAAGTTGTGAGTTTATAATTTTGGTCCACCCACAAAATACACCGTAGTGGATTTATCCACAGATTTTTGAGTGCATCCTCATTTTCCTTGGTGCATTGGGAACCGTGAATTTTTCTGAATCAAGGTTTCTACAGTTCTTACTAAACCATAAAGTGTGCCCTAGGTCACTTATTCATATCCCTATTAGAGCACACTTTTTAGGGGTATTTCCTTGGTAAGTGTGAGACCTAACCTTGGGAGTTGTGTAATTGCATTGAAAGTCATGGTATTGATAGATATTGATCAGTGTATCGAATTAACTCATTTATATGATTTACATGTATTTATTACCAGGTGTTGACTCCATATAAGGCACTGATCTCATTATAAGCCTTGTACAAAGGTATTTGTAGGTGTGTTGGTGTATGCATACATCCTTCCTTAATTAGGGACTCTCTTATGGGTTTAGGAGTTACCTGAAGAAGTTGAGAGACTAGACTAAGGTGACATTGGGTTTAGCCCCTCATATATGCTTACCATCACTAGCACAAGGTATAAATATCCTACTTTGAAAGGATTGCTAGTTTGAGCGGTTGGCACATGGTAAACATTAACGAATATTAGCCACTTTCTTGCCAAAGTAATTTGTACTTGTCCTTTGCCTTCTATTCTTAACTCATCCCCACCACCAAAAACCATAGATGAAGCATAAGCATCATGTGAATAAACTAATAAATTTTATTGGTGAAATGCCACGATACACCAAAATCAATATACTAAGCAAATGACTCTCCATGATTTACTTTCTTAGCCATGAAAACTAAAAGATAAATCTCTTCTTGATGTTTGATGGGCCTTGTCCTTTTCCTAAGAGATCCCTTGGTTGTGCTTTTTATTCCACATCTTCTTTTTGTAAAGCTTCATTTTTATGACCTACCTTTTTACAATAATGACATTTGAAGATATTTTTATTACTTGATTTATTTGTGTTTCCTTGACTACTTCCATTGTTCTTTCAAGCAAAACTTTCCCTTGCTCTTAGGGTTTGTTTCCAGTGCTAGTTTTGAACTTGCCATTGTATTTTCACCATTGGATTGCTTTTTATACTTGTCTTGCTACAAAATCTTTGTACATATCTCATCAAAAGTTCATGTCTTTGTCAACAACATGAATATTAAGTGCTTCAATAAAATGTTCAAATGCAAATGGTAAACTCTTTAGAGTAATTACAACCATGGATTCTTCCATTTTCAACCCAATGACATTCAACTATCCTTTAGTATCCTTAACCTTTACCAAATGTATATGTTAACAATTAAACATAACGTAACTTAAAGTCACAAATTGATTTTATTAATATGCATAAGTCTATAGTTTAAACTTTAGATGGTATTTATATTCTAACAAGTTACACTCTCCTAGAATATATATGAGCTAGGTTTACACCTCTTCCTCCTAGAAATGCATGTGGATGTTCAAGACTCTTACCTAGGACATGGTTGATGAGATTGATTTTGTCCTTGAGTTAAATCATGGTGTCTAAGGAGCAAGGAAAATGCTTACTTATTTCCAAATCCAGGGCCCTTCTTTTAAAATCCTCAACTAATCTTCATAACTTGAGAATAATGATGCAAAAATACTCTTTCGAAAAATCAAACTTCTAGATCACATACACGATGATTTTTTTAATTTAGTTGGGTAGAGAGGTGAAGTTTTCAACATTGGCCATCTACCTCCAAAGAGCATGGTGGCGGCTAGGGTTGGGAACCCTAGCCACACCTACCAAGAGTCCACACCATTCTTCCTAAAACTACTTAAATTTTGGCTGTAGCTAAAACGATTAATGATGAATGCAAATTTATGAAAATAAGCTGTATTAGATTGAAATATCATGTTTTATTAGATTTGAGAAGACCAAACTATAGAGTTCTCTTGTTTCTTTGACTATATTTGATGTGAGGATGGATGAACAATATACATGAGAAAAATATCTAAAACAATTTAAAACCCTATGGACTACATTGTAAACATATACAACTCAAGAGAGCATAAATGAGATAAAGAAGACAAGGTCTATAGAGGTAAACTCCTAGTGTAGGGGAAATATCCAAGTTTAAAAGATAACTCTTCTATGAAGCACTCTCTAGTATGGAATTCTATGAGATCCACACATACTACTTTACGCTTAATTGGATTCCAAGGATTACTATACATAGGTGTTCAATGTGAGAAACCCTTTCCCATGATGGATGTGGGATAAACTCACAAGATATTTGTGACCAGAAAAGAGCCAATAAGGAGATACTACAACACCTTACAAAGTCTAATTTTGTGCCATGACATGTACAAAAAATCCCAAAAACAATTTTACTACAACTATCATAACAACACTTAGTACTACAACAAATTGGCCATTAGAAAACATTACAACACATTTTAACATTCCCCCTTAATGTTCACCAGAGGAACCAATACCCAATTATAGGAAGATGTCATTAGATAAACACCCCCCCCCCCCCCCCCCCCCCCC
>LPNX010923144.1:1160720-1197478 GCA_001517045.1 Pseudotsuga menziesii
TCAATACTCCAAATAAATAATACTATCAACAACAAAATCTCAAATATAGTGGGTATTGATGTCAATGTTCTTCACCTTGGAGTGGTACATTAGATTAGATGCAAAATAAATGACGTTTTGATTGTCATATCTTAACTTAGTGGGATTAATTTGTCAGTCCAAGATCCTCAAGAACATGTAGGATCCACATGACGACCTTTGTTTCTTATATTATGCTTCATAAGAATAAGAAAAGGCGGATCTCAACTTCCTATTGGACTAGATGATTGAAACAAAACCAATGTGAAACACAACCTACAAAAGATTTATTATTGTTAGTATGATCCCTTCCCTATCAAACTTTGCATAACCATCAAGTGAGTTTGTGCCTCATTTAGCGTTAAAACACAATAACTAGAAATTTCCTATAGATATATTAGGATTTCCTTCCAAAGGATTTCATGAAGCTTATGCACGACTCTTGAAACCAAATTGACAACAAAGGTGATATTGGGGGTACCATGAGTCAAGTAAATCAAGCTACAACCTAGGTGCCTATAAAGAGTAGGATCAACTAGAGGTGTTGAACACTAGTGAATGAACTTAACTCCACATTGAAGGTGTAACAATAGGTTTACAATCACTCATATGAAATCATTCAAGCCTAATTCAAAACATACTTAAAAATTTCCATCCTGCATATGTAAAACTTGTTAACCAAAAAAATAACGCAAGAGCCCTAGGATTGTCATCTAAAATGCGTGTTTCAGATCATTTATCAACTAATGGATGAAAGTAACATTACTCCTTGTAACAATCAATTCAACTACATAAAGGAAAATGCTAATTACATCATCCTTCATGAATTGAGCATACAAATTAGGGTTATTTATGTGTACTCTAAAACCACAGTTTAATAGATGTCTCTCAACTTTTTCATACCAAGCCTTGAGCATTTGATTAATACCACACATTGACTTGTTCAATTTGTAAAGTAAATGTGAAGATTCAGAATTAAGAAAATCATGGGTTTTTTGCATATATATATATATATATTTCTTCACAAAAATCACCCTTCAAGAAATCAATTTTAACCTCAATTTGATGAATTTCTTATGCTAAGTACATAAGTGAAATATTGGTGAAAATTGTGTTCATTTTAGTAACAAGGGAAAAAGTTTCAATGTAGTCAATACTTTTGTTTTTGTAAAAATAATTTGGCTGCTAACCAATACTTATGGTTCTCTCCTTGTCCATCTACAATAAACTTGGTTTTATAGACCCATTTGTTGAAAGTATAGCTTCAAGAGTCATTCCCACGAGACTTGTATTGTATCAATTCTGGAATCTGTGTTGTATTAGGTTTAGATTGTCTCCATGGAACTTATGTTGTATTAAGTTCACTAACTTATGTTGTATTAAGTTAAAGAGATTATGTTGTATTAAGCTAGGACCTTGTGTTGTATCGGGTCCTATTTGGGAGAGATGCTTGTACTGGGATCTTATGTTGTATTAATATCATGACCTTATGTTGTATTAAGGTCGAAGACTCGTGTTGTATCAAGTCTGGAACTTATGTTGTATTAATCCTCAGGGTCTTGCGTTGTATCAATACCACATGACTTATGTTTTATTAAGTCTCAAGGGTATACTATGTGATGTATGACTAGTCATGGTCACCAGGTGCTATAAGTCTCCTTTAGGGATTAGCTACCCCTAGACTGATTTACTTTAGCATATGAATATATGACTCGGGGTAATACATATGATCACAGGTTCAGAATAATTCTTATGAGTATGATATGATATAAATGATTAATTAATTATACCCATATGGACCATGCTGAATTAATTAATGATAAACTAGATGAGCACAGAGATAGAGAGAGAATTTGAATTGCCCATGTATGCTTCCAAGTGAACTCAAATTAATAACATCAATTGAGTCTTACTTGTGATAAAATGTTTTCAGTTAATTAAGGAATCAACTCGTTAATTTATGCAAAGTGGTTGTTAAAGATGATCGATGGTGAAACAATAGTTACAAAGTTCGGTTTAGTTCAGTTACATTTAGTTCTGTTCAGTTACATTCAATTACATTCAGTTTAATTCAGTTGCATTTAGTTCCATTCAGTTCAGTTCAGTTCAATTCAATCAGTTAACAAATCAGTTAGAGGCAATTAACACTAGTGAATTAATGGAGGGCGCATATATTTAGTGTGGGAGATAATTATGAGGTGACAACTTGGCACCAAGTCAGAAAGGGCACAAGGTTGAAGGTGAAACAATGTTCACAGTGTTAACAATGTGGTGCACAAAAGCATGCAACCATTCACTACCTTCTTTGTATGACTGAATTTGGCTTGTTATTAAAGTGCTATGCACTTGGAAAGACCGGTACAGTGTTACATATGATCTCTATTCTCTTGTGCTGTCTTATTAGGAAATATTCTATTGTGTTGTAATAATTCTTTGTCGATTATCTATCATACTCAAAGGATTGTTGGTTTTTTCATCCTCCGGATTTGGAGAGTTTTCCTAGGGTACATCACGTGTCTTATGGATTGAATGATTGAGTGTATGAATTGCTTATGAGATACATCTGCAATGTAATTGTGGATTAAAAGTCTTAAAGTTCAAGAATCTTTCATTATTGCTCAAACATTGACACTATTTGCATTTGACAATATTCTTACCTTGCGTTTGTGAATTGAATCTCAAGTATGATTCTTTTGAAAGGGAGTCAATTCATTTGCAATAACTTCTTCCCATTCTGGATTTCCTTTAGCATCCCCATAAGTACACGGGTCATTTGTGCCCAAAACCTTTGACATAAGAACAAATTGTGTTTGTCTCTTCATTTTGTTTGATGGATCACCAACCTAAAAAATTGCAACTTTTCTTTGCCCAAATAATAAATGGTCTGTTAGTATCATTTAAACAAGTAGCAACTTTCGAATACTAGAGAAAATTATTAGAAACTAAAGTAGAAATATGAACCATAACCTCTTCATCAATGGAATTATAACAAGACATAAGATAAACAAAATATTTAACAAAAGGAAAATTTATATTAACATGAAGTTCAAATGAATCAAAGGATGCAATTTTTTTATGAAACTAAACATACCTATAAACAATCCCAATTTTGATGGATGGACCAAATATCAACTAGGCCTTTGAGTCGTCACTACAACCAACAAATCTACATTTATATGACTCAGGATCTAATTATTTTCTTTTCTCATTTGGAAAATGAACCCAACACATTGCATTTGAAAACATTGAAAAAAAATGTGTCCATGTTGATAAGCATGTTAAACATAAAATAAATTATTAAGATTCCATTGACATAACATACACCTTTCAATTCACCACTAGGAACATTAATATTCCTTGAACATAGCATTAAAATGTGGCTACCATCACATATAAAAAATGTTGGCCCCAATGCTAAGGTTTCTCATAGAAAGTAAACACGGTAGGAGTACGAGTGACATGGTGAGTGGCCTCTAAATCCCATATCTAATGTACAGAAGGAAGATGACACTAACTAGGATGAGTAGAAAAAACAAAGAGTGCAACCTTCTTATATCTTGAATTTGAAGTTTCTTTTACTCCATTTTTGCAAGCTCTTTATGCCTCTTATAGAAAATCTTCTTTGCATCATTATATTTTCCACAATTCTTCTGTGGAAATTCCTACTCAATTTGGAGTTTAGAAATTTCACCTTTTAACTAGAGGTTTCTTGGATCTTAACCTTATGAATTTTCATCCTTATGGATCTGATGAAATATAAACAAAACAACAACAACGAACTATATTTCAACCCTTAACTACCCCAATCATCTAGGCAATCCAAGAGATAATAAATCAATGTTTTTCGATAAGTTTCAACCCTCTAGAACAATCTTATCATGCATCTAATATATCTACAAACACTTACTACAATTTTAAAATGAACTTTATATTTTTCAATTATAATGTTAATATATTTAACATAATTATCATGAATTTATGTCAAATCAACAAGACATGTAGAGTTGTAAATTACAAACCAAGAAGAATATATATGGATGAAAATCAAACATAAAAAAGTATTGGACAACTGGAAACTTCAATAATATGCATAAAGATGAAGTTCATCTACATGCCATAGCATTTTCATAGGTTAGTACAATACAATTTCTCTTCAAAACCTTATCTCAACCAAGGAGATCCAACAAACATTAATCACTCAAGCATGTATTGCAAGTAAAGTTGTCTCCTCTTCTTATTTGCTTCTCTAAGAGATGAATCTTTAACCTTAGTTTTCAAGATGCTCCAACAATAGAGAGGCCTTAGCAACTCCAAGAGAGAGAGAGAGAGAGAGATACAATATAGAGAAGATCCTAGAGAGAGGAGAAGTGGTGTTAGAATTTTGATGGTTATACAATATCTTAAAACATTTAACATCATAACATCATAACCATAAGCAAAGGATCATTGAAAGAAATATAAGAACAACCACACAAAAGAACACAAATATTTATCATGGGAAACCCTCATGAGGGAGAAAACCCAAAAAATATTCCTCGATATAGAATTCAACCAAGTACAGTGTAAAACCCCAAGAACAAGAATAACAACTCCCTTTCCACAGTAAACTACCTCTCTCTCTCTCTCTCTCTTGCGCAATGCTTGAGTGAGAAGTGTGTGTAAATGAGAGAGGCACCTCACCTATTTATATTCACCAGGAGAGTGACTTAATTACCTAACTAGGTTCATCAGGTTCTCTAATTAGGGCCTACCTACCTAGGAAGACTCAAAACAACAATTATAAAATACTTTTGTGGGTACTATTGCCCTGACTTACAACATAGGTTTTGCCTCATGATTTTTACATGACCAATTACATCAAGGACATCTTCGAAGGAGGAATACAATAAAAGTACAATAAAATATCTTCCGAATTTACATTTCTTTCAACACTCCCTCTTAACTAGGAAGGTATTCTCCATCAACGACAACCACAACAACAACTATACAACTTACTGATGAATCTCTTTATGTCATAGGAATTTTTGGAACAACATCATACATCTTCATCATCAATATGGAATTGCATTATCATCAACATCATTAGTATGTGGATACTGGAACATCATCATCATCATTAGTATGTGAGTAGTGGGACATTATCATCATCTGGAGCATCACAAATATATGGATACTAGAATGTCATCATCTACAACATCAGTATGTGAATACTGGATCATCATTTGCAATATCAGTATGTGAATACTGGATCATCATCTTCAATACAAGTATGTGAATACTGGATCATCATCTAAAACATCAATATGTGAATACTTGATCATGATCTGCAACATTAGTATGTAAATATTGGAACACCAACAACATCGTTAGCATGTTAGTGCTAAATCAATATCATAAAAAAAATGCTAGATCTTCATCTCTGCAGGAAGATCCTCTGGTCTCTCACATATATGAGGCCATACTTAATTGTAACCTTCAGGTACGCTATCTTCCACAACCATGTGAACACATCTCGTATCCACAAGGAAAATATTCGGCCTTATGTTTGCCAAGTTCATCGACGAACCAATATTATGCCTATAAACTACGGCATTGACTATCATAGAAACTTCAAGTTAGATACCATCGGTGTAGCTATAGCCCAAAATATTTAACCTCTTCAAAGTATTGACTATATATTTTCCTTGGCTAAGAAAATATTCTCTGTATTCTTCCACACCTCTAATATTGAGAATCATGTTAAGATTATCAATCTTTCATATCTATTGTAGTCACTCCCTCTGAAGTGGAGCACCATCCTCCCTCTACATCTTGTACTCTCTACATTGGGACATCAGAGTGACATGTAGCCTCCTCTACTGCTAATATTATGTGTATCCATCTATGTCACATGCCAAGGTCACTATATATCATGATCCTCCATCTCGAAATTTATTGCAAGTTTCTCTTGCACCCATCTATGAGCTTCTCTTCCTTTGTAGGATTCTATCTTCAACCTTGTAGTAAAGGTTGAGATTTGTATATCTCTCTCCTCATGTGCTATCCCATGGGTTCCTACTAAGCTTGTACAAATCCTTATGTGCATAGGTGGTTCTATGTAGAGAGTCCCAGATCCTGGAGATTGCTCGATCTATTATTCTAATTCGATTAAACCAACCGTCTAGTGTAATATCTCTGCAGGAATAGGTATGTCTAGTCCCTAGAATAGTGTCTTGCCATAATCGAATCCCTCTTTCTATGAGAAATCACTGTAGAAATTCAGGCCAGCAGTAGATTAATTTTACCCACAACAATTATCAATTGATCATGCAAAATTGCTAACAATGGAGACTGAATATGGAACTGTAACACAAAATTATATTAACTGAGTGTACAATAGCCAACCCTGTAATAAAATAGGTTTCTGAATATATATAATACATCAAGAGGTCGAATGCATAAGGATGCATCCAAAACTAGCATAAAGCATGCTTACTCAAAATAGACAAATCCCCCATAGGTGTAAAAAGCTGATCCCAAATCTGTCATGGAGCTCACAAATTGGCAAGGGCGCATGGGCAAGCTAAAGAGTAGTGGAATGGCAGCTCATACATGCTTTTGCATGGAGAAAAGAGTGGAGGATGAAGAGGACAAACAAACTAGTTCACCTCACCTAGTCTTGCTTTCCTATGTGCCTTAAAACACTGAAAAAGTAGGCAGTAAAGCAGAAAAAACAGATAGGTGCCTAGGAGGCCAGGAATAAAGCAGATTTGATTCCTAAGGCTTTCCCAAGCACTACATGGGTCAAATATGGCAAGCTTGACCTCTATGGATAAGCAATTAGCAACTTGCACAAGGTGGGACACATGAACTAGGCAAATAAGACAAAAATAAATGAATTAATGTCTAAGTGGGTAAACTATGGGTTGATTATTCTAACACCCCCCCTTAAGCCTGAATTTATGAGTAATAAATCAAAAATATAGGGCCTAACAACAAGGATTAGTCACCCTTTTACATACTGCAAGTCCATACAACCAAGGAAAGAGGCAAAACCAACTTGGGAAAATCCTCCCTTAAACATGGACTGTAAAAAAAAATTGTAGAATCTTGTCTCCACTCATGCTTTTACAGCATGATCAACAATACCCAACAGTGATTTGAGATTGCTGAAGGTCTTCTCACAAAATGCTTTGGTGAAGATATCAGCTACTTGTTCTGAAGATGAACAGAAGAGTAGGTGAATGGTGCCATCATGCACAAGCTCTCTGATGTAGTGCATGTGAATCTCAATGTGTCTGGTTCTCTGCTTCTGAACTGGATCCTTGCAGATTTGAATGGTACTCTGGTTATCACAGTAGATGGTAGTTGAATACTCAGGTTCGAAACCACATTCTCCAAGTAAACCCTGCAACCATAAACACTGAGTTGCTGCATTGACAACTCCTCTGTACTCAGCTTCTGTAGATGAGAGTGCAATGGCACTCTGTTTCTTGCTTGACCAGCTGATTGGCCCTTCTGCAATCATGAACACATAACCTAAAGTGGACTTTCTGTCTGTGCTATCACTTGCCCAATCACTGTCAGTAAATCCAACCAAATCAAGGTCAGAATTGGCTTTATAGAAGATCCCATGTGTCCTTGTTCCCTGAACAAAGTTAAGGATCCTTTTGGCTACTTTCCAATGGATCTCATGAGGCTGATCCATGAATCTAGAAGCCACACTTACTGCATAACAAATATCAGGTCGAGTATGTGTCAGATACAATAAACATCCAATCAATTGCCTATACAGTGTATTGTTTACCATCGGTGGAGAATCATCTTCCTCTAGCTTCACTCCTGAAAGGAAAGGAGTTTTGCTTGCTTTGCAATCTTGCATTCTGAATTTGATCAGCAAATCCAAGGCATACTTTGAATGGTGCACCTTGATTCCAGCTTTGGATTGAGAGATATCAAGCCCCAGAAATTGACTTAAGAGCCCCAAATCTGTCATGGAGAAGGCTTGGTTCATAGCTCCTTTTAAGGAAGCAATCTCAGCCTGTGAGCTTCCTGTAATGAGGAGGTCATCGACATATAACACAATGATCATTAATGAACCATTAACTAACTTTAGATAGACATTTGGATCTGATTTGCACCGAACAAAATTTAGAGATAGCAAGAAGCTATCTATCTTGGCATACCAAGCCCTGGGGGCTTGCTTTAGCCCATACAATGACTTTCTCAACTTGCACACAAGAGAAGGGTTAGTAGAAAAACCTTGAGGCTGCTGCATATATATCTCCTTAGTGAGATCTCCATTCAGGAAGGCACACTTTACATCCATATGATGTACCTCCCATAGCCTTGAGGCTGCAATGGCTAGAGCTAGCCTGATGGAATCCATCTTTGCCACTGGGGAAAAGGTCTCATTGTAATCGATGCCATGAACCTGTGAGTAGCATTTAGCTACCAATCTAGCCTTGTACTTCAGTGGTGAACCATCAGCAGCAAATTTGGTCTTATAGACCCACTTACACTGGACTAACTTTCTTCCTGGAGGAAGATCCACTAGCTCCCATGTGTTGCTCTTTTGGAGTGAGCTGAACTCCTCCTTCATGGATTTTTTCCATCTTGGATCTCCTACTACTTCTTCATATGTTTTAGGATCGGAATCCACCATCAAATAGCATTTTTCAGCAAACATAGGGTCCTTCATGCATAGACCACTCTCAAATTGAGATCTAGTCCTCCTTGGGTCATTGGGATCCCCAGCTAGCTCTCCTGCTGCATGTAGTGCCTTGGCTGCCCATTTAGGCCTTGTGGGGCTGTTTGGGTCTGCAATAAACTCATATCCATCAGACAAATCAGAATCAGCATGTTCAACAAACTCGTTACTTACTTCTTGAGGTTCAGGTGGTGAAGCGGCTTCACTAACTTCCACTGCTGCAAGGGGTTCTTCTTCAAACTGAACACACCTTTCAATGAAGGCTTTGTTTGTGCTCAAGTTTATCAACTTGTACCCTTTTGAATATTCAGAGTATCCCACAAAAAGACACTCTTGGCTTTGGGGCTGCAAAGCCTTCCTCTTCTCTGTTGGGATTCTAGCCCAAGCCTTTGAGCCAAAAATCCTGAAATGGGTCACATCTGGCTTGTGCCCACTCCATGCTTCGAAGGGAGTCATGCCATCAAGCTGTTTGTGAGGCACCCTATTCTGGATATAGGCTGCACAGTTGATAGCTTCGGCCCAGTACTTTGGTGGCAAAGTTTTGGCCTCCATCATGCATGTTGCCATCTCCTTCAATGATCTATTCTTCCTCTCTGCAACACCATTTTGCTGTGGTGTGTAGGGGATAGAATGCTGTATCTGAATACCTACATCTACACAATAGTTAATAAACTCAGACTTGACATACTCACCACCATTTTCAGATCTGAGGACCTTGAGTTTCCTTCCACACTGGTTTTCAACCAAAGCCTTAAAGACTTTGAATAGGCCAAAAACTTCAGACTTGTGTTTCATGAAGTGAACCCAACAATACCTGGAAAAGTCATCAATAAAGGTCAATGCATATTTGGCCTGACTCATGGACATATGAGGGAATGGGCCAGCAACATCACTGTGAATCAGCTCGAGGGGTGCAGAGGTTCTCTCATGACTAGCTTTCTCAAATTTGTGCTCTGGGTGTTTTCCTAGGATACAACCTTGGCAGACTCCTTTGGAAATTTTTATCTTGGGAAACCCTATGACCATATCTTTCTCACTAAGATCAGACAGATACTTGTAATTTAGATGGCCAAATCTTTCATGCCATAGCTTGCTAGCTTCATTAGCACGGATAAGAAGAGCAGAGGGGTTTGAGTAAGGTAGGAAGTGTGAAAACATGTATACCTTTTGAGCATGATTCGCTACTCCTTTTGCAATGACTCTACCACTTGAGATTTCTGTGATCTCAACTTCATCGGGGGAGAATATGACTTTCTTAGGAGACCCAGTGTGGGTCATCTGGTACACTGACAGAAGGTTGGAGGCAAGACTAGGGACATACAACACATTGTTGAACTGCCCATGATCAAGATCTATTCTTCCTTTTCCCATACTTTCAGTGAGAGAGTCATCTCCCAGTACAATAGATGGTCCTTTCGACTTGTCCAGTGAGGAGAAGGCCTCCTTAGTCGAAACCATGTGTCTTGAAGCTCCAGAATCAATGATAAAACTGGGTGAGCTTGATGTGCCAGCAACTAGAGCATGAACTCTCTCTCTGTCATCTGAACTTGATCCTCCTTCTCTCTTCTTTGAGCTTTCTGGAAGGGAGATGCCATTCTTCTCTAGCAGTTGAGTTAGCATGTCTATCTGCTTTTTCATACAAGATATTTCAGTATGATTGCCCTTATTGCAGTATGAGCACTTGTTCATTTCACCTTTGTTTTTCTTCTTCTGGGTATTTTTCTTGGGACCTTGTTGATCCTCTGGAGCCTGCTTCTTGTCTCTCTTTTGCTCAGGTGGCTTTTTAGCTTTCTTTTTGCTTTTTGAATCCACCCTTGAATCTCCAGCAATCAAAGCTTGATCTTTGGATGGTTTGATGGTGCCCATCATCACCAGCTTGTCCTGTTCTTGTGTGAGAGATTCCATGAAATCTGCAAGGCTAGGCATCTTCTAGGTTCGAGCTATGAGTTTTGTGGCATAGAAGGTCGAAACAAATACTGAGTAGTTAGGTCCTAGCTTCGAGAGGATGGCCAATACGAGCTGATCATATTTCTTTTCGATACCACACTGCTTCAACTACAAAACTAGTGCTTTGAACTTGGAGAAATATAGCTGCAGGGATTCAAAGCTACTGGGACTCAGAGAAATCAGCTCATTTTTGATCTGATGTCCCCTCATCTCATCTATCTTTCCAAAAAGATCAGAAATATTCTCCCATACTTGATCTGGTGAAGTTAATCCATCGAGATGGAAAAGGAGGTCTCGGGAAATATTGAGACATAGGAGGCCATAAGCCTCATCTCTCCGATTGTGCCATTTGATCTTCTCTGCAGTAGCATTGGGCTCTGCTTCTGTAGCCATAGTCACACTGTAGAGGCCTTTCTCTCTCAACAAGATCTCCATCTCTGTTTTCCATTCAAAATAGTTGAAGGGAGTCAAGATAGTTTTCTGTGAATCCATAGCTTTAGAAAATCTGTCCCGGCTGTCAGTAGAAGGCTCCCAGTCTTGATGTCGAACCTGCAAAACAATTTTTGAAGGAGAGTAACAACCTACAATGGCTCTGATACCATGTAGAAATTTAGGCCAGCAGTAGATTAATTTTACCCACAACAATTATCAATTGATCATGCAAAATTGCTAACAATGGAGACTGAATATGGAGCTGTAACACAAAATTATATTAACTGAGTGTACAATAGCCAACCCTATAATAACATAGGTTTATGAATATATAGAATACATCAAGAGGTCTAATGCATAAGGAGGCATCCAAAACTAGCATAAAGCAGGCTTACTCAAAATAGGCAAATCCCCCATAGGTGTAAAAAGCTGATCCCAAATCTGTCATGGAGGTCACGAATTGGCAAGGGCACATGGGCAATCTAAAGAGTAGTGGAATGGAAGCTCATACATGCTTTTGCATGGATAAAAGAGTGGAGGATGAAGAGGACAAAAAAACTAGTTCACCTCACCTAGTCTTGCTTTCCTATGTGCCTTAAAACACTAAAAAAGCATGCAGTAAAGCAGAAAAAGCAGATAGGCGCCTAGGAGGCCAGGAATAAAGCAGATTTGATTCCTAAGTCTTTCCCAAGCACTACATGGGTCAAATATGGCAAGTTTGACCTCTATGGATAGGCAATTAGCAACTTGCACAAGGTGGGACACATGAACTAGGAAAATAAGACAAAAATAAATGAATTAATGTCTAAGTGGGTAAACTATGGGTTGATTATTCTAACAATCACAAACATTTCTTTGTATATCTTGATGCTTCCATCTATTGCATGCTTGATCTTGTAGATCTACTTGGAATACTTTACGAAACTTCCCTTCAGGTCTCCAAACATTATTCCACATGATCGACTGGTACTTCTTGATCGTATCATCCTTTCAGTATTTCTTCTTTGGAAATTCTTTTGCAAGGTGTCCTTTCTAATCACAACTAAAACATATGAGCTGTGAGAGGTCCTTATTATGAAGTTCTTTTATTCTTGCAAGAATGTTCTTCCTTCTTTTTATTTCTCTTCTTGGCATGAGTTGTTAGGGATTGATTGTCATATTCATTCATCTCTTCTTATTTTTCTATCAATCGAGCTTCTTCTTATGTGCATTCCTCCATAGGTAAGATTTATTCTAGAAAAAATATATTGAATGAAAGATTCCCATGAACTTGTGAGACCATTAAAGGTTGTAATCTCCACTTTCACATCTTAAACATTAACTCCAATGGATTCTATTTTCATCTTGATTTGAGAGATCCTTGTGAAGTAAGATTGAATGATTTCTGATATCTGCATATTCACTTCCTTGAGTTGAGTTCTCAAGGCCATCTTCTTGCTAATGTTGTTTCCTTCGTACAAGTTGGTGATTTCATCAAACATATCCTTGAGAGTCTTAAAGGATGATACATGTGAGATCCAATGGAGACAAAAGTAATCCTCTTGGCTTTGACTAAGTCCTTCTTGTGCTTTGTGTTGACACCAAAAAATGTCCACATAGCTCTCTATGGTCCAAATCATAATTATACATCATAATCCCACCATTATTTCCTCTATTTTCACCTTCACAATTAAATTCCACCAAAATTGGTCCAAAACATCTTTATTCCTTCCCTCATAAATACAGGGAAGATGAGCATTTATTGCAACATAATCCCATTCTCCCAAAAAGGACAAAAAAAACCTTAAAATGAGAATGGGTAAAAAACCATGGACAAGTACCATACATGATGAAAAACCATGGGTCTATACCATGGGAAATAAGATCTTGGATCATACTATAAATACATTGTGAAGGTCTCCCCACAACAATTTTACATTCCTGAACTTTTTAATTTTACAAACCAACACTTTTCATTCCAGAACCTTACATTGCTACACCTTTCGCCACACCATCCCGCGTTGCATGTTGAATTCACTCCATGCAACCCTTGATTTCTTTCCCAATGAAAACCATTGTTGGAGAAAATCGGAGAACTGGGTCGTGGGAGCCGTCGGACCACATCCTCAAAGGCTACAGTGCCCCATCTTATTGAGAGGTATGTTAAATTTTGTTTTACTAGTTATATCATAAAATAAACAAAAATATTTGTTGCTTGTTTTAATATGTCAAGGTTGAGCTCCTCACTTACACCATGAATTCTATCCTTAGATCTGGTTGATCTAAGGTAGGTTCTTTTGCACGTAGATGGAGAGAAATCTCCACTACACTTTGCATTGTCTTCATCTCTCTTTGGATATAAAACTTCTTCTTTGACATAGTTCTCCAAGTCTTGCTTTTCCAAGTATGAGAAGCATTCTATATTTCCATGCTTGGAAGTCCTTAGCTCCTTTAAGCTTGTCCTCAATATTGGTACTATTTATCATCATGACAGAAACGAGAACCTCAAATGGAAATAGAGAGGATAGAACTTACCAATGAGATTGGTTCAACTTGATTCTTTCTTTAAATCTTTTATGGAAAACTACTTCTAGTGGACCTAGGGTTTTGACAGAGAAACCCTATTTTTTCAACTTAGGTAGATTTGAGATATGAATGGATATAAATATGCACCTCCTCAAGGCGAGTTGAGCAACATACTCATTTTCCCAAAACTGGAGACAAAACTGCAAAATATATGATGCCCTAGTTTTGCGAGGAAACAATGTTAGGTCAAATATTGAAAATAAATAAGATGAGAAAACTATTTCATAGAAATATGCACCCTCCAAGGGAGAGTTTGATAGTCCTCATTTTTCAACTGATCTGTGGAGGGAAGTGCCTAGAATAGGAAGCCCTAGTTTCTCCAATTTATTCTAGAATAGTGCCTGATCTGATCTGGATTCTGCTGTATCTCTGCAATTCCTACTCCTAAAGGTCTTAAAATTCGTATTGAGATAGCCTTATCTGTCTTCTTTCCAACCCCATAGGTTATAGCATATTTATATTCCCCAATTGGAACTAATTATAATTTTACCAAGGTGACCTGTTTGAGGACTAGCTCAGTATAACAAACTTGTACGGACTTCCACGTTTCACTGTTTTAACTTCAGGGTCTGAAACTCAGACCATAGAAACTAAAGTCTATTCCATAAATGGAAGATCTTGCAAAATTTTATTTGTACCTTCCTATCCCGAGATATAACAATTCTCCCTAGGTCAATTATTTAAGACTGAATTCTAGAAGAGGCTAGAACCCTGATTTGGAGGGATCATATATCCTAAAGTATAGAGAATATGAGTTTGAAACTCACACATATGGTGCAACAAGATTTCATATTTGGCTGAGAAAAGTTTCATCTCCTAATAATTTACCAAACTCGATTTATAGAAAAAATTCCAAGATGACTATATTTTTCCTTCTAGGGTTTTCAATTATAAAACCCTAATATGCAGTAGCTGCAGTTGTAGTCATGTTTCGATTGCACAAAGAATTATTTCAGGGTGGATCTGATACCATGTTATAATTTTGATAGTTATACAATATTTTAAAACATTTATCATCAAACATCATAAACACAAGAAAATGATCACTGAAATAAAGACAAGCACATCCACACAAAAGAACACAAAGATTTATCCTGGGAAACCCTCACGGGGAGAAAACGCAACAAAATTTCCTTGATATAGAATTTGACCTAGTACATTGTAAAACCCCAAGAACAAGAATAGTATCTCCCTTTCCACAGTATACTTCCTCTCTCTCTCTCTCTCTCTTGTGCAATGCTTGAGTGAGAAGTGTGTGTAAACGAGAGAAGCACCTCACCTATTTATATTCATCAGGTGAGTGACTTAATTACCTAACTAGGTCGTCCAGGATATATAATTAGGGCTGACATACCTAGGAAGACTCAAAATAACATTTATAAAATAATTTTGTGGTTACTATTGCCTCGACTTACAACGAAGGTTTTACCTCATGACTTTTATATCACCAATTACATCAAGGACATCTTTGAACGAAGGAATAACATCTTCGAAGGAGGAATTAAATACAAGTATAATAGAATATATTCCGAAGTTACATTTATTTCAACAAATGGAGCACTCCTCTTGGTCATTCATCTCTTCACAAGAATGAACACGATAAATGAGTG
This sequence comes from Pseudotsuga menziesii, assembly GCA_001517045.1. Lineage (NCBI taxonomy): Eukaryota > Viridiplantae > Streptophyta > Pinopsida > Pinales > Pinaceae > Pseudotsuga > Pseudotsuga menziesii. The sequence goes on from LPNX010923144.1 coordinate 1,175,982, forward strand.
AGTGAAGGACTTTCTCCTTCCTCTATGTACAACATGAGTGGGCCTAATGGTTAAGAGCATGTGTTTCCTCTTAGGAGGTCATAGGTTCAAATACAGAGGGGGTAGTGTATGTACACCTCTGTATACTTTAGTAGTTAAATCACTGCGCAGAGGGGGGTCCCTTGTCCCACAAACAAGGGGGTCTCATACACCAATTTGTTGTCTCGCTTGGCGGTGACCTTAAAAATAGATTATTATTATTATATATCCTAGCTAAGGTTGGCCAATAATACACATGTGTTCCAATTCCTTATGATCACATGTAGGATCACATGTCCTAAGCACTACACACCAAGAGTACACATGTCAAGCTCCAAGGTGATGTCATCCACAAGAAAGGCTCTAAATACATGGGAAATCCACGAGGTGTATTTAATGCTCCTATTGTTAAGAGAAGAGCCAATATCTAAATGTCCAATATTCTTCCTATAGAGTTCTCGACTAGGCCCACTTGCTTGTATATGTCAGGTGTGGGGGGACATATCCCTTGGGGCGGAAATTTCTAGACCCTTCTAGTTCATTTTGGTTCTTACTATAACACTTATATGTTTTTTATAAAAGGGAAGTGACCCCTCAACTTTGTAATACACGAGAGATAGAAGAAAGAATTGTAAGTTTTTGTTGAGTAATAAATAAATATTAAGCTGCCATTGCCTCATGGTTTTACCTACGTAAAGTAGGGTTTCCATGTAAATATCATGTTCTATTTTTATTGTTGTTATATTTTGTGTTCATATTTTTTTAACATCTTGTATCAGAGCATGAAAAACTTGCAGGCATACGTTTTTCTGCAAGTGAGAGTTGCAACAATGATAAGAGGTTTAACCAAATTTTGAGATAGAGAAGTTTGATGGCCATAATTTTCCCTATGGAAGATGAAGGTCGAGGATTTTTTGGTTCAAAATTACCAATCCCCAACCTTGAAAGGGGTTTCAAAAAATCGAATATCATGATAGATGCAGACTAGATAATACTTCATAGAAAGTCAATTTCTCAGAATTCGTCTTTGCTTACCAGACTCTGAATTTTTCAATGTTGCTAAAGTAAATACCACAAAATTCCTTTGGGAGAAACTTGTGAATCTATATGAGACTAAATCATAAATGAATAAGGATTCCCTGGAAAAAAAATTTATTTCATTTGAGGATGAAAAAATGTTCAATTGTGGAAGATCATTTGAACGACTTTAATATTAGAATTAGCAATATGCACTCAGTTGGTGAAAAGGTGGAGGATGAGGACATAGTGATAATTTTACTATATTCCCTCCTAGATACTTGGGATGATATGGTGGAGACCATCACCAACTTATCATCAGAAAATCTAAAATTTGATGATATGGTAGCAGTTGCATTGGGACAAGAGTTGAGGTGAAAATAATCCTTGGATTCCTCTACTACTTAATACCTATCTATGAGAGGGTGATCTAGCCAAAGGTGTCAACAAGGGAGATCATAGTTTATATCCAAGTCCACAAGACACAAGAAAGGGAAGTGTTGGAATTGTGGAAAACCATGGCACTTGAGGAAGGATTGTTGGTATTGGAAGAAGGAAAATAAGGATGAAAACCCAAATCAACCATCAACTGAAGCTAGTACAACATATTCATAAGAGATTTAGACATGTGAGTATTTCTATCTTAGTAACATCAAATATCTGTTATATTCTTGGGTTTTGGACTTAGGTACATCTTTACACATGTCTTCACATAGAGATTGGTTTACCAAATATCAACCCTATAATGGTGGAATGGTCTACTTGGGTGATGACCATCCTTTAAAAATTGTAGGAAGAGGAGACATTAAGATCAAGTTGGACAATGGAAGAGAAAGGAAGCTGTGTGATGTATGACATGTACCTAATCTACATAAGATTTTTCTCACAATCAATATGATGTATAAGTTGAGGTATTCTACTACCTTTGGTGATAGTCAATGTAAAATTACAAAAAGATTCCTCTTGGTAGAAAATGGAGAATATTATGGGACCTTGTATCATTTATGCGGTGATACAATAAAAAATCATGTAACATCAACAAATGTAGGAAATGTTCTAGATGCAGTAATGTTGTGGCAACAATGACTTGGACATATGAGTGAAAAATGTTTCAAAAATACTCATGATTGGCGTATACTTTCTAGGATTAAGTATTGTGATTTATACTTGTTTGATCATTACATTTTTGGTAAACATAAGAGAGTTTGGTTTACTACAAGCTCTCGTAGAAGTTTTGATCTTTTCCAACTTATTCATTCTGATATATTTGGACCCATCCCCACTCTATCTATAAATGGTGCTAGATATTTTTTGACTTATATAGATGAATATTCTAGAAGAGTGATGGTATATTTTTTGAAAAATAAGTCAAAAGCCTTTGAGAAATTTAAAATGTTCAAGGAACGAGTAACAAAAAGTTTGGGAAAGTATATTTTATATCTCATATTTGATAATGGAGTTGAATATTGCTCCAAGGAATTTAATAAATTTGTACACAAGAAGTAACAAAGCACCAGAAGGATGTTGCACATACACCAAAATAAATTGGTGTGAATTAGAGAATGTACCACACAATCATGGAACATGCAAAAATATGCTCAACGCATTTGGGTTGGATAATGGATTCTAGGAAGAGGATACTAATACAAACACGTATATCACTATTAAGTACAATTGTGATGGATGGAAAGATTCCAAAGGAGGTTTGGTGTGGTAAGCCAATTGATTATTCTCATTTGTGTATTTTTGACTCTGATGCATTTTTCCATGTACCTAAATAAAAGAGGTATAAGATCGAACCAAGTTCAATAAATTACATTTTTATTGGTTTTTATAATACAATAAAAGAATATATATTGTGGGATCTTCTTGACCACAGGATAATCATTAGCTGGGATGCTATTTTTAATGAAAACCTAATGCAAAGAAGGGAGGTAGAAAAATCACCTGAGATTGAACCACTTGAACTAGAAATGTGTGAAGATGAAAATGAAGCTTTTGATTAGCATGAAGAACATTGATTTCTTTTTTTCCTCGGACATGAAGAACATTGATTTCAACAACCACATATAAGAAGATCTACACATCCCAAGAGACGTCAAAAAGGTATTCTCTTGAATTTTAGTCTTCTTTTTAGTTATTAAAAAATGATGGTGAACCTAGTTCATTTTAGGAAGCTAGAGAATATGATAATGTTGATAAATGGAGGAATACATGGATGAAGAAATGAAAGCATTAAACAACAATGAAACATGAGAACTTGTGAATTTCCCACCAAGAAGAAAATTTGTTAGAAATAAGTGGGTACTATATAAAGTAAAGAAGAACATTGATGGGTTTCTAGAACATTATAAATTTCGCTTGGTAGCAAAAGACTATGTGCATTAGGTATATATTTTAATGAAATAGTCTCTCCCATTGTGAAACTTACTACTGTAAGGGTTTTACTTGCACTTGTAATAGAACATGATTTAGAGTTAGAACAATTGGATGTAAAAAATACTTTATTGTATGGTGACCTTGATGAAGAAATATATATGGATTACCCGGAGAGATATAAAGAGAGAGGCAAAGAACATTTGGTTTGCAGACTCAAGAAATATATGTATGGATTGTAACACGTGCCAAGGATGTTGCAAAAAAAATTTGACACCATCAAGATCCAAGGTTTTAGTAGAAGTGAAGCTTACCATTGTTCCAATTATAAGATGTTTTATGATGTAAGTTCTTTTATCTTGCTATTGTATGTTGATGATATGCTGGTTGCACGCCCAACATGAAACAAATTATTGATCTTAAAGCTTAGTTGGATATGAAATTTGAAATGAAGGATCTAGGAGCAACAATTAAATTCTAGGGATGAATATACACATGGACATAACAGGTAGGAAGAGTTGGTTAATTCAAATGTCATATATAGAAAATGTTTTTCAACACTTCGATATGTAGAATGCAAAACTAGTTAGCACTTGTTGGCAGGAAACAACCCTCTCAATTTTTCTACTATGCTGAATAAAAATGATTAGTTCTCTTCTATGATTTATATAATTTTTTTTTATATAAAAGTGCCTTCAGAATCTTCGATTCTGAAGGTACTCTCACTTTCAGAAGAGTTAAGAGTCATATCATAAATTTATGAAACACTTTCATAAATTTAAGAAATTAGCAGCTGTTAATCTTGTAATTATATATATATATAATCAAATGTTTTCATTATCAATTCATCTGATTATATATTGATTCAGGGGATTTAAAGTATAGTCTACTAAATAGTTCTTTTGGATTAAAATGAAAATACATTTTTAACATGTCACAATTTGTTTTCATGGATTTTCTTTGACAAGATATTTATTATTAATAGTTTTTATGATTCTTATGATTAGGGTAAGTTAATTAATTGAAATATTTAATGTTAACCCTAATATTATATTTTTACATAAAACTGGATCTTTTAATACCATGTCATTTTTCAATTTGTGGAAAGTATACATATGTCTCACAAAATAGCTAAAGTTCATTTGCATATATCATTTCAAAATATTCGTTGTGAAATAATCATAATAATCGAATTTCGATTTAATGTTAGTTTTTATATAAGTTTTCCATCCGATCATATTTTGTATTACGTCATAGGTAATTTGGATTTCATGAGTTCATTCGAAGTTATATTATGTTATCCTTGAATCAATTACATGTATAAATATGGTTTTGAGTGGTTTAATTATTATCTAGAGTGGATCTTGCTACTTAGTTGTAATTACGAGACCCTAGAAGACATTATTACTTGTAATGACAACATCACATCATTTGGTTTATGAGCACGATTGTCTTCCACCTGTAATCCTTGTTTATTATCGTTTGACAGTCATGTTTATGGTACATGATATGAATGGATGATTATATAACATCTGGTCATAAGGATTCTAATATGTAATGATTATTTGGATCAGATGTGTCCACCTTTACATCACCTTATATGACAGTCATAATACATTCATGAATTATTTGATTTCGTGTATCTTGTAATGATTTCAAATCACTTGAATTTGTTTGATGAACACTTGCAATGGTATGATGGTGAAGTTCTCACACGGGGAAACTAGTCTAGGGTTACTCATTAGCTTCTTTAGAATCGCGTGAAGGTTCATAACATGTCTGAGTATTCGTGTATACCTATTCCTTCAGTTTTTACAACCCCTTTCAATCCTCTGTCACCGGAAGAACTGATAATTGAACAAATGGATCCCTTGAGTTGTTTTGAGCTTTCTGGTCCAGAGATGTTAGAGGCCGACCTTGAAGTTCTTGCCTTATTTGAGAAAATTAATTGGAAATTCTTCTTCTGGGGTTTCAGTGAACACAATGAGGAAGTTACTAGACAATTTGCATTGTCTTTTGATGGAAATGTTGCTTAGATAGGTAATTTATAGTTAGTCATAGATGAAGGATTCATTGTGAAAGCTACGAAGCTTCCTCAAACTAGTGAACGCTGGTTCAAAGGGTCATGAGTTGATAAGAAGAGGTTCAAGAAATTTCTTCTCCCATTGTCAAAAGAAGATGCACACCTTAAATTCAGTTTTCCTGTGAAATACTTGAGGAATCAATGGCGTGATCCTCTTGAGGTCATATCCAGGTACATTTCTTGTGACGGTCGGTATTTGAATGTTCAATTATACCATTTGAGAATTTTAATGGCTCTTAAGGGTTTGAGGTTAAATTTACCCTACTTTTTAATTCATTGCTTACATAAAATGGCTATCATGGTTCAGAGTACCATTGGAAATCAAGACCGTAGTATTTTCATCATGGCCTGATTAAAATGTTAGTGTAGTACCAGTTAGATACAATAGGTAAAACATGGGATGAATTCTTAAAAGAAAATAACTTCGGGTTAACTCAATTTTGGCCTACTTACTCACCAAAGACTCGAGAAAAATGCAGAAAGGCTTGTGAAGGAGAAGTAAAAGAGGAAATCAACCATATAAATGATCATGAGGGGTTGGAGAAGCTCTGTTTAATTGTTGAAAATGAGAAATTTGATACTGAAAACCCTCCTGAGCAGTCCAAGAAATAACACGAAATAGGAGAGGGAAGTAAAGTAGTGGTTCAGATGCACTCTGATAAGTCAACAGGTGACTTATATTCTAAAGTTATGGAGCAGAGAAATAAGCATGAGGAAAAGGGGAAAAATCCAGTAGGTGACAATAAAACTCTTGAATCGAGTATGAGAAAATCAGAGATGCTTAATCGAAGGCTCATAAGAAGTATGATTAGTCTTTCAGTCCCAAAAACTATAGAACAGAGGTATGAACCCATTGTTGTTGAAGATAATAGTAATAACGAGGATGAATCTCCTCATCGTGAAACCCCAATCAATGAATATGAATAGAAACAGAGTAATAGTCACAACGATGTGGTAGTATCTCCTAAAAGATTCGGGAAAGACCATTCATCACTACCAGCACGGTATGAGCATGAAGCTCGATTTGATTCACCATTAAATGATGATGTTTCTCTAGTAGAGACTTTGAAGGCAGCAAAGCAATTGATCAAGCTTTCGAAACAACAAAAGGCTGATCGATTAAAAGATATTGAAGAGGCCTGTGACAAAATGAAAATAGAGTTACAACAAAAAAAGAGTGAGTTGCTTATGTGGGTTGACCGATGGCAACAGATGAAAGCCAAAAAAGAAAAATACAAAGCAGAAAAGAAATTGTTAAAAAAAACTAATTAGAAATTATTAAAAGATGAAAGAGTTCACGCGGAAAAAATATTGAAACTCAGGGCCAAGCTGTCAGAATCCAGGAAAGTGATCAAATTACACATAGCAACGACTTAGTCTATTTTTAGTTGTTTTAGTTTCAAGTTTGACATGTAATGAAATGTTTTAATGAGCACACCTACAAAATCGTAGATTTTGCAGGCATGCTTATAATTTGTTTTATTTTATTTTATCTTCTGTTAACATGATTTTAATGAGAATTTCATTTCGTTTGTTATAGGTGTACATGGTGCTTACATGCTGAAAAGAATATAGTCTATTTTTGCTCACTATTGGAATTCGTCGGTGCTTCTAGAATAATTGGATGCTCAAGATGGCCACGTCATAAGTCAATTCATTTGAGTAGGAGATAATACAAGCTAGTTGTTATAGCTGATTTTACCACACCTAGTGAATCACACTTGTATGGCCTTCCCTTGTCCCTCTGCAGACTCTTTGGACCCCATGGACCTTTTTTATACCTTTGATTTTCCAAGATCATCCCTAAAAACATGCTTAAATTGCTATACGTGACTTTTAAACCCTTTCTCGCATATATACGTGGGTTTGACCCCTAAAACTGTGTACATCGGGATGTGTGCAAAAGGCCAAATTATTTTAGAGTTTTCCTTGACATGGATCTGAATCACTTGTCTCCTGGCCTTCCATATGCCTTGAGATCTCTCGGATTCGACCCTTCATTGCCCCATTGAAGAGCTATATAAGGAACCCTTTGGATACATTGAAGAACATGTGAGAATTGAGAGCAAAGAAACTATAGTACATTGTTGCCGGAACTTATGCTTGAGTCTGCATCCCTTTGTCCCTTGGAGCACTTTAGTGTTCTTCCAAATCTTGCCTTTTGCTTGTGAGATTTCTATTGAGAGATGGAGGTTTAAGGTGATGGAGGCCCAAGTAGGGGATTCAGTTTCTCTGATTTGCAGATGTGCCGATAGAGGTTGTATTCATTGTAATATCTGATTTTATATTAATAGAAATATCTTTTCTTATCCAATAATGTATGTTTGAATGAATATTTTATCTATGGATGATTTCAAATGCTTATACGTTCATGATTATATATGGTAGAGTAGATCTAACACCAATATATATAGCATGCTTGTCTTGTTTACTGATTGTTGAGGAAGTAATTTATCAATTCAAGCTAGAGTTGGAAAGCTCAATGGGGATCTACTTCAACCGTTCAGAATAAGGTACGAGTTTTGATCCTTTAGTGTTAGATATTTGATTTCTCTTGCATATTGGAAAGGATTGATTTCTGGAGTCAAGATATCTGTTGTGGTACCCCAAGCCATAGGAATTTCTCTCCATAACAGAATTGGCGACTCCACTGGGGAGTTCCTAGTAGTTGTCCTTTGGGGTTTTTTATCGACATTCAATGACTTTGAATTGCTCTTATTTCTCTATTTCTGTGTCGGGTCTAGGGGCATGTATGCCTGGTAGTGTCTAATTAGTGTGAAGTTTGTCTTAGCTTGTCTGTTTGCCTTTGTTTTTATGCACTTTTCTTCCTGTACGTGAGTTTTTAACTCACAGTCGCGTATATACGTGGTTTTCACTGATATATTTGCGTACATACGCGGGTTTACTGCGAAGAGTCACATATGCCCTTGGTTTTTCATTCTAGAGGAAGATTGATTGTTGCTAGGTGAATTTTGATAATTGCTGAGTCTCCTTTGACATTTCTAGAGTCTGTATACACCTCTGTTTCTGACCAGAGACATTTTTTAGGGTAAATTTCTTTTTTAAGAATGTTCTTGTCATTGCATTTTCAATTTTTTGTTTTGGGATTAATGCATTAGATTTCTTTTACCTTAGTACTTTGTGTGAGCGCTTTTTGAGTGTGCTTTCCAAGTTTGGGGTTAGTAGAATCATTCTTTTGCTTTAGTATCTCATTTTTGTTTCAAAAAATCCAAAAATATTTGCTTATTTGCATCATTATGCATTGTATTTTTGCATTTTGCATAGTACTTGCACTAGGTTTTGCTTTGAAGTATTAGTCAGGACTTCAGATAGGAATGATTGCACTTATCATTTGAAGAAATTTTTTGCATTTCATGTAGTAGCATATGCTGTTTTCATTGGACACAATGCATTTGCATTGAATGTTAGGTGTGCATTTTGCTTCATGTTTCGTCATAACACCATTAGTTGCATGACCATCTACCTCTTTTGAGTAATAAAGACAAATAAAATCAATGCTTAATTAAAATGGATTACACCTTTTTCTTTTATAGGGTTCACCAACAAGATTAGGTTTTAGGGTCTTGGAATAGTTCATTGTCAGTAAATTCTCCAAGACCACTAAACAACAACATGTATGTGTTTGTCTAGGTGAGAGTCTGAAATTCCTTGGTATAATTGGTGTTTCTCATGATCCTCCTCTCAAAAGGGAGTTAAGCACAAGGCAGTGTGAGTGGTTATTTATTGGGATGACCCTTAGTCATAACTGAGTAGCACCGGAGATATTTCCAGGATTGTATTCGTATCTGGGGGCTCTTTCGAGAGTTTCGGGATTTGCTACCCTGTCCATACGGTCAATCCCACCTGCGACTGTCCACCTGAGCATTGATTATATTGAGGTGACCTTAGTTGCCTCACCTAGGATATCGAGGGGGTACTTTGTAGGGTTATTCTGTAGGTGTCCTGGCTAGGTTGGGGTCGGACAACACAGTCACTTTACACGTTGAAGCTGAGGGCCATAATAATTGGTTACGTACCTCCGCTTGTTGTGTATGGGAGTCTCAAGCCTCTCCTAGGTGATACATACTTGCTTCATTTGGGAGTTCACTTATCCTACCCTTGATTGCTTTTGTTTGGCTTTAGATTTTATTGGTGTATGCTCTGTGCATGTTAGCTTGCTTAGGGTTTGCGTAATTAGAGAGTCTTTTATATTTGTGAGTCATTGTGGATTCGGGTGCGGCTCCTCACCATTCTCGTCATTTAGCAGGACTTTCTCCTTCTACCTCTCCTCCTCCTTTGGGAGAGATAAACAGACGGTCCAGGCGGACTACTTCGCACATTGATTCACACACGATGGGAGATTATCAAGATGGTATTCCTGAGCTTTCTTCTCCACTTCGAGTGGATGACGAGGAGTTTACTCCTACCTATGATCCTTCACCTGATATGCCTATAATTTATGAGTTAGGTCCTGTAATTTCTGAGATAGGTACTTTTCATGATAGACCTACTTACTCTAGCTATGATCCCCCATTCATGCATCACCGGTATGGAATGCCGGATGACGAGACTCATTATGAACCCGCGAGCACTAGTTATGGTAGTTATGGTATGTCTAGTATTCCCACACATGATTTGGAATTTCATGTCGAATCGGAGTTTGAGCCTAACACTACGCCTGGGGGCAGTTCTATTCCTTACCAGGTGGAGAGGTTTTGGCGCACGAGTCATATTGCAGGAAGTGGAAGCTACATCACATATTCCTCCTAGAAATAGGGTTAGTGATCCTATTAGGATACCAGATCCAAGACGAGTGACTATAGGGAACACCACGTACATAATTTCACAGGTCCCTTCGTCCTCGATTCCTGATTCTTCGAATGTCATTCCTTCACCTCATTCACGTGGTCCTTTGGGCCGGAATGTCGCTACGAGTCATGTCCGTATTGCTGCTACTCGCATAGTTGTGTCTCAAGTTCAAGTACCTCCTGTTGTTTCGAGGGGTCATATCCCTACTTCTGGAGGTCATGTAATTACTTTCGGAGCCTACATTCCAACTTACGAAGTGTCTCATGGGACATCTCATGGGATGTCTTATGGACCTTATTATGGGACACAGTATGGACATGGTTGTTCACCTTATGGGTACGAGTATCAACAACCCACTTAATCTCCTAATTATGGCTTTGTAGCCCCACATAGTCAAGGTATACCACATTATGGTGCTTCCATGCCCCCCTACACGGGTCAAACGGGAGGAGGGCACTATTGCCAAGGCCATGGTGGTTACGGTAATCAGACCTATGTGACCCAAAACTATCAAGGAGCGGTGCATTGACCTGCTCATCCTAGACTCCCTTTCCTCGCAATGCTAAATATTCCTGACTTGTCGAGACTGACGAACGGTCCTATATCTCATGCCCCGGTTTGGCCGGCTGTCCCTAATAAGCTTCCCTCGGACATACCCAAATTTGAGGGCAAACCTGGAGAAGATCTGAGTGAACATGTTACTACATTTCACGTATGGTGCTATTCAAATTCCTTACATGAAGATTCGATCCGTTTAAGTATATTTCAACGCACCCTTACAGGGCCTGCCGCGAAATGGTATATAGAGTTACCTAGGGGGGCATTCGCTTTGTTCGATGACCTAGCGATGACTTTTCTCAACCACTTCCAGCTACCAGTGCATTAAGACGTTGGTACAGAACTCTTGTCGACATTTCGGCAGGATAAAGCCACGCATATCTTGGACCATATCCAAGAGTGGCATAGACGGAAGACGTTGATTAAAGCCTTCATACCACAGGAGTTTCTCCTCGAGTGGTTCCTTAAGTCGTTATTGCCTTATATAGCGAAGGATGTTTCTACATCCAAAGTTCAAAACGAGGAACAAGCCATTTTTAGGGCACATGAATTGGACTTGATTTATGCTCAATCTGGTTTGTTATATGAGATCATTCCCAATGCTCTGCGTTCTAGTTTCGACCCCAAAGTTAAACCTGGACCACATGTCGATGGCATTGTTGGTTGTGCAAGTGCTAAGCCTATGGATTCGGTTGTGCAACAGGTCAGTCAATTGTCGATCAACCAATCTGCTTTGAGACAAGCCACAGCTTCGTCTCAACCCACCCAAACGTTGAATGTTCTTTCGATGCAATCGTCGGACCAGAAGGGTAACCAAAAACCCAGAAGGAATAGAAATAAGGGTAAAAACAATCGTAAGGGTGGGAATAGGAATGAAAATGATAATACTAATGACAAGAATGCCCGAAATGCTGGGGGGGACAAGCCATCTAAACGTAAGGTTAAATTTCCTTGCAAGTTATGTAAGGATGATCACCTCACTTACTTGTGCCCTCGTATCGATGAAGCCTCGAGATTCTTAGCGCAGGGCCCAGATGTGCTGACCAACCCTTTACCTCACAATCAAAATATTAACTCGAGGACCCATGATCAGTTTGGTGGTGATAAAGATCCACCGGAGGCTAGTGGTCATGGTTGCATCAACATGGTGCATGATACGAAGGTTGTGACCTGTGCGAAGGACTATGGTTCATCACAACCTGACCCAGGAAAGGAACCTGATCCACCAGGGACTCCTTTGTGTATTGAAAAACCTATGGATAAACCTGAAGCTACACCTCGGATTCCTAAGGGAGTCCTTAAGCGTTCGGGGCACAATCCTAATGCTCGAGCTGCCCAAAACTATTCTATTGTCGAGGATTTGGGCCACACTCCTTGTGCAATGCTTGCACTAGAAGTACTTCAGAGTTGTCCTTCGCAAAGGAAGGCTTTTATTTCTTCCCTTGGTGTGAATGATGATAACTCTTCCTCTGTGATTAAATTTGAAACCGTGGGACTTCAGCCTCACTTGCCTTACTATGTGTCTCTTTTGATTCATTTAGAATGTCTTAACATGACTGTCAAGCGCACTGTGATTGACGAAGGCGCTGCTGCTTCTGTGATGCCTTTATCATATTGGAAGGGTTTAGGTTCCCCTGAGTTGTCTAAATCCGGTACCATGTTGAATACTTTTGATGGGAGATCATTTAGGCCACACGAGATCCTTCCTTCCCTTAACGTCCATTTAGGAGGGAAGACCGTCATGATAGAGATTGAGGTGGTTGATACGCGCGTTGACTATAATATCTTGCTGGGTAGGAATTGGATGTACAGTATGCAAGCTGTAGCTTCTTCTCTATTTCGCGTTGTATGCTTTTCATGTAATGGGAAGATAGTTACGATTGATCAAATGTCATTCAAGAATCCTTCGGTTACTGCATCTTCAGGATCTTTGATCCACATTGTAGAGCACTCTCAGCCGGCAATTGGGAGTATAGGTGTGGGCATGTATCCATCCCTTATGGGAAGCTTTAGTTGTCCTGCACCTATCCTTATGATAGGGTCTAGTTTCGGTGAGGATTAAACATCTGTGAGATCGGTGTCTTTTTGCATGAACCATATGGAAGATCCTTGGATTCTTCCTACACTGAATACTTCGAGTGAGACCATCGTGACGGACGTGCCATTGCTTGCAACTATGGTAGCTTATCAAGCTAATCTTGGGTGTGTTGCAGAGCCTAGTCCTTCCTCTTCACAGACGGAGGAGGAGGACCTGTATGTGATGCCTGCATGGGTAGTTCATTATTCTCACACACATGATTGCCTTGATAGTGTTTTTCCTTCAGACGAAGCGATTATTGAGGCCATGTCAGGGGTTGAGCCACCTTGGGAAGAATTGCATCATAGATCTTATTTTATTCTCGAGCTTGCCTACTTGGAGTGTGAGGACTTTAGGGAGGTTCTTAGTGAGAGAATTGGTAGTCCCATGGTTCCATTAATATCTCCTAGTCCAATGGCTGATGGAAACATGGAAAATATATCTCCTACCATTCCTATCAATATCTCTCGTGATCTTGGTAGGATTGAGAATGTCTATATTGGGGCAGAATGTTCCCATGCTGAGATTCAAGATTACACCGAGCTGTTTAAAGAATTTAGTGATATATTTGCTTGGTCTTACGATGAAATGCCAGGTATTGACCCTCGCATTGTTGAACATGAGAGTAAAACTTATCCCAATGCTAATCCTTTTTGACAACGCTTACGTGCAGTGAATCCTAGGAAAGCACCTGTGATTAAGGAAGAGATAGAAAAACTATTGAAAGCCGGTTTTATATATCCTGTTCCCTTGATGGAGTGGGTTTCAAATCCTGTTTCGGTGGATAAGAAGTAGGGAGCGATCCGTATATGCACTAATTTTTGTGACTTGAATTGTGCCTGTCTTAAATATAATTTCCCCACACCATTTATTGATCAAATTTTGGATGAGTGTGCAGGTAGCGAGGCTTTTTCCTTTGCGGACATCTTTTCCGGATACAATCAGATACAAATTAAACCTGAGGAACAACATAAGACAGCCTTTATTTTTCCTTGGGGAACCTTTGCATATCGGAAGATGCCTTTTGGCCTTAAGAACGCCGGAGCCACTTTTCAGCAGGCTATGACCTTGATATTCCATGATCTCAAATCAATTATTGAGGTATTTTTGGATGACCTTGCTGCTAATTCTCGTATGAGAATACGTCATTCCTATCATTTGAGATTAGTGTTCGAAAGGTGCCACCATTATTTGGTCAAGTTAAATCCTCACAAGTGCATCTTTTGCATGAAGTCTGGTTGCTTACTAGGGTTCATTGTCTCCAAGGAGGGTATAAGAGTCGACCCTTTGAAGGTAGAGGCAATACTTTAGTTGTCTCCCCAGAAAAACATTATACATATTCAATGTTTGCAAGGCATTGCAAACTTCTTACGGAGATTCGTTGTCAACTTTTCCAATTTGACTAGAGGCTTTATGCGTATTTTGAAAAAGGACACCACCTTTTGTTTGGATGAGCAAGACCAAGAGTCCTTTGATGCGCTTAAACGAGCCTTAGCATTGACCCCGATGATTAGTCCACTCGACTATAGCCGTGACTTTCTACTTTATGTGGCCGCATCCATGGAGATGATTGGTATGGTTTTGGTTCAAGAGGATGAGGAGCTCCAAGAGCATCTCAGATACTACCTGAGCCGAAACCTTATTGATGCAGAAGTCCATTATTCCCATGTTAAGAAGCTTGCCTTAGCTACCGTACATGCGGCTCAACGGTTGAGACATTATATTCTCTTTCGCCAAACCTTGGTTTTAGCCCATGTCAATCCATTTTAGTTCATCCTCACTCGAAGGATGATTGAGGGAAAGTATAATAAATGGATTGTCATCTTGCAAGAATTCAATCTTGAGTTTGTTTCGGCAAAATCGAAGAAATCATTACTTTTTGCGGAGCTTATATTGGATTTCCCAAGCGAGGAGGAGGAGATGGTTTGTGAAGATACATTTGCTGATGAGCACATATTCTTAATCTCAACTTTGGATCCATGGTATGGAGACATTATCATATATTTACAAACATTGAAGGTCCCTACTCACCTCTCACGGGATGAACGACGACGATTACATCACGTATCTAAGAATTACCTCATAGTGGATAACACCTTGTACCGCCATGGGGTAGATTCCATTTTATGTCGTTGTTTAACTCATGAGGAGGCTGAGCTTTTGTTGAATGATTTCTGTGGAGCATGTGGTGGTCATTTATCTGGGCTTTCTATAGCCCAAAAAATATTAAGAGTGGGTTATTTCTGGCCGTCGATCTTTAAAGATTGTGTAGATGCAGTCAAGAAGTGCCACCCTTTCTAGGTGTTTGCACGGAATATGTGCTCGTGACCTACCCCATTACATCCCATCATCACCGTCGGTCCCTTCACTAAGTGGGGGCTTGATTTCATGGATTGCAACCTAGCTTTAGCTGGGGGACATCATCATATTTATAGTGGCTGTTGACTACTTCATGAATTGGGCTGAGGCTATGCCTACAGTTAAATCCAATGGTGAGACAGCCACACACTTCGTATTCAACCAGATTATTACTCAGTTCAGTATTCTGAAGGATCTTGTCACTGACCATGGCAAGTACTTTCAGAATCGTATGATGGAAGAGTTGGCCTCAAAGTTAGGGTACAAGCAAGAGCATTCCTCCTCTTACTACCCTCAAGCAAATGGACAAGTTGAAGCACTGAACAAATCACTCAAATCCATTCTCCAACGAACCATCACACAAAGCAAGACTAATTGGCACATCATGTTATATCCTGCTTTGTGGGCTTATAGAAACGCTGTTAAGACTGCCACAGGTTTTTCTCTATATCAGCTTGTACATGGAGTGGAGTCAGTATTACCGGTTGAGTGTGAGATTCCTTCTTTGAAGCTAGCCATAGAGCTCTTACCAGACACTTCCCCATTGGAGGAGCGTTTGGTCCACTTAGAGAAACTTGATGAGTAGCGCCGAGATTCCTTGGTGGCTCTAGAAGTGAATAAGCATCGCGTTAAGGTCCAGTACAATAAGTTTGTCCATGCAAGGAGGTTTAGTGAGAGAGATTTGGTCCTTTTATGGGATCAACTGAAAGAACCCTTTGGGGTAGGAAAATTTAACCCCATGTGGCGTGGTCCTTACACCGTTAAACGTGTGGTAGAGAAGGGCGCTTATGAGTTAGTGGATTATGAGGGAACAGCCTTGGCGGAGCCTAGAAATGTGCTCTATCTTAAAAAGTACCATGCATGATTTTTAGCCAAGGCTGACTATTGTATATTATTGTACAGTTTTGCATAGGTAGGTATTTTCTTATGGTGATCGGGTTTGTGATTAGTTTCTATTTCTTTTAGCAAATGTCAATGGAATATTCCACCTTCATAGGATTTGCGGATGGTGCGAGCCGTCAACTCAACACTCAGCCTTTGCTGCTTGGGTGATCTATACTCCTACGGGTCAGGTATTGTCTTCAGGAGGCGTATGTTTACGGCCCTCTTTGAACAATGTTGCTGAATATAGTGCCGTTATCGAGCTTCTACGAGATGCCATTTCACATGGTGTTTTCTCTCTTGAGGTACGTCTTGATTCGGAGTTATTAGTGTCACAGCTTAATGGTTTGTACCATGTCAGGGATCCAACATTATTAAGAAGATTCTTACGTGTAAGATTGTTAGAATGACAATTTGACAATATAACATACATACATGTTCCAAGAATTAATAATCAAGTTGCTGACTCATATGCTAAATATGTGTTATATAGGCATTTGTTTCATAGACAATAAGCTCATCACAAACATAAATTTTTACACATGTAAATAAATAAATCGATCATCATAAAAGTTTTTATAAACTTCCAAAATGTGGTAATACATAGTGCAATAATACAAAAATGGGGCTCTTGAGCCACCAAAATATAAATACACGGTAGTACAAAATGTATCACTCCCAGGTATCTAAGCCTGTGGAGGAGGAGGGTGGTTGTGATCATGGAATGTCACCATGGCTCTAGCTAGCCGTCGAAATAACCGCACCCATGCTCGTGGTACACCCACCACCTGGAGCTGCATGGCCTCAGGCAAGTCCTCAACTTGCACCATGGGTACTCTGTGTGTCAGCTTCACAAAGTTGGTATGAATGCTTTGGAGTGTTCGCTCCGCATCCACACCCGTAATGTCATCCCCTCTTCCCCTCTATCTATGATGAGGGAAGCCTTCAGGCCGCTGTGGTCCTACATCTACATGCATATGATAGGATGTCACTATGTGTTGTCACCCAAAAACTTGTCTTTTGATTCCACATAATCAGAAAACACAAAAAAATTAAATAACTCAAAAATTTTAAAAGAGGGTTGAGGTTCGTTACCAATGTCATCGTATGCCAATCCTGGTGGTAGCGGCATGTCGGGGTCTCCACAAAAATCTATCCTCGCATAGGGGTAATCTTCGATGGCAATTATCTGTCGTCGCCACCATGGAAAGAAATCAACTGGATAGGGGTTGGACACCCTACCTCCACCCAGTCTGCGCATAGCATCTGCCCAACACCGTTGGGCCGGATCTCGTACCCCGTGTAGAGGAACGTCAACTCTAGGGCTCAATCCCGGAACACACTCGAAGAATAACATGCTCAGTATGCTGCTAAAACCAAAGTTTTGCACCTTTCCCATCTTGCAGTCACTGAGCTGTTGTTTCATGTTGCTCAACAATGTTGTACTTTAGTCATAAACTGTGGGCCTCATGCACTTCACGTCATAGAACATCAATGGCCGTGAGGCCTAGTGGAGTGAGGCTAGCCCCGCTATCCTGCCCAGTGTTAGTAGAATGGCCTTTAGGCCTAGCACCTGTATGGAGTTAGTTGGGATTTGACTCCCCACCTTCTCCATGTCCAGATAATAGTACACTGCGATGTACTCATCTATAGTCAGGCCACCTTTGGGCCCACGAGAGCATAGGTTCACCACTTCCCCCCATCGGGAAAGTCCAGTAATAAAGTATATGTCCTCCACTTCTATGGTGAGGGACATCCCGTCTATCTGGAACGACTTTGAGTCTGGATCCCAGTAGTCTACTAGCATATGCAGTAGTCTTGGTTTGGCCCTTAAACCACCAAGACATCAAAACTTGTAGAGCCCGCATGATCGCAAAGCTTGTTGAGCCATTAGATCTACCCTTACTGCCCCTTCTACATCACCATGCTCACGTTCTCTCCATTCTAGGACCATCCTGCACATAAAATTTAAGTTTGATCCATTAGAACACTTAAAAAACATTGAACTCGGCCCCATATGCGACTGTTTGCTAAACAACCATGTATGTACGCAACTTTGAGGTCTTTTTCAGCGTATATCCATCCCTATACGCGGAAAAATCCTCTATTTCTGTGTGGGCCAAGGCACACATCTTATATTGGCCTAGAATCCCAAATGCACCATGGAAATTGATAAAATTTGCATGAAAATGAAAGAGCAGGGCATGGGTAAGTACCTAGAAAAAATGGTATTGGATTTTGCCGGATGGATCTCCTGGAATTTGCTGTTGAAGTTCTGAGCTCAATTGGGTAAAAATTTCAAATGCTATATAATATTTTGATTTTTTTTACTATTTATAGAAAATTTTCAAAATTTTGAAAATGTTTACCCCCTTTTCTATAGTTTGGATCGTTTCTAATCCTTTTGGACCGTTTTGGACTAATTTATGATGTAGGAGACCATTTTGAGCGCTGTTTTGATCGTTACTTTCACCTGTTCGTGCCTGTTACAGGTATGATGTTTAAACTGGCATATAGGTTAGGTTTTACTCCCGTTTGCATTTTGCACAACCTTATGACCGTTTCATTATAGCCTTAGGTACGAACCCATTCTATTATGTCACGGAACCTTCTTGTTGTTTTAGAAGTGGCATGATGTGAATGGTAGAGATTGACCTTACATGGGTACCCTAGTTAGCACCTTATTTTCATTTGGTGCCCATGCTGACATTTTGTCCCATAGGGTGTGGGAGTCTATTGTATAGTATTGCCATGACATTTTGCAAGAGCCGCATACTCCTTTTGATCTTTTGCTGGCCTATTTCCCTCAGGACTCACTTATGTCAAGTTGTAATTGCAATATCATGGGCTTTTCCTACCTTCTTGAGCCATACGCTGGCTTCCCTAACTTTGAGTTTCAGCCATATAACCTGAGCTTGTCTCATGTATAGCCATGCAGAGCCATCTTTGATATCCTTTGCATCTTGATTCCCTATTCTACCGGGAGGGGACTTTCCCCCGAGTGTCGCTATCCTACACATGTATCCTTGCACTGAGCATAGGTATGTTCCACTACTTGGAACTAGTTTGTTTTCCCATATGACACTTGTCTCCTCCTATTCTGTAACTATAAAGCAATTTTATTCTTTTTTCAAGGTTTTTAAATATTTGAAAAAGTCCAAAAAAATTTAAAAAAACCAAAAAGCCAGACAAGGAAAGATGTTATCTTTTGGAGCTGTCGAGTCGTGTCACCTTCGAACAGAGCACTGTATATCACATCCATTGGTCAGGTTTATATTTTGATTTTAGGAGCTGTACTCATTTATATGAGTTTATCTCCATCGACTGGTTAAGCTTCCAGTCCCTATGGAGCCTCTGTTGATGCCTCCTGTGTCGCAGAGATGTCCCAATTTTTTATATCGATCCTATGCTGCCTAAATTCAGTCACCATTCATTATTATGCTCTTGTTCGAAGGAAGTTGAAACCTAAGTCGACCATTCCTCAGTTATCTTGACTTTGCATGTCGGCCATTCCTGGTACAGTTACTGGTTCATGCACCTTATGATCAAGTCCTTCCACATTATACAACTTTACTGAGTACCTCATGTTGGATTATGGGGGATGCCTTAATGCCCTCCTTCCAGCGGATTTCATCCCATCGACTTTAGATCATTTATTCTGGGACTGGAATCTAGAGTCATTTTTGAGTGCCTTGAGACTTGCAGTCATCAGTGGCAGGTTCTCTTGCCATCGAATATTCTTTGGGAATACATCAATGTCCCCTGATCAATGGATTCTCTCAAGTGTTCAAACTAAACACATTTATTCACACTTGTTATTTTGCAGTCTAGTACCTTGATTCCCATTATCATTATCGGTGGGTGATCTCGCGTCTGTTAACGGTATACATCAATGACCGGTAATCAAACGATGGACTACTATGTTCGACCTCAACACCTCTATTCACATAGTAGGACTTGTACTCGTAGCAGTTTGTGTAGAAGAACTTCCAGATTGGTGGCATCTCATATATGCTACCTCCTTGATTGTGCCAGTGTTCATGAGATTTCAGCTCTCGTGACTTGATTCCAGTATATGTCAGACATTTCCAGCCATTATGGAGATCTTGATCTGTTATATATATTCAGCTTTCATGGAGATCATGATCGTTTGTATATCTTCATCATGGAGATTCTGATCTATGTATATTGTACATGGCGATGACCACTTATGTCATATTTTGTGTCGTGCCTATTCATGGCCATTGTACTCTTATGTATCCGGGACTACTATATGTATTTGCAGTTATATGCAAAGTTGTATCATTGTACTATGCTGATTGGGTGGCTGGTCTTCCACTGGGTTCTTCATCACTCCACTTCTGGGATGGACTTATAATGTATTTATACCATTGTATGATCCCTCTGACCTCACACATTTGGGGGCATCTATTATAGCTGATTTTACCACACCTGGTGAATCACACTTGTATGGCCTTCTCCTATCCCTCTACAGACACTTTGGACCCCATGGACCTTTTTTATATCTTTGATGTTTCCAAGATCATCCCTAAAAACATGCTTAAATTGCTATACGTGAATTTTAAACCCTTTCTCGCATATATACGTGGGTTTGACCCCTAAAGCCGTGTACATCGGGATGTGTGCAAAAGGCCAAATTCTTTTGGAGTTTTCCTTGACATGGATTTGATTCACTTGTCTCCTGGCCTTCCATATGCCTTTAGATCACTCAGATTCGACCCTTCATTGCCCCATTGAAGAGCTATATAAGGAACCCTTTGGATACATTGAAGAACATGTGAGAATTGAGAGCAAAGAAACTATAGTCCATTGTTGCTGGAACTTATGCTTGAGTCTGCATCCCTTTGTCCCTTGGAGAACTTTGGTGTTTTTCCCAAGCTTGCCTTTTTCTTGTGAGCTTGCTATCGAGAGATGGAGGATTGAGGTGGTGGATGCCCAAGTGGGGGATTCAGTTTCTCGGATTCGCAGACGTGCTGACAGAGGTTGTATTCATTGTAATCTCTGATTTTATATTAATAGAAATATCTTTTCCTGTCCAATAATGTATGTTTGAATGAATATTTTATCCATGGATTGTTTCAAATGCTTATACGTTGTTGATTACATATGGTAGAGTAGATCTAACACCAATATATATAGCATGCTTGTATTGTTTACTGATTGTTGAGGAAGTAATTTATCAATTCAAGCTAGAGTTGGAAAGCTCAACGGGGATCTACTTCAACCGTTCGGAATAAGGTACGAGTTTTGATCCTTTAGTGTTAGATATTTGATTTCTCTTGCATATTGGAAAGGATT
>LPNX010923144.1:1197516-1253235 GCA_001517045.1 Pseudotsuga menziesii
TAGGCCATAGGAATTTCTCTCCATATCACTAGTCATTTAATTGACAGTTTTGTTTCATAGGATAGATCTATCTACCAGCTGCCTTCTTGGAAAAGATTCGATGCTATTGAATAGGGATAGGATTTCTGCTGTCTTTATGATAGTAATTGTTAGAAACTGAAGTTATATTTTTCGCATGTCTGTTGCATAGAAATAGGAATGAGTTATGAGTCTCATTATATAATCTAGTAAGCTCAATGTAGAAGGGGTGGATGGAGTATCAAAGAAATAGACTTTTTGGAATTATCATTTTAGTACTAGTTTTAATCTCTTTGTTGGAGTTTTTCCTTCGGAGAAGGATTGTGACTTAAGTTCTCAAACTGGTATCACTATCTGTTACTATTTTTGAAAACTTTATATATATTTCAATATATCACTTTCTCATTATGCTTTTGTGCAATTATACTGGGTTCTGATTGTATTTATTATCCAAAATAGTACTCTCTTTACACAATATTAATGTTGAATAAAAATATTACTGAATTTGATTTGTCAATATTTGTATTGAGAATTGGAATTTTAATAATATAAATATTTCATGTTTATTTTGATTTCATTTGTATTTTTACAATGATTTCATTATAAATATCATATTTTATTTAAATATTTGATATTGATTATTAGTTATTAATGAATAGAACATAACAGAGAAATTAAAAGTAGTTATCTATTATTATTTTCTGTTGTGTGCATATTCAGTAGAGTGATTTAATGGTAATTATTTAAATATTTTCATTTAAATTATAATTATCTATCTCTCTTTTTATTTGAATCATTAATTGATAATTAATTTAGTATTCAAGTTGCTCTCAGCTAATATAGGATAACTAATTAATTTTAGTCTTAGTGTAGTTGATTTGAAATTTTAGTTTATATTTAACAGTTGATAAATAGAATTAAAATAATTTTGTAAAACTTAAAAAAGTCAAAATATTTGAAGCAAAACCCTAAAAACTGAAGACTTTCATTAAGAAATCTTTTTAGTATAACTTAGGTCTTAGAAAACTAGTCCTAGGGTTTATTTAGGTAGTAATAAGATTATGATAATTTTTTACTGAATTTTAGATTCTCCTTAAGAGAAAATTTCAGTTGGTAGAAGGACCATAACCTTCGAGATTTTTCCATTTCAAACACACCGAGAGCTGCTCTAAGTGACTTGTGTGGGCTTAATCTCCTTAGTTGGACTAGGTCAGAAAATCATGCCAACAAATGGCGCTAGAAGGAGGGCCTGATAATGATTAATGACAGGTAACACTAATGATAAAAATTCAACCAGTCAACAACCTCTGTTACAATATGAAGGTAGTAGATCACCATTCATAGAAACTGATAGGAGCATCCTTGAGCATGATCACATCACATCTCCATTCACTCCTGAACAAAGTACTCAAACTTTACAAGAATCATGTCATATTATTACAAGAGCATATGCTCATCAACTTGGTTTAACTCCAATTGACTATGGTCTCCTTAGACAACAAAGACGTAATCCTCAATTGAACATAGTTACTCAAGATTTAGTAGAAGCCGATAACACTCCAAGTTATCAAGTTAGAAGTCATCAAAGAGAAACCACTCGAACAAATACTGCTAGAAGATTGACTTCTGTAGGCGGTTTTGATCAGCCACCTTCTCCTCCAGAATCACCATCTGATAGTCCAAGGTCATCTAATCCAGGGAGTTCTTCAGATTCTGAAAGAAGTCATATGGATGGTAACATACCTGTAGGGGGAGGAGGTAATCCTCCACCTAATCCTCCACCCAATCCACAACTTCCTTGGCTAAGAACAACTGCTGTAGCTATGCCTGGTGTGCAACATCCTCTGCCTAAACATTCAGATAAACTTCTTCCAAAATTTAATCCAGATAACAAAGAACTTGCAAAGGTGCATGCAGATAAATTCATGTTAGCTGTTCAAAATTTGAATGTTCAACATGAAGACATGGTTTGTTGGTTGTTCCCTTTAACTTTTGAGGGTAAAGCATCTACTTGGTACTTTTTGTTAGTTTAAGGATCAATCACAAATTGGGCTGAATTCAATAAATCTTTCTTAGATAAATTTGGAGAGGATAAAACACCTGCTCTTTTAGCCCTTGAGTTATCTTGGATTAAAATGGAACCTAAAGAAAGAATTAAAAATTTTAATCAGAGGTTTCTTACACAAAAAAATAAAATTCTTGTTTCCTCTCAACCACCCGAGGATATAATCATAGATCACTATACTTCAGCTTTACCAAAATATCCTGGGATGTTTGTTAAGAGAGCTAGTAAAACAACTCTGGTGGAAACTTTTGAGGAAGCCATTAAAGTTGAGAAGGATTCTGTGTCCTATGAACCAGATAGAAGTGGAAAAGCTGATACTTTTTCTTGTAGGAAAATTGAAAGACCTAATTCAGAAAAGGATAAGGCATTTGATGTAGAACAGCTGCAGAATGCTATTCGGGCATTAACTAATGAAGTTGTAGGATTAAAAAAAACTAATTTTGAAGCTTCCTCCTCTAGAGGATACTTTAGAAATCAATTTAGACAGAATCCTAACAATAATAATAAAACAAGTACACCGCCTGATATAGCAATAAATGAAGAAATTTTTAATACTATTCGTGCTATCTTATCTTTATCCGAAACTCCCTCAAATCAAGAAAATGTTGAAAATGAAGAGGAAGAGGAATCTAAAAATGAAGAAGAATTGGAAGAACCTCAACAAGTTAACGGTCATTTCTGGGACAGTCTTGTAAAATATTATGAAGGTAAAAGTCCCCCTTTAGGACAACATGCCTATAATACTCATAGTAGAGCATTTACAAATACTCCTGGAGCATCATCAAGTTCTACCCCGAGTAATCATAACAATAATTCACAACCCAATAAACAGACTCAATATGGTAAACAGACTCAATCCGTGAAAATTGCTCAACGTATTCAAAATGCTCCAAAGTTGGATTTACAATATGATATAATTGAACATTTAAAGAAGACACATGCAAACATAAGTATGTATGATCTTCTTCAAAATTTACCCAATGCCTAATAGTCCTATCATAAATCTTGCCATGAGTTCAATAATTCCTAATTCTAAACAAAATATAGCTACTAACAATTCTAATAATGATTTAACATCAACTGATAAAGGAAAGTCGACAGCTGATAAAGCTTCGCTAATAAGGAAAAATTCAAAATCAACAACTCCTCCATTCCTACTTACCTTTGATATTTTTAATAGGAATGTTCATAATTGCATGGTTGATTTCAGAGCCTCTTCCAATGTAATGCCTTTGTCTGTATGCAAAAAGTTGAATGGAAAGTATGTTCCATCAAATTCACAGATAACTCAATTGGATAGGACAAATGTGAGGGTTGTAGGAGAGATGAAAGATGTTCTAGTTAGGATTGCTTGTAACCCTTCGGTTTTTCAAATTATAGAAATTGTGGTTGTAGACATTCCTGATGCGTATGGGCTATTTTTGAGTAGAGATTGGTCTTAACAATTGAATGGATTCTTTGCTACAGACTGGTCAACTTTATGGTTACCTAAGAATGGAAAATCAAATCAAATTAAGATAAACATATAAAGATATATGAAACATACTGAGACAGAATTACACAATCCTAGTGAACCAATTTTGTTTTAAGATTCTATTATGGGGAATTACATGTATGAACTTGGGTTTGGTAATTTTAAATCTGAAAATTCTGTTTTTTTTCTGAAAATAAACAGCAATAAGAAATTCTTAATGTTACAACCATTTCCCATGATTATTCATTAAAGGAAATTGCAAATGATGTAGATAGTCATAATATTGTGAATATTATCGAAATTAAAGTAGTTGTTAATAGTTCTAGTTGGACTTTATATTTCGATGGGTCAAAGTCTAAAAAAGGAGCAGGAGTTGGTTGCTTGTTAATTGATCCTAAAGGAAATAAAACATGTATAGTTTGTAGTCTGGAATTTAATTGTACAAACAATAATGTGGAATATGAAGCTTTAATACAGGGTTTGAAAAAAGTGATTGATTTGGATATCAAAGTGTTAATTGCATATGGTGATTCTGAAATCATCGTCAGACAGGTCTATAATTCTATTCACTGCATTTCTAAACATTTACAGAATTATCAACGAGAGGTATGGAATCTCATTTCACATTTTGATGCATTTAACATAACGTTAGTTCCAATATTTCAGAACCAAGAGGCAGATTTATTAGCAAATGTAGCATCAAAACTAATTTCATCAGAAAATTTCACACCAGATTTCTTTTCAGTTGAATTGATTTTTAGGCCTTCTATACTAGATAATATCTTTAACTAGTGTGTGTTTGATAATGATGTGCAGGTGCTGAATTTCCTAACAAATGATGATACCTTTAAAGATTCATCCATTGATGAAGTTACACATGACGAAAATCTACGTGATTTGTCGGTAATAAATGATTTTTGTTTAGTTGAAAAATCTTTTGAGAAGGTAAAACCAATTCCTAATTCAGTTTTGAGATTATAAAAGTTCTTTGACCTTCAAGATAAATTTAGATCTATTCCTAATTGTAAAACCAATAGCTCACAAATGAAATATGAAACCATAAATTTAGGAACGAAACTGAATCCTCAAACTGTAAATCTAGGAATAGATTGCACTCGTACAGAGAAATAAATGTTCATAAAGTTATTTAAAGAATTTAAGGATGTCTTTGCATGGACATATGGTGATTTGAAAACTTATAATCCACAAGTCATGCAACACATTATTCCAATAAAACAAGAGTCAAAACCTTTTCAACAGAAACTTAGGAAATATCATCCGTCGTTAGAACCAACAATTAAAAAGGAACTAAATAAACTGTTAGCTGCTAGGATTATTTTTCCTATTTGGCATACTCAGTGGGTAGCAACTTAGTTCCAGTCAGGAAGAAAAATAGTCATATTAGATTATGCGTTGATTTTATAAATCTTAATAAGTCTTCTGAAAAGGATAATTACCTAGTTCCTCCCATGGAACAAATCCTTCAGAAAGTTTCTGGGTTTGAGATACTATCACTTGTTGATGGTTTCTCAGGATACAACTGAATATTGGTGTCCCCGGATGATCAACTGAAAATAGCTTTTAGAACTCCATGGGGAACATACGCTTACAGAAATATTCCCTTCAGGTTAATTAATGCTGGGTCAACTTTTCAAAGAGTAATGGATATTGCTTTTAGAGGCTTAATTAATCATTCAATAGTTGTCTATTTAGATGACGTTATTGTATATTCTAAATGTCGACATGATCATATTAATCATCTTAGAAAGGCATTTGAACATTGTAGAAAGTTTGGAGTGTCCTTAAATCCAAAGAAAACAATTTTTGTTGTTTTAGAAGGTATTTTATTAGGATGTGTGGTTTCAAAACATGGGATCATGATTGATCCTGAACGAAATCAAGCTATCTCCAAAATAACTTACCCTTCTAGCAAAAAAGCAATGCAATTGTTTCTTGGTAAAATAAATTTTTTCAGAAGATTTATCCCCAGTTTCTCTGAAATCATCCGTCCTTTACAAAAAATGATTAAGAAGGATGCTATTTTTAACTGGGGAAAAATTGAAAAAGAATCATTTCAGAGAATTTCAGAAGCCATATCAGAAGCTCCTAGTCTTTTGAGCCCATATTTCAACAAAGATTTCATTTTGTACACTTTCACTTCTAACATATCATATGCGGCAGTTTTAACTCAGCTAAATCAGCGAAATAATGAAGTGCCAATTTCTTTTATGAGCTCAAATGTAAAAGGTGCTGAGCTTAATTATCACGAGGTTGATAAGCAAGATTTTTTTTGTTTTCAAAGCTGTCAAGCACTTTCGTCCATATTTATTAAAATATAGAACGAAAGTGATAGTTCCTTATCCTTCAGTCAGAAATTTGTTAGTGCAAAAAGATTTAGGAGAAAAAAGGGCACCATGGATGACAACTCTTCAAGAGTATGACTTGGAGATTAAACCTGCAACGGTAGTCAAGGGTCAAGGATTATGTAAACTTGCTGTTGAAGCAACACATTTACCTAACAACAAATCCGAAGCTGTCATTGATGAAGTCTTATTAACTCGGGAAATTTACTTTTATCCTCCACCACAAGATTCTTGGTACACAGATTTAAGGACATTGCCTGAAACAGGAGTTTCTCCTGATTATCTTGAACCTAGGAAAATGAGAGCATTGAGACTTAAATCTACTCCTTATTTATTAATTGATAACATCCTTTTTAAGAGAAATTCAGATGGTGTTTTACTTCGATGCCTAGACAAAGATGAAACATAAGTAATTTTGAAAGAATTACATTTTGGTCCAGCAGGTGGTCATTTTGGTGGAGAAACTACGGCACATAAGATTCTTAGGGCTGGTTATTATTGGCCTACTTTATTTTGAGATTGTTATGCCTTTGTCAGGAAATTCCAGGAATGTCAACTTGCTGCAGGAAGAGTTAAGAAGCCTGCTTTTCCTTTACAACCTGTTTCAATAGAAAGAGCTTTTCAGCAATGGGGTATTGATATAGTAGGACCAATAAACCCCCCCTCTTCTATGCAACACAAGTACACAATAACTGCAACTGATTATTTTACCTGTTGGGCAGAGGCTGCACCTTTAAGGGTTGTAAACACCAATCAGGTTATATTATTTTTAGAATATTTTATCATAACGAGATTTGGTGTTTCAGATTCCCTTGTCATTGATAATGCTTCATATTTTTCATCAGTTGAGTTAACCCAATTTCCCTTAGAGAAGGGAATAAGGGTTAGATATTCAGTTAATTATCATCCTCATGGAAATGGTTTAGCTGAGTCAACAAATAAAAATTTGTTGAAAATTCTCAAAAGAACTATATCAACTCACCATCGTGATTGGCATACCGAGTTGTTTAATGCCCTTTTGGCAGTCAGGGTAACTCCTAAAGCTGCAATAGGTAACTCACCTTTCCTTCTGGTTTATGGAACTGAGGCTATTTTACCATCAAATTTATTTTTACCTTCAGTACAATTAGCCTAGTCTGTTCAAGATGAAGATTGTCCAGCAATGGAGAAAAGGATTAACACTTTATTAAAACTTGAGGAAGAAAGAGACAGGTCATATACAACATTTTACAAAACATCAACAAATTGTTAAGTCCTGGTTTGATCAATCCTCAAGTTCTAATCGAGAATTTCAGGTGGGGGACTTGGTTTTAAAATGGGACAAAGTTCATGAGGAGAAAGGAGATCATACTAAGTTTCAAAAACTTTGGTTAGGCCCCTTTGTTATTGGTGAGAAGATAGGTCCAAGTACTTTTCGTTTGCAAACCCTAGAAGGTCAGTTCGAAACATTTCCAGTGAATGGACTGATCTTAAAAAAAATATTTCTGCTGATTTTTCAGACCCTAAATTTGTATATAATTATGTATATGAGCTTGTTTTCTATCTATATATTTTCATCATAAAATTGTCAATATTTTGTACGATCTTTTATCAAATAGAATTATGATAAATTCATGATTCTTATGTGCATTCAAATATCATTCTACTCTTGAAACTAATTTTCGATTTTCTTAATCAAGTATTAATATATCGATCATTTGTATTAAGGATTGTCAAATCTCTGTATATATGTTTCAAAATAATTAAGTCACTAATGTATATATGTTGATTGAGAGGACAAGTGTAAACAAATAAGTCCTGTGGTTTAAAACCCAGTTTTTTCATTAGTTTAAAATTATGGTATTAGAATAAGTCTTTTAGAAATTGGTTCAGAATTATCAAAGTTTCTTAAGTCTATTAAGAACCTTATTTGTAAATATTTGTAAATGTTATTAAGATTATCCCTCATTCTTCTATTTTATTTTGATAGTTGGGATGGCTGATTAATGTCTTTTTCGAAACTTGTACTTTGAAAAATCTTTATGGATCTCTACCATCAGTCATTTCTTTTAAAGTTATTTACAATCTGAAAACTTTTTAGATCTGTTCCATTCAATAAAGTTCTAAAAAATTAAAATGAGAGACGGAAGGTCTTAGTAATAAGCTGATGCGCCCAGGATCATAAATATCATTGGCATGATATTATTAGGAAAGTAATAATGGCTCTTGGTCATAAGGTCAAGAGATAGGGGGTCTCATCATGAGCCAACTGATTAATTTTCTGGTGATATTAGTGACTGACATTACCATTTGGTCACCATGCTAGGTAATGATCTCTTATTTTATAAAATGTAAAATTTCAAATTCAATAAAGTGAAAACATAATTTTGATTGAAGAATAGGAGGTCTCATCACGAGCTGGCTTGCTTATTCTAGGCAGTTCTCATGAATGATATTATCACATCGGGTTATCATGCCTAGATAGTAGTCTTCAGTCAGAATAATTGTTTCTATTTAATATAAAACAAAAGAGGCAAAATTATTACATTTATGGAACAGATTCTAGAATTTTTTTAGAGAAGTAGATTCCTATACCTTATACTGATGGTGTAGATTATCTTTACTATAAAGTACTTTGTTTTGATTAGGATATTACTAAGTTTATCTTTAACAAAAATTTATTTAAAGAGATGGGATATTTCTGAATTATACTTGCGGATATAAATCCGAATAATGGTTTTTACGTAGACTGAGAATTTTTGATTGTTTTGAATAGGTTTTAAGATTTCGTTTATACTATCATTTGAAAATTGTATGAGCAGAGATAACTGGTTCGCCCAGGTCGTTACCATTTGTTGGAAGGTAACAACCCTCTCAATTTTTCTACTATGCTGAATAAAAATGATCAGTTCTCTTCTATGATTTATATAAGAGTGCCTTCATAATCTTCGATTCTAAAGGTACTCTCAATTTCAGAAGAGTTAAGAGTCATATCAGAAATTTATGAAACACTTTCATAAATTTAAGAAATTAGCATCGGTTAATCTTGTAATTATATATATATAATCAATTTTTATCATTATCAATTCATCTGATTATATATTGATTCAGGAGATTTAAAGTATAGTTTGCTAAATAGTTCTTTTGGATTAAAATGAAAATATATTTTTAACATGTCACAATTTGGTTTCCTGGATTTTCTTTAACAAGATATTTATTATTAATAGTTTTTATGATTTTTATGATTAGGGTTAGTTAATTAATTGAAATATTTCATGTTAACCCTAATATTATATTTTTACATAAAACTGGATCTTTTAATACCATGTCATTTTTCAATTTGTGGAAAGTATACATATGTCTCACAAAATAGCTAAAGTTCATTTGTATATATCATTTCGAAATATTCGTTGTGAAATAATCATAATAATCGAATTTTGATTTAATGTTAGTTTTTATATAAGTTCTCCATCCGATCATATTTTGTATTAGGTCATAGGTAATTTGGATTTCATGAGTTCATTCAAAGTTATATTATGTTATCCTTGAATCAATTACATGTATAAATATGGTTTTGAGTGGTTTAATTATTATCTAGAGTGGATCTTGCTACTTAGTTGTAATTACAAGACCCTAGAAGACATTATTACTCGTAATGACAACTTCACATCGTATGGTTTATGAGCACGATTGCCTTCCATGTGTAATCCTTGTTTGTTATCGTTTGATAGTTGTGTTTATGGTACACGATACGGATGGATGATTATATAACATCTGGTCATAAGGATTCTAATATGTAATGATTATTTGAATCAAATGTGTCCACCTTTACATCACCTTATCTGACAATCATACAACATTCATGAATTATTTGATTTCATGTATCTTGTAATGATTTCAAATCACTTCAATTTGTTTGATGGATACTTGCAATGGTATGATGGTGAAGTTCTCACATGGGAAAACTAGTCTAGGGCTACTCATTAGCTTCTTCAAAATCGCATGAAGGTTCATAACATGTCTGAGTATTCGTGTATACCTATTCCTTCAGTTTTTACAACCCCTTTCAATCCTCTGTCATCGGAAGAACTGATAATTGAACAAATGGCTCCCTTGAGTTGTTTTGAGCTTTCTGGTCCAGAGATGTTAGAGGACGACCTTGAAATTCTTGCCCTATTTGAGAAAATTAATTGGAAATTATTTTTCTGGGGTTTCAGTGAACACAATGAGGAAGGTACTAGACAATTTGCATTGTCTTTTGATGGAAATGTTGCTCAGATAGGTAATTTACAGTTAGTCATAGATGCAGGATTCATTGCGAAAGCTATGAAGCTTCCTCAAACTAGTGAACGCTGGTTCAAAGGGTCACGAATTGATAAGAAGAGGTTCAAGAAATTTATTCTCCCATTGTCAAAATAAGATGCACACCTTAAATTCAGTTTTCCTGTGAAATACTTGAGGAATCAATGGCGTGCTCATTTTGAGGTCATATCTAGGTACATTTGTTGTGACGGTCGGTATTCGAATGTTCAATTATACCATTTGAGAATTTTAATGGCTCTTAAGGGTTTGAGGTTAAATTTACCCTACTTTTTACTTCATAGCTTACATAAAATGGCTATCATGGTTCAACATACCACTGGAAATCAAGACCATAGTCTTTTCCATCACGACCTGATTAAAATGTTAGTGCAGTATCAGTTAGATACAGTAGGTAAAACATGAATTGAATTCTTAAAAGAAAATAACTTCGGGTTAACTCAAATATGGCCTACTTACTCACCAAAGACTCGGGCAAAACGCAGAAATCCTTGTGAAGGAGAAGTAAAAGAGGAAACCGACCATATAAATGATCACGAGGGGCTGGAGAAGCTCTGTTTAATTATTGAAAATGAGAAATTTGATACTGAAAACCCTCCTGAGTAGTCCAAGAAAGAACACAAAATAGGGGAGGGAAGTAAAGTAGTGGTTCAGATGCACTCTGATAAGTCAACAGGTGACTTATATTCTAAGGTTATGGAGCAGAGAAAGAAGCATGAGGAGAAGGGGAAAAATCCAGTAGGTGACAATAAAACTCTTGAATCGAGTATGAGAAAATCAGAGATGCTTATTTGAAGGCTCACAAGAAGTATGATTAGTCTTTCAACCCCGAAAACTATAGAACAGAGTTATGAACCCATTGTTGTTGAAGATAATAGTAATAACAAGGATGAATATCCTCATCGTCAAACCCCAATTAATGAATATGATTAGGAACACAGTAATAGTCACAAGGATGTGGTAGTATCTCCTAAAAGATTCGGGAAAGACCATTCATCACTACCAGCACAGTCTGAGCATGAAGCTCGATTCGATTCACCATTAAATGATGATGTTTCTCTAGCAGAGACTTTGAAGGCAGCAAAGCAATCGATCAAGCTTTCGAAACAACACAAGGCTAATCGATTAAAATATATTGAAGAATCCTGTGACAAAATGAAAACAGAGTTACAACAGAAAAAGAGTGAGTTGCTTATGTGGGTTGACCGATGGCAACAGATGAAAGCCAAAAAAGAAAAATACAGAGCAGAAAAGAAATTGTTAAAAGAAACTAATGAGAAATTATTAAAAGATGAAAGAGTTCATGCAGAAAAAATCTTGAAACTCAGGGCCAAGCTGTCAGAAGCTAGGAAAGCAATCAAATTACACATAGAAATGACTTAGTCTATTTTTAGTTGTTTTAGTTTCAAGTTTGATAGGTAATGAAATATTTTAATGAGCACACCTACAAAATCATAAATTTTGCAGGCATGCTTATAATTTAATTTAATTTATTTTATTTTCTGTTAACATGATTTTAATGAGAATTTCATTTCGTTTGTTACAGGTGTACATGGTGCTTACATGCTGAAAAGAATATAGGCTATTTTTGCTCACTATTGGCATTCGTTGGTGCTTTTGGAAGAATTGGATGCTCAAGATGGCCACGTCATAAGTCAATTCATTTTGAGCAGGAGATAATACAGGCTAGTCATTTAATTGATAGTTTTGTTTCATAGGATAGATCTATCTGCCAATTGCCTTCTTGGGAAAGATTCGATGCTATTGAATAGGGATAGGATTTTTACTGTCTTTATGATAGTAATTATTAGAAACTGAAGTGATATTTTTAGCATGTCTGTTACATAGAAACACGAATGAGTTATGAGTATCATTATATAATCTAGTAAGCTCAATGTAGAAGGGGTGGATGGAGTATCAGATAAATAGACTTATTGGAAATATCATTTTAGTACTAGTTTTTATCTTTTTGCTGGAGTTTTGCCTTCGGAGAAGGATTGTGACATAAGTTCTCAAACTGGTATCACTATCTGTTACTATTTATGAAAACTTTATATATATTTCAATATATCACTTTCTGATTATTCTTTTGTGCAATTATACTGTGTTATGATTGTATTTATTATCCAAAATAGTACTCTCTTTACACAATATTAATGTTGAATAAAAATATTACTGAATTTGATTTATCAATATTTGTATTGAGAATTGGAATTTTAGTAATATAAATATTTCATGTTTATTTTGATTTCATTTGTATTTTTACAATGATTTCATTATAAATATCATCTTTTATTTCAATATTTGATATTGATTATTAGTTATTAATTAATAGAACATAACAGAGAAATTAAAAGTAGTTATCTATTATAATTTTTTTTTGTGTGCATATTCAGCAGAGTGATTTAATGGTAATGATTGAAATATTTTCATTTAAATTATAATTATCTATCTCTCTATTTATTTGAATCATTAATTGATAATTAATTTAGTATTCAAGTTGCTCTCAGCTGAGATAGGATAACTAATTAATTTTAGTCTTAGTGTAGTTTATTTTAAATTTTAGTTTATATTTAACGGTTGATAAATAGAATTAAAATAATTTTGTAAAACTTAAAATAGTCTTTAAGTCAAAATATTTGAAAAAAAACCCTAAAAACTGAATACTTTCATTAAAAAAGCATTTTTGTATAACTTAGGTCTTAGAAAACTAGTCCTAGGGTTTATTTAGGTAATAATCGAATTTTAGATTCTCCTTAAGAGAAAAATTCAGTTGGTAGCAGGACCATAACCTTCAATATTTTTCCATTTCAAACACACCGGGAGCTGCTCTAAGCAACTTGTGTGGGCTTAATCTCCTTAGTTGGCCTAGGTCAGAAAATCAGGCCAACATCACTCTAGTTCCTATAAACTTCAAGTTCTCTTCCAAGAAATGCCGTAACAGAAAAATAGATAAGACAAGTATGTCTTATGTAATGTATTCATGCTCATTCCGATACTGGGACCTAGCTCTTCTTTTGTCTTATAGATTTCCAACACCATCTCCAGCTGCATCAATAAGCTTTTGAGCCCATCTAGGTTTAGGATTTTGAGCTAGAATGGATATTGGATCTAGATCTAGAATCTCATGAGATTCAGTCTCAATAAAAGGATCATGTTGGTATTGATCCTCTTCATCTGAATCTAAAACATGTAACAAATCATCATTATAAAAAATGGGAGAAAGATTTTTTATACCTTCTTGTGCTTTGGATGGTGGTGCATCAAACAACTAATATTCTTCAAACTGAAAACTTTGAAGTATTTTCTATTTGCAACCTCCATCAACTTGTATGTTTTTCAATCTTTTGCATATCCCAGTAGAATGCATTCACTACTTTGGGCTTGGAAGGCCTTCCTATTGTCAAGTGGTATTCTGGCCCAAACTTTGGAACCAAAAACTATCAAATGAAAGACATTGGGCTTATACCCATGTATTGCTTCGAATGGAGTGGCCCCAACCACTGATTTACATTAGAGGAAATTTGAGGTCTAAAATGGGCCTCCTAAGGAAAATGATAAAATAATAGTTAAAATAAAAAAATAAAAGTTAAAATAATAAAATAATAGTTATTAATTTTGGAGGAAGAATGAAAAAAACTACTTTTTTGTTCGTATTTTTGACATATCTCCCTGTATTTTTACTCAAATTATGAGTGGGAGACCTCATTGGATGTGGAATTTAATTCCACATCCAACGAGAACCCACACCGCATACTTTTGACGGACCTCGCTACCCCAAAAACAAGAAATGCCTAAAAAAACATGATGATGACATCATCATCACGTTTTTTTCCAGGTATTTCTTATTTTTGGGGTAGCAGGGTCCAGCAAAAGTATGCAGCGTGGGTACTTGTTGGACGTGGAATTAAATTACGCATCCAATGAGCTCTTCCTCCTAAAATTTAAGTAAAAACAAAGGGAGAGATGTTGAAAATACGAAAAAAAAAGTAGTTTTCTTTTATGACAAATAGGTCAATTCAATCATTATGGTTGACTCATTTTATTGAAATTCTATTGGTTCTTGAATTCCAACTCACAAAATTTATTGTTGGCGCGTTTTCTTGTAAGGCCCATTTTAGACCCCAAATTTCTCTAATGTGAGGCACTCAGTTCTGAAAATATGAAGCACAATTTACAGCTTCTTCCCAAAGAGAAGGAGGAAGATTCTTACCATGGATAAGGCATGTTTGTTGACACAAACTTAGTTAACAAAACCAATCAACAAGGGTTCCCACTCTGTCGACACCCAAACCACTGCGATCTCCTTGAGCACCGGCCTAGACAGGTTTTACCTTGTCCGGCAACACCCGCAGAGTGGATGAAGTCTCACCAAAGATGTTCGAGGGAGAGCTGACAGAACCAAGTTTCCACTGCATGAAGGAGGACAATGTGCATCTACTTATCAACTCAGTGCAACATTATTCAACCGATCTAATAATTCAACTTATGCTTTCACAGAACCTCATTATCATTCAACAGATTGCATTTGTTAGCACCGGGATTGAACCCAAAGGTTGCAGGAAGGGCTCTCCCCTGGGCAAAAAAAAACCACTTTAGACTGCGCTTCTATCCCAGCACAATCAGAGAGGGATATCTCGTTTACTTAACAAATTTTCTCACGCAAGATATTCAATCAAGAATGGTCAAGAGGTCAGATTCTTGAATAGGGCAGGTATGTTGATATAAGGTGTAGGTGGGATGATTAGAGAGGGGAACCATTGGGAAATGGAGTCGACAGTCCGGGTATGGAACATGTTGTAGGAGGTAAAGAATTGCGTAAATTTATAGATAGAGGCAAGATAGCCGCCCATCTTTCATTCAGGAGATATTTAGTAGGTGACTAGTAGATGTGAGGAAACAGTCCATCACGTAGGGCATTTACAGGATGAATTCTGCGTGAATTTAGAAAAAATCTTGAGTGGATATCTGAAAAAACAAATGGAGCATAGTATGTATGAATTCCAAACTGGTAAACACTTATTTCAGACATGAAAGAAAATAACAAACTGGAATGAAAACAAGATAAACATTCACGTAAGGAAGTTACATATTGAAAGAAAAGATGACGCATGAATCTCTGGCATGAAGAGTTATAATTCCTTTCCAATTTTATTCATATCAAGGAAAGCCAGAAACAAATTAAAATGGAGAGCCTCGGCCCTTGAAAGTTTCCCAACCAACACTTGTCTCCCTCTATAGGGAGTATATTTATACTATCTTAGACCTGAGGCTAATCCCAAAAACAAAACCTAAAAAATGTCTCCAGTCACAATCAAACACTAATAGTTTTAGAATGCGGTACTATTGCCATGGTTTACAAATATTAACCAACATTATGGAGCAAGTGGACATGCTCGGCCTGGGTGATATCCCGATGTGCTCAACTGCTGTTGTAGACTTTGAGTACAATGCCTTTCTGGTCGCTTTCAGGCGAGTCACCATTGACTGGGTTTTGGACCTCTTAGCCGGCTTGTTGAGTCAGCATAGCACTCTTTTCTATCCCAAGTTTGTGTCTCCTCCATGTTTAAAGGCATCTTTCTGCATGGACGCAAATTGGCAGGGAAGTTTGCATCTTTCCCCTGCTCAACCTTCTCTGCAGCCCCTCCCTCTCCGGGTAACACTGTTAGATGTGGGGTCTGGAGGAAGGGTTGTATTAATTTTGGCCAAGGAAATCCTTTGTAGTGGCTTGTCATTTTTGTACTCCTCACCTTCTGTGAGGTGGGATATCCCATAGGAAATACGGTGGAGTGTACCTCAACTAGTCCCATCACCTTTGGCAAGTGGAATTCAAAAATAGGGCTGTGCATGCATTGGACCCCTGATGCTCCCATCCGAAAAACTTCTCCCACAGAGCACATCCTGGGACTGTTCTCTTGTGCGGAGGCTTTGGAGGCAGCGATGGCATCAGGGGTTCTTGGAAAAA
Organism: Pseudotsuga menziesii; assembly: GCA_001517045.1. NCBI lineage: Eukaryota > Viridiplantae > Streptophyta > Pinopsida > Pinales > Pinaceae > Pseudotsuga > Pseudotsuga menziesii. Next base: position 1,213,701 of record LPNX010923144.1, read on the forward strand.
CACCTATGGGACATAGGTGTCTAGGAAATGCATTGCTGGAGGTGTGGGCATATAAAGACGAGTATATATCTCAAAATTATTCACATCTATGCCCCAATGGTTGGTGTCATCCTTGGCATTGGAAACCAAGGCGACGGGTAAGTGTATAAGTTTTCTCACCAACCATCAGCACACCCAGACGGACAATATTTTCAAACCAAATTGCCATTTCCAACTTCTCGAGCTTTTATGGACTCACAACAAAACGAAACCTCGGGCTCTGAAGGTATGTTAGCTCATTCCTGACATTACAAAGGCATATATATAAGTCTAAGAGACTCGACTTTGCAATGACTGGTCAACATTCCTGGACATTCTGTCATCGAGTGTCTTGGTGCTGACATGTGTGAGGCATGAGCTGAGTGATCTTTTACTTGCTGGATATCTAGTCACGTCGCTTCAACGACTGCGACACCTTACCATTTGCTATGGGAAATATTTTCGGGTGTCACCTTGTGTAGTCGACCCATGGTGCAAAGCACATGGAGTGGACGTTCTCACACTCCCTTGCTCTTGTGACGTAGGAAATAGAATGGTATTCCTCGTCGCGCTGGCCTTGCCCCATGTGAAGAGCATATTCGTCGGTTACTTCCTTACTTCCGCATGCTAAACCACATGGAGGTTGCACGTCTTTAGGTGATATGGCTCTGCCACAGGGATGATTTCTCCTGTATGCATGCTACAAATGGCATCTAGGGGATCAGTTAATCTGTCGGGAGGCAGATCATGCATGGGAATGTCTCTTCTACTATTAGATCTGCCCTGGATGTGATGCCTACAGCATTGAGACTCTCTCAACTCTTAAATTTGGGTTCCTTTCACATCCGTTGTCCATGTTTCTTTAATTTTAGCCGCTGATTCCTCCTTCCTTGATCGAGTGAGAAACTCTAGATCGTGGTATGTTTCTTATCCGTCGATTGAGATTGACCTTTCCTTGTGATTGTTGATCAGAGCGGACCCTACCACTTTTCACGAATCGAGATCCTGACCTTGTCCGCACTCGTTCAGATTGCGAAATGAACCATGACCACAGATCTGTCCCCGCTTTTGTCGTGACCATTGATCTTTGTATCTGGTACCACTTTTCATGATTTGGAGTTGTGACTTTATCCATGCTAGTTCGGAGCGTGAAATCCTCTATGGCCACAGATATGATCATACTCTTATATCTATTGTCAGATGCCTCCGTCCTTTAATCCATTTCATGATTCGAAAAATATCCTTCTTTCGTGCATGTTTGCCCAATGAAATTGCCTCAGGCCATCGATTGGGCTTCACCTTGATCTTGGCCTAATGGTTAAGAGCATGTGTTTCCTCTTAGGAGGTCACAGGTTCAAATCCAGAGGGGGGTAGTGTATGTACAACTCTGTATACTTTAGCAGTTAAATCATTGTGCAGAGGGGGGTCCCTTGTCCCACAAACAAGGGGGTTTCATACACCAATTTGGTGTCTCGCTTGGTGGTGACCTTAAAAATAGATTATTATTATTATATATCCTAGCTAAGGTTGCCAATTATACATATGTGTTCCAATGCCCTTATGATCACATGTAGGATCACATGTCCTAAGCACTACACACCAAGAGTACACATGTCAAGCTCCAAGGTGATGTTATCCACAAGAAAGGCTCTAAATATATGGGAAATCCACGAGGTGTATTTAATGCTCCTATTGTTAGGAGATGAGCTAATATCTAAATGTCCAATATTCTTCCTATAGATTTCTCGACTAGGCCTACTTGCTTGTATATGTCGGTCATGGGGGGACGTATCCCTTGAGGCAGAAATTTCTAGACCCTTTTAGTTCATTTTGGTTCTTTCTATAACACTTATATGTTTTTTATAAAAGGGAAGTGACCCCTCAACTTTGTAATACATGAGAGATAGAAAAAAGAATTGTAATTTTTTTGTTGAGTAATAAATAAATATTAAAGCTGCCATTGCCTCATGGTTTTACCTACGTAAAGTAGGGTTTCCATGTAAATATCACATTCTATTTTTATTGTTGTTAGATTTTGAGTTCATATTTGTTTAACATCTTGTATAAGAGCATGGAAAACTTGCAGGCATACGTTTTTCTGCAAGTGAAAGTTGCAATAATGATAAGAGGTTTAACCAAATTTGATATAGAGAAGTTTGATGACCATAATTTTCCCTATGGAAGATGAAGGTTGAGGATTTTTTGGTTCAAAATTACCAAGCCCCAACCTTGAAGGGGGTTTCAAAAAATCGAATATCATGATAGATGCATACTATATAATACTTGATAGAAATACAATTTCTACAATTCATCTTTGCTTACCAGACTCTGACTTTTTCAATGTTGCTAAAGTAAATACCACAAAATTCCTTTGGGAGAAACTTGTGAATCTATATGAGACTAAATCATAAACAAATAAGGATTTCCTGGAAAAACAATTTATTTCATTTGAGGATGAAAAAATGTTCAATTGTGGAAGATCATTTGAACGACTTTAATATTAGAATTAGCAATATGCACTCAGTTGGTGAAAAGGTGGAGGATGAGGACATAGTGATCATTTTACTATATTCCCTCTTAGATACTTGGGATGATATGGTGGTGACCATCACCAACTTATCATCAGAAACTCTAAAATTTGATGATATGGTAGTAGTTGTATTGGGAGAAGAGTTGAGGTAAAAATAATATTTGGATTCCTCTACTACTTAATACCTATCTATGAGAGGGTGATCTAGCCAAAGGTGTCAACATGGGAGATCATAGTTTATATCCAGTCCATAGGACACAAGAAAGGGAAGTGTTGGAATTGTGGAAAACCATGGCACTCGAGGAAGGATTGTTGGTATTGGAATAAGGAAAATAAGGATGAAAACCCAAATCAACCATCAACTGAAGCTAGTACAACATATTCATAAGAGATTTAGACATGTGAGTATTTATATCTTAGTAACATCAAATATCTATTATATTCTTGGGTTTTGGACTTAGGTGCATCTTTACACATGTCTTCACATAGAGATTGGTTTACCAAATATCAACCCTATAATGGTGGAATGGTCTACTTGGGTGATGATCATCCTTTAAAAATTGTAGGAAGAGGAGACATTAAGATCAAGTTGGACAATGGAAGAGAAAGGAAGCTGTGTGATGTATGACATGTACCTAATCTACATAAGATTTTTCTCACAATCAATATGATGTATAAGTTGAGGTATTCTACTACCTTTGGTGATAGTCAATGTAAAATTACAAAAAGAGTCCTCGTGGTAGAAAAGGGAGAATATTATGGGACCTTGTATCATTTATGCGGTGATACAATAAAAAATCATGCAACATCAACAAATGTAGGAAATGTTCTAGATGCAGTGATGTTGTGGAAACAATGACTTGGACATATGAGTGAAAAATGTTTGAAAAATCCTCATGATTGGCGTATACTTTCTAGGATTAAGTATTGTGATTTATACTTGTTTGATCATTGTATTTTTGGTAAACATAAGAGAGTTTGGTTTACTACAAGCTCTCGTAGAAGTTTTGATCTTTTCCAACTTATTCATTCTGATATATTTGGACCCATCCCCACTCTATCTATAAATGGTGCTAGATATTTTTTGACTTATATAGATGAATATTCTAGAAGAGTGATGGTGTATTTTTTGGAAAATAAGTCAAAATCCTTTGAGAAATTTAAAATGTTCAAGGAACGAGTAACGAAAAGTTTGGGAAAGTATATTTTATATCTCATATTTGATAATGGAGTTGAATATTGCTCCAAGGAATTTAATACATTTGTACACAAGAAGTAAGAAAGCACCAAAAGGATGTTGCATACACACCAAAATAAAATGGTGTGAATTAGAGAATGTACCACACAATCATGGAACATGCAAAAATATGCTCAATGCATTTGGGTTGGATAATGGATTCTAGGAAGAGGCTACTAATTCAACCACGTATATCATTATTAAGTACAATTGTGATGGATGGAAAGATTCCAAAGGAGGTTCGGTGTGGTAAGCCAGTTGATTATTCTCATTTGTGTATTTTTGACTCTGATGCATTTGTCCATGTACCTAAATAAAAGAGGTATAAGATCGAACCAAATTCAATAAATTACATTTTTATTGGTTTTTATAATACAATAAAAGAATATATATTGTGGGATCTTGTTGACCACAAGATAATCATTAGCTGGGATGTTATTTTTAATGAAAACCTAATGCAAAGAAAGGAGGTAGAAAAATCACCTGAGATTGAACCACTTGAACTAGAAATGTGTGAAGATGAAAATGAAGCTTTTGATTAGCATGAAGAACATTGATTTAAACAACCACATATAAGAAGATCTACACATCCTAAGAGACGTCCAAAAAGGTATTCTCTTGATTTTTAGTCTTCTTTTTAGTTATTAGCAAATGATGGTGAACCTAGTTCATTTTAGGAATCTAGAGAATCTGATAATGTTGATAAATGGAGGAATACATGGATGAAGAAATTAAAGCATTAAACAACAATGAAACATGAGAACTTGTGGATTTCCCACCAGGAAGAAAATTTGTTGGAAATAAGTGTGTATTGTATAAAGTAAAGAAGAACATTGATGGGTTTCTAGAACATTATAAATTTCGCTTGGTAGCAAAAGACTATGTGCATTAGGTATAGATTTTAATGAAATAGTCTCGACCATTGTGAAACTTACTACTATAAGGGTTTTACTTGCACTTGTAATAGAACATGATTTAGAGTTAGAACAATTGGATGTAAAAAATACTTTATTATATGGCGACCTTGATGAAGAAATTTATATGGATTAGCTGGAGAGATATAAAGAGAGAGGCAAAGAACATTTGGTTTGCAGACTCAAGAAATATATGTATGGATTGTAACATGTGCTAAGGATGTTGCACAAAAAATTTGACACCATCAATATCCAAGGTTTTAGTAGAAGTGAAGCTTACCATTGTTCCAATTATAAGATGTTTTATGATGTAAGTTATTTTATATTGCTATTGTATGTTGATGATATGCTGGTTGCACGCCCAACATGAAACAAACTATTGATCTTAAAGATTAGTTGGATATGAAATTTGAAATGAAGGATCTAGGAGCAACAATTAAATTCTAGGGATGAATATACACATGGACATAACAAGTAGGAAGAGTTGGTTAATTCAAATGTCATATATAGAAAATGTTTTTAAACACTTCGATATGTAGAATGCAAAACTAGTTAGCACTCTAGTTCCTATAAACTTCAAGTTCTCTTCCAAGCAATGTCCTAACAGAAAAGTAGAAAAGACAAGTATGTATTATGTACTGTATTCATACTCATTTTGATACTGGGACCTAGCTCTTCTTCTGTCTTCTAGATTTCCAACACCATCTCCAGCTGCATCAAAAAGCTTTTGAGCCCATATAGGTTTAGTATTTTGAGCTAGAATGGATATTGAAACTAGATCTAGAATCTCATGAGATTCAGTCTCAATAAAAGGATCATATTGGTATTGATCCTCTTCATCTGAATCTAAAACATGTAACAAATCATTATTATAAAAAATGGGAGGAAGATTTTTTATAGCTTCTTGTGCTCTGGATGGTGGTGCATCAAACAACTAATATTCTTCAAACTGAAAACTTCACTCATTGAAGCATTTCCTATTTGCAACCTCCATCAACTTGTATGTTTTTAAATCTTCTGCATATCCCAACAAAATGAATTCACTAATTTGGGCTTGTAAGGCCTTCCTATTGTCAAGTGGTATTCTGGCCCAAAATTTGGAACCAAAAACTATCAAATGAAAGACATCGGGCTTATACCCATGTATTGCTTCGAATGGAGTGGCCCCAACCACTAATTTATGAGGCACTCAGTTCTGAATATATGAAGCACAATTTACAACTTCTTCCCAAAGAGAAGGAGCAAGATTCTTACCATGGAGAAGGCATGTTTGTTGACACAAACTTAGTTAAAAAAACCAGTCAATAGGGGTTCCCACTCTATCGACACCCAAACCACCGCAATCTCCCTGAGCACCGGCCCAGACAGGTTTTACCCTGTCCCACAACACCCACAGAGCGGATGAAGTCTCAGCCAAGTTGTTCGAGGGAGAGATGAAAGAACCAAGTTTCCACTGCATGAAGGAGGACAATGTGCATCTACTTATCAAATCAGTGCAACATTATTCAACCGATCTAATAATTCAACTTATGCTTTCACAGAACCTCATTATCATTCAACATATCGCATTTGTTAGCACTAGGATTGAATACAAAGGTTACGGGAAGGGCTCTTCCTTGGGAAACAACAAAAGCACTTTAGACTGCGCTTCTGGCCCAACACAGTCAGAGAGGGATATCTCATTTACTTAACAAATTTGCTCATGCAAGATATTCAATCGAGAACGGTTAGGAGGTCATATTCCTGAATAGGGAAGGTATGTTGATATAAGGTGTAGGTGGGATGATTAGAGAGGGGGACCATTGGGAAATGGAGTCGACAGTCCGGGTATGGAACGTGTTGCAGGAGGTAAAGAATTGCTTAAATTTATAGACAAAGGAAAGATAGCCGCCCATCTTTCAATCAGGAGATATTTAGCAGGTGACTAGTAGATGTGAGGAAACAGTCCATCACACAGAGCATTTATAGGATGAATTTTGCATGAATTTAGAAGAAATATTTAGTGGATATTTGAAAAAACAGACGAAGCATAGTATGTGTGAATTCCAAACTGTTAAACACTTATTTCAGACATGAAACAAAATAAAAAACTGGAATGAAAACAGGATAAACATTCACGTAAGGAATTTACATATTGAAAGAAAAGACGACGCATGAATCTCTGGCATGAAGAGTTATCATTCCTCTCCAATTTTATTCATATCAAGGAAATCCAGAAACAAATTAAAATGGAGAGCCTCGGCCCTTGAAAGTCTCCCAACCAACCCCTGTCTCCCTCTATAGGGAGTATATTTATACTATCTTAGACCTGAGGCTAATCCCCGAAACAAAACCTAAAAACTGTTTCCAGTCACAATCAAACACTAATAGTTTTAGAATGTGGTACTATTTCCACGGTTTACAAACATTAACCAACATTATGGAGCAAGTGGGCATGCTCGGTCTGGGTGACATCCCGACGTGCTCGACTGCTATTGTATACTTTGAGTACGATGCCTTTCTGGTCGCTTTCAGGCGAGTCACCATTGACTGGGTTTTGGATCTCTTAGCTGGCTTGTTGAGTCAGCATAGCACCCTTTTCTATCCCAAGTTTGTTTCTCCTCTGTATTTAAAGGTGGATTTCTGCATGGATGCAAACTGGCAGGGCAATTTGCATCTTTCCCCTGCTCAACCTTCTTTGCAGCCCCTCCCTCTCTGGGTAACACTGTTAGATGTGGGTTCTGGAGGAAGGGTTGTATTAATTTTGGCCAAGGAAATCCTTTGCAGTGGCTTGTCATTCTTGTACTCCTCACCTTCTGTGAGGTGGGATCGCCCATAGGCAATACAATGGAGTGTACCTCAACTAGCCCCATCACCTTTGGCAAGTGGAATTCAAAAATAGGGCTGTGCAGGCATTGGACCCCTGATGCTCCCATCCGAACAACTGCTCCCACAGAGCGCAGCTTGGGACTGTCTTATTGTACGGAGGATTTGGAGGCAGCGATGGTGTCAGGGGTTCCTGGAAAAACACCTACAGGACATAGGTGTCCAGGAAATGCATCGCTGGAGGTGTGGGCATATAAAGACGAGTATATCTCTCAAAATTCTTCATGTCTGTGCCCCAATGCCTGGTGTCATCCTTGGCATGGGAAACAAAGGCGACGGGTAAGTGTAGAAATTTTCTCACCAACCATCTTGACACCTAGACGGAAGGGCTTTTCGAACCAAATTTCCATTGCCAACTTCTCAAACTTCTATGGACTCGCAACAAAACGAAACCTCGGGCTCTGAAGGTATGTTAGAGCATTCTTGAAATTACAAAGGCATATATATAAGTCTAAGAGACTGGACTCTGTAATGACCTGTCAACATTCCTGCACATTTTTTCATTGAGTGTCTTGGTGCTGACATGTGTGAGGCATGAGCCGATTGATCTTTTACCTGCTGGAGATCTAGTCACGTCGCTTCATCAACTGCGGCACCTTACCATTTGCTGTGGAAAATATTTTTGGGTCTCACCCTGTGTAGTCGACCCATGCTGCAAAGCACATGGAGTGGACGTTCTCACACTCCCTTTCTCTTGTGGCATAGGAAACATAATGGTCTTCCTCGTCGCGCTGGCCTTGCCCCATGTGAAGAGCATATTCGTTGGTTAATTCCTTACTTCCGCATGCCAAACCACATGGAAGTTGCACGTCTTTAGGTGATATGGCTCTGCCACAGGGATGATTTCTCCTGTATGCATGCTACAAATGGTGTCTGGGGGATCAATTAATATGTCAGGAGGCAGATCATGCATGGGAACATCTCTTCTAATGTTAGATCTTCCCTGGATGTGATACCTACATCCTTGAGACTCTCTCAACCCTTAAATTTGGGCACCTTTCACATCCGTCATCCACATTTCTTTAATTTCAGCCACCGATTCCTCCTTCCTTAATCGAGTGAGCAACTATATATCGCAGTATGTTTCTTATCCATCGATCGAGATGGACCTTTCCTTGTGACCGTTGATTGAAGTGGACCCTACCACTTTTCACGAATCGAGATCCCGACCCTGTTCGCACTCGTTCAGATTGCGAAATGAACCACGGTCGTAGATTTGTCCCCACTTTTGTCGTGACCGTTGATATTTGTAGCTGGTACCACTTTTCACGATTTGGAATCACCACTTTATCCATGCTAGTTTGGATCGCGAAATCCTCTATGGCCATAGATCCAATCATACTCTTATCTCTGCCATCAGATGCCTCCATCCTTTAATCCATTTCGCGATTCGAAAAATATCCTTCTTTCACGGATGTTTGCCTAGCGAAATCGCCTCAGGCCGTCAATCGGGCTTCGCCTTGATCTTGGCCCTTCATTTCTTGTCCCCTTTAATAGGCTTCACGAATACCAAACTTAAATATTTCCTTGCATATTTCAGCCCGTGGAACCACGCTCTATCATCAATCTTCTCCGTAGTGATTCTGGATCATTGATCTAAGATGCCCCTTTACGTCATTTTTGCTACTGCATGTCTTGACCTTTGGAAGGATCTGCCACCGTAGATCGAGGTCTCTTCTTCATCTGATGGTCTTAGCCGACGAAAAATATCCATTGGATAACTTGAAGGGTGTTTGTATAATTTTTCATTGAATAGGACCCTTTTCAAATCCTTCCAAGCCTATAACTCGACAGTTTCAAACGGAGTGCTAACATCATTATTATACCATAATTGCACTAAAACATTGATGCACAAACAAATCTAATAGAATAACATCATTTAAATTAGGAAAACATCGCATCATTTACATATCCATGTCGCAGATACACATTGCATTCATAATTGATTTGCACAAAATAATAAAATAGAAAAGAACACAATGATTCTGCTCAACTTCCGTCATGTCATATTAACTTCTGCACAGAACCACAGATTCTCCAAAACAGTCCACAGATCAATAGATCTCAATTCATGTGCAAGGCACACAATCATACCAAGACATAAGATGATTCGATGATACAATAGTGCCTCTAACACTTACAAATCTACATCTACTTATAGGCTTGCACCTTTACATTGATGGTCCACTTAGACAACTTCCTAACTACTTCTTAACTGATTCTAAAAAATAATGACCAATATCCACAAAATGTGGTCAAAACTACAAAATATGACCCAAAACACATCAAATATTCTAATATCTGACTTGCACACCATTTTCCACTTGCGCAGTGTCTTTGACATTGCGCAACATTCATGATGCTGCGCAACTACATTATCCCAAAACCGCCTTCCAACAATGTTTCCATCTCCTTCAATGATCTGTTCTTCCTCTCAGCTACACCATTTTATTGTGGTGTTTATGGAACTGAGTGTTTCATTTGAATCCCCTCTGATTCACAGAAATACTAAAACTCTCTTTTGATGTACTCTCCTCCTTTATCAGATCTTATGCACTTGATTTTCTTACTAAAACTATTCTCAACCATAGCTTTAAAAACTTTAAAAATATCAAAAACTTCTGATTTCTGTTTCATAAAGTAGATCCAACTGTACCTAGAACAATATTCAATAAAGGTGAGGAAATACCTAAAACCATTAATGGATTTTGTGGGCATAGGTACAACCACATCACTATGTATCAAATCAAGTATAGAGTCAACTCTATGTGCCTTCCCAAATTCATACCTCTTCTCTAGATGCTTACCTACCAAGAAACCAAAACATACCCCATCGGAAGTTTGGATGATAGGTAAACCTTCAACCATTTTATCATTATGGAGTTGCTGGATATATTTGAAATTGATATGACCATATCTCTCATGCCAAATCTTGCTGGTGTTGTTAGCATGAGACAATAAAGTTGTAGGAGGTGAGACAGGTAAAAAATGTGAGGATGGAGAAGGATTCTTTGGATCCAACCATGTGATTGGATGCTCCATAATTAATTATATATGTTGTTGACTGAACAAGGCTAGCCTTCAAGGCATGGCACCTTTCATCATCTTCTGGTTGTGGTTCATCATCAAGATTATTTCCTCTTTGAGGAAGAGCAATGTTATTATGCTTGAGGAGAGTAGTTAGTTGGTCAACTTGCTTCTTCATACAAGAGTCTTCAAGGTGAAAACCCCTCATACAATAGGGACACATCTTCTTTTCGATGTTCTTGTTTTTCTAAGTGCTGGAGGCTCCTTCAGAAGTCCTCTGATTCTCTTTAGGCTTCGAATAGGTTGTCTTATGATCCTTCCACTTGGACTTTCCTTTAGATTTCTCTTTGTTAGAGTCTGTCACTAGGAGAGATTGATCTTTGGAAGTCTTGATGACTCCCATATGGATCAACTTCTCTCACTCCTGTATTAAGGAATATGTACAAGAATCAAGTGAGGGAATCTTCCAATTAGGAATGGAAGTTCTCCTGGAATGGAAGATTGAGACAAATACAGAACACTTAGGACCTAGTTTGCTGAGTATGGAGAGCACATGCTATTCATCCTTTCTTTATATTTTGCATTGTCAGCATTGGAGTGTAAGGAAATTGAATTTAGTAAAGAATTTTTGCACCGTGTCGAAACTGCTGGGATGTAAGGCTACCAATTCGTTCTCCAGAATGTGTCCCCATAGCTCATCTTGTTTTCCAAACAATTCTTCAAGCTTCTCCCAAGATTCTTTGGGAGTCCTCAAACCTTCAAGGTGGAAGAGGAGATCACTGGATATGTGAGTATATAGATAACAGAAAGCTTCATCTAAGCGGTTCAAAAACTTTTTTTCTTTCAACTGGATGATGAGGCTCAACCTCCCTACCAAGTATTATCCTAAGGTAGCCATGCTTGCGCAAGGACAACTTTATATTAATCCTCCAATCAATATTATTGAAGAGTGTTAGGATCTAAGGTGTAGGAGATTTAGAATCCATAATTCTCCAGTTGGAAAAGACAATATATTCACACAAGCTACGTAGCACCTGTAGAATTTCACTGCAAAACACTAAAACATTCGAATTATGTTAGAGTCATGCCTTCCCTCTCAACATGAACAGTTTCTCAAGGTTTGGCGTGCCCACACCGCCACTTTGAATAAATTAAAAGGAAGCAAGGCACTCTTTGCGGGACTTCGGTGGAAACTCAACTACTTCTGGTGTTCAATAGAGAGTAGAAAGACATGAAGCTTGCTTGAAATGGCTCTGAGACCATGTTAGAATTTCTGTGCCATTTAGATCTTCAAGCAATGAGTCAAATATTATTGATGCAATAAAAGAGGAATGAATATACACACTGAACAAATCAAACCACATAGGAAACATATGATTATAGCTCAGATAATTATAGTATCATGTTCATTAATTAATATGGTGTTACAATAGTGTTACATAGGAAAATAATTTGAATCATTAGGGATTAATTCGAATATCCTAACTGGATGTGACTGTATCTAACTGACTAGCTAACTAAATATGTCTTAATCACCATCGGAGTCCAAGTGGCTAACTCTAGATGTCTAATCATGTCACACAATCAGTAATAATCAGTTAACTTAGTCTAACTGAAGTGGTAGGTGAGGAAAAATGCCTTATCCACATGCAGTCATGTCTAACTAGCACTAACTGAGCCGATTGTGGTCTAACTGAAATTAAATGGAAAATAACTAAGATTAACTAGGTCCAACTCCAACTAACTGAAGGAGGCTAGTGCTGGGACTCCCAGTGGCTCCTAAAATGTAGGGAATGACCTAGGAGGTGCATAAACTAATGCATGCAAGTGCAGTCAGTGGCAGTTAGCCTTTATTAGTGTTCCTCACACTCTAGTAACTGGTACATGTGGCCCCATTGGGACAAATGGACCCAAATAATTAAATAAAACTCCTAAGTTAGGCTAAAATAATCTAATAGATAGTTTGTTCAAGGGAGGATTATAAATCCTAACATAAATTTCAATGATCAGTGGAAAGACTTACAACCCACTCATATCTATAGAGAAGGATTAATGGGAAAAATATCTACGGTGCAGATAGAACCTGATGTGGGAAGATGTGCGGGAAATATAAATCGGGAGTGAGCAGAAAGTTTAAGGCTTGGCATAAATTGACGATGGATATTGACGATGTATAAGATAAATGGTGGAGATGGGGTATGCTAGGAGAACATGCGCACTAGATGATCAGTTGGAGATCAACGAAATTGTTAGATATCATCGTTTATCAATGGTTAGGATTGCAGGTGGTTGAGATCATCGGATTTTAGTTGTTCCACCCGATGAAGTTACATATTGTTTTAAAAAGCAAAGGAGGAATGGAAAATAAAGGTGCGGATTAAGCGGGAGATTAGATCAACGGTGGGAAATGATAGTTTAGTAGAACTATAGTGACTAGAGGCTCTACTAAGGGAAAGTGCAAGGAGGATAGAAAACAGGTTGGACACCGGAATAAGGGAAGGATAATATTAACAGGTGATGAAGATTGACGGTTTAAAAGAGAGGTGGATTGAATCTACGGAAAGAGAAGGATTCACCCTTGTGATTTCCATGGATATTAACAGAGAATTCCACTAGTGGAAAATTAAACCACTTACCTAAATCTAAAACCATTATGTTAAGGATATTATAAAAGGAAAATGCAAGTGTTCGAGGATTATTTGTTTTTTATGCATTGGGAAAAGAAAGCATTTTTCTGTGTCATTGAAAGCCAAGTCAGACAACTACCCTTCCAGCCAGTAGTTTTCCAGATAGGCCACATTTTTATCTGCCTACTAGTATTTAAACATGGATAGTGGGGGAAAAGCTAAGGCTCAGGCCTTGGAGTTTCAAAAAATAGATGAAGTCGTCGAAGATAGAGATGGTTATAAATGCTGTTATACAAAGTTGTACTATAGTAAAGGAAGCTTGTGGATACAACCAATAATACAATCAATTTCTTAAATACTTTATAAGAGGAATATTTGAGGACAATGGGAATTACAGACATAATTATAGTGATCACCTGGGACAGGAAAGTAGTGGGGAAGCATTAGCACATACAAACTGCGCAAGCAAAGATTGACATAATGCAACATCAGGTGAAGATTTTCAAAGGTTCATTTGTATCTCTATTTCAGAAAGGTCTGCATTTTTTTTGGGAAGAAGATGGTAAAAGTTTGTTTGAAGTTGAATATCAGGCTTTGTTGGTCAAATGTAGATTGGACCATGGGAAATTTGATGATATGAACCAATCTTTGTTAGGGAAAATTGTGGTTGATAATTTAGTAGTGGAATTTGAGATAATCAACACTTTCATAGAAGTTTGTTCCTAGATGCCACCCATTTCATATGTGGATCTTGTGTAATTAAGAGTATTGGCGAAATAAAGGGCCAATCTACAACTGTCATCTATGGACCAATGGAATATAATAGAGAAGTATAGCAGAACAAAGTACATGCTACATCAATAAAGAAGTTCGAGAATTTTTGAAGACTAGTTTTATTTTGAAAAATGTAATAATTTTCCGAGTAGTTAGTTTGTTAGGAGTCAAGTGACAAATGTAATAAGGTAGTTATTTTTTCCTATTTTTAGAATAGAAATAGTTATTAGCTCAAGGAGCATTTTGATGTATTTAAGAATTTTTTTACGATGTATTGAGGGTTGGAACCTGTGAGCAAGGACTAAATTTTGTAAGAGAACTTTAAGATTAATAAATAGTTTAGATCCAAGCAGGTTTTCTACACAGATTCTTGTGTTATTTATTTTACAGTATGTACTTTCTTTCCTTCATGTGAATGTGTTTCCTATTTACATCTCCATTCTATTTTCGTTTCATGGTTGAATGAGTGTATATTGGGTTAGAATTCATAATCTTATGCTCTGATCCTTTACTTCTAAGCATTCACAAATTTTTTCCACTAAAGTTAACATTGGATTCATCTTGAGATGCCCATGTTAGTGGAATTTTTCTTTAATATTCCTTATCACCAGAAAACCAACATTTTGATTGTAAAAGAGTAGCTACCCTATCTATGTTAAGAACTCCATTAAAAAGAATTGTCATTACTTGTATTTCATATTTGACTCCATGCCCAGTGACCATCGGTTTCATCCATTGTTACTATTAATTTTTATTCCTTTCAAAATATATCTTGCCTTTGAGTTTATCTATTGAGATATCCCTCTCTACAAGCAAAGAAGCCAACTTTCCTCCTAAAGATTGGTTTTGTGGTTACCTTGGGATTATCCTTTCACAACCAGGGGTAAATTATGAGTGATAACATCTTGCCGATGTTGTCGAAGATCGAAAGTTCAATTTTCCCTGGGAAAGAGTGACAATGACTAGATCTGATTTCTGAAGTTGACAATAGTCAGATGCAAAGAAGGCTGTACATAATTCACCATGTGACTCCACTATTAGAAAGATCCAAAAATCAAAGTTTCACTGGCGACTCTACCCTCTCAATATGGATTCACAATCTGCAAGGTATGCTCCTATGAATCGTACTCATATTCTTGGTTTTCCAAATCAAATTCCTTGTATAGATTGGGAAACATGTTTGTCCAAATTTAAAGACGAGGAAGGAAATGATGCTGATTTACATTTGATTAAGTTTCATATGCATTCACATAAGCTAAATATTTAATGGCATGAAGATTGATTGATGAATAAGTCCACGGCCACTTTGGAAGGAAAGACAAGATCATGATATGAAAAATTACTAGTTGCTAGTTTGTATTCCTTGGAAGACTTTCATTTAGCATTCTATGAAAATTATAACGAAAGTTACCCATCTTTATCACTGTTTGAAAATTGTTGTCAAGTAAACTTTGAAAATTTTATGCAACAAATGGAAGATGATTATGGTGATGAAGAATTAATGGGTGAGGAAATTCAAGAGTTTTATGAGGATTATTTTCAGCATCGAGAAGGAACGTTACAGGGAAGTTGTCAAGATATTTAGGAAAATTTCCAACAAACAATAACTCTCCCTTTGACTGAAAATGAAATAGATCAACATCTTGATGTAGAAATTCATGTTCCTTTCCCTAAATTCGATGAAAATATTCGTATTTTAAATGATCAAGATAAGAATGAGGATAATTATTCAAATTTCTCTTTATACCATTTATTTTCTGAAACTTTATTTCAACATCAAGTGTGTCAAAATCGGATTTTTGAAGTTGCTTAATGGAAACTCAAAGCAGTAAGTCAACATATATTATAGAGTTTCAATAAAACTAGACTGGTATATGACACTTATCAAACAAAGTCACATGAAGGTAATAAGAATGATGATAAGCTACAAGCTCAAAAAAATTATAATCATGAGTTGCAAGAAAATATTGAAAAGGTAGTTGTGGAATTGCATCATTTTGAACATGGAGATGTTACTAATTAAAATACCTCTCTTGAGAAATAAATTTAGAATTGTTTGATTGTCAAAAGGATATTCTTCATATTCAAAAGGTGGTTGTTTCATTTGAAGTTTTTCAAGAATGTACAAATATTTTTCTTGCTATGAATTATAATAAAGGAAAACAGATGGCTTCTATTCCCTTGGAAAATGATATTGAGTTTGATGAAATGGAACAACCAACAAATAAAAATGAAGGAAGCCTAATTATTTTTTCTGATAATCAACAAGAAGTGATTCTTAATGGTCTCGAAGACTCTTTTGCAAGTATGTTGCAATCAGTAGAGAACAAGAACGTTTGTTGGAAAGGGGTTTGGGGCGAGTGAGTTGCGCAGCGTTGCGGTAGCTGCGCAAGCTCACATGGTACCGCACAAGGGTAGATTGGCGCGGTAAGCGGGAAAATAACTGTTTTTGAATATTTTATGTATATTTTGACCAATTTTTATTGCAATAGGTCAGTAGCGGTTAGAAGTTAGTTATTAGTGGACCCTTGATGTAAAGGCATAAGCCTATTTTTAGATCCATTTTGAGGAGTCATGTAGCAGTCATATGTATGCGTGAGCAATTGTGAACAATTGTATGTAATTGCATGTGCGATTGTAAGAGATAAGATCTGGTGCAATCTGTTTTATGGAGACTTTTCTGTCTTGACTATGATTTTATCTGGGCTTCTTCCTGATGTATGCAGTCTCCGGTTTTGGAGAAGGATTATGTAATGTGGCATATTTGAGCAAGATTAATATATGATGCGATAAGTATGGCTCAATTATTATCTGTGGTTATAGATCTGTTATGATGCTGTGACTCTGTGTTGTTAGAATGACATGATATAGATGCGATTCAGTCTCTTCCTGCCATATCAATGCGATCCATTGGTTTGAAGTTGATGCAATCTATGTAACTGTTTGATGCACTATGATGTTCCATGAATAATGCTGTGATAATTTGATACTATATGATGATTGCATAAGTTATGATATCCCTCCATCGGATCCCCATATCCTCATCTCCCACTGTCAGAAACTTGGTTCTGACAACTCTCCCTTGAACACCTCGGGTGAGACCTCATCTACTCTGCAGACGTTGCTAGGTAGGGTAAAACCTGTCTGGGATGGTGCTCAAGGAGATTACGCTGCAGGGCGTCGACAGAGTGGGAACCCCTGTTGATGAAGATTTGTTGGTGGGCTTCACCAACAAATGGTTCCATTACCGAGACCGTTTGCAAATAGGAGGGGGATTTTTTCTGGCATCCGAATCGATCTGAGATTGAGGGATGGTTTGACCTAAAGTTGTGGGAGTTTGCTGAAGTTAAAAACCAGAATCCTAAGCTGTTAACGGGCCACTGGTTGGATAGATATATCCATGATGTTCCTCATGAATGGTTCTTTTGTGAATTCCCTGTTCTCTTGCAAGAATGGTTAGCAAAGTTTGCTAAGCGGAAGACAAAATTTCAAGGAGGAGAGCTGACATCTTGGACCGCAGAATTGATCCAGGCACTGCAAGAAACCAACAACAAAGCATCACAGGAAGTTGAGGTATGGTTGGATAGTATCTTAGAAGGATACATCACTGAGTTTGTTGTTGATACTAATAAGTCTTTTAGCGAGGAGGAAAGGGAGTTTTTCAGTGGATCTCGTGGAAGGTTCTTATTGTCGCTACAACTATTGATTAAGCAACTAGTCTGTGAAAAGGGTATCCTAAAGATGGACTAAGAGTAGTGGAACTTTGGTGTGCGGGGGATGTAGGCACCATGATAGAAAGGGGGGAAATGCATAAGGAAAAAGGGGTATATGGGCATGAGTTATGGTGAGAATGTAAAGGTCATTGAAGAAACAAGTGGATGTACGAGGGGAGGAGCAAGGTTTCGAGAAAAGAGGCAGAGGACGGGAGAAGGTCCTGCTGAAGTCGAAGTGCGATACCATGAGGAACAACCACATGGGACGAAGCGACCTTTTTGTGATGACGAGGACATACATGCCTAGGATACACCTGAAAGAACGATAGGATCGAACCCCAGCAGTAATGTGTCTACTCCTCCGTGCACTACTCCAACACAAGGAAGGAACGCACATTCTACATCGACTTGCCAGATGTGTCAGCAACAGTCTAGTAATAGAGAACCAGTGGGAGGAAGAAGGTCCATAATGGCGAGAGATGAAATGAATTTGCTAATATTCAATGGAAATGACACCGACGATCCATAGCAGTACTGGTTCTTATGTGAAGTGATCTGGACTGCTCGACAAACTATCGATGATGATGTCAAGAAAAGTCAGCTAGCCACTACTATGAGGGGCCATGCATTGGAATGGTTTATGAGATTCACACAGGTGTCTCAGGGAGGTACTGCAAAAACATTGGATGAGATCAGAATAGGGATATTTGAGGAGTTTAAGAAGCTGAAGTTTGAAGATCAGTACATTACTGAATTGAAAGAGATCAAACAATTCCCTAATGAAACAATTTGGGATTTTGATCAACGATTTAAGACATTGCTGGATCAATTCAGTTTCCAGATGAGCGATGTTCAACATAAAGAATTGTTTATCGTAGCGCTTGTATCGCATATTCGACAACCATTAATGCAACAAAATATTGCGACGCAGAGTGAGGCTCTAGAGACCGCAATGAAATTGGAGGCATCAACAGTAGAGGAAACCGCCGTTGGAATGAATCAAATTTAGGCATACTTGGCCAATTTAACGCTGCAATTGCAAGACATAAAAAAGGATAAGGAGGATCACGATGATATTTGGTGCAGTTGTTTCCATGCAAGTGGACATACCAAGGATACCTGTCTGATATTTCGGAACTCTTTGTTGTCAGGAGCCCCTAACCCGTTGAGTGGTGATGGCGCACCATGGTGTCGCATCTTCCAGGTCTATGAGCATCGACACGAGAATTGTGATTATAATGGTTACCAAGGTGGAAATTTTGTACTATACATTTTGTCGATCAGTTGGACATGACGACAAAAACTGCCGCGCCTATGATTTTCTCTAGGAAAGGACGTATGATTCATACTTTGTGAAAGGAGAGGACCCTCAGATAGCATAAGCACTACCGCAAGTAGTACAAATAGCAGCACAGGTACAATATACGCCACCGACTCCATTGCAGTTTGTCCCTGCACAACCACATCAACAGTTTATGGCATAGCCGCAGTTCGCACCACAACCACAAATGGTGGTACAATCATAGTATAACCAAGCACTGTGACTCCAGTATAATCAGACACAATATGTTTAAGCCACACAATATGTCCAGTAGCAACCTAACCCACCACAACAATAAATGGCCCAACCACAGTATCAGCAAGGAGGAGTCCGAGGAGGATTCCGCAGAGGGTTCAGAGGTCAAGGAGGAGGATTCGCCCGCGTGGGAGGACGAGGTCATGAATTAGTACAGTGCTATACCTATGGGGTATTTGGGCATTACCAAAGCGAGTGCCCTCATATGCAGTGCACATAATGCACAACCAGTGATCATAATGTTGAAATTTTCCCTTAGTTGATTGCAAAATGGCAGGCAGGACAAGTTCCTCAGTTACAGAATGCGCAGAATCAGAATCAGCCTACATTCCAAGTACAGAACCAGCTGATAATGTAGAACCAGGTCCCACCGTAGACCTAGACTTAGAACCCACCTCAGATGCAGAACCAATAGATGAATCAACCCTTGAATCAGAACTCCCCTTTCAACCAGGGATTGACAGTTGCCACTATTTAGGCCAAGCCGTGGATGAAGGATTTTGACGTTGGGATTGTCACTCGTGCTGGTGCGACAACTGGAGATAATGGACCATGGATACAAGTTTGGATCGCTGGTAAGAAAAAGGTCTCATTTGATATTGCGACAGAGAAAGATACCTTCTTTGACGCAAAGAACGAAATCGAGAGAAATCCGGGTAAGTTACCAATTATTGATATGCCATTTGCTTTCGATCCATCTGCAGAGGCAGGACCATCGCGATAGTATGGTGCCCTGCGTAAGTTCTTTGAGAGCTGTCTATCACTGGCAAGGGAATCAGATGCCCTTGTCGAGCTTGAGGCATTATTGCACCTCTCGGATAAGACAATGAAGGATTCCACTGTGAATTCCTTGCAAAAAAGGAAGACCGACAAGGAGATGAGGATGAATGTACAGATTGGAGATTATGAGTTTGACTTGGTCATTTTGAACCTTGGTTCAGATGTAAACATCCCGACAAAGAAAACCTATCTATTGATGGGAAATATGATGCTGGGATGGTCACCGATGCAGCTGAATTTAGCAAACTAGGTGGAGGTTCATCCCATTGGTCATGTTTCAAACTTGGTTGTCAACATTGAAGGTATGAAAACACATGCTGACTTTGATGTGATAGAAGTTGTAGGAGATGGTCATTCCTATCTTGCATTGCTAGGAGTTGGATGGGCTAATGATATCATGGTTGTTATCAACTTCAAAAAATGTGTTATGACATTTGAAAACTAGGATATTAGGGTCATTGCTCCTATGGACCTTCGGGAAGGACAATGATATATCAAACCAGTAAAGGATGAAGTCGGGAGAAGTTGGGATCATGCGTTTAAATATTCGAGGTATTTGCAAAATTGGTTGCATGAGGTATCATTCAGAAAGTGCGGGTTGATTACACAGTCTCTTCGACATGTTGCGACTGAGACTGTCGAGTTTCCCATTTATGAAGGACTGCCGGGACTATCTAATTTCTTTCAAGAATTTGAAGAGAAAGTGCTTGAACCACAAAGGATACTAGCTCTTGATGTAGCACTGAAGGCTACTCCGAATAGATGGTGGGAAACACACAAACCGATGATCCATGACTGGGAGCAATGCCGCAGCTTGCTGATGGTCTGTTTTGGCGATGTAGAGGTCTATAATGCTGGGAGATATGATTGATGAAATGAATTCTCCAGTCATTTGATTGAATGTTAGATGTTATGGACATCACGAACCAGAGATGAGTGGGTCCACGCTTTTGTTCATACTCTAGAAGAGATTCCAAGATCTTGGTATGTGGCAGCAGAATTACGCAGAACCATTACCACCTGGGAGGATTTGTCAGTTTGCTTTGTCCAAACATTTAGCTTCTAGGACACCAACCTCGAGGTATGTAACACTTTGAACATTATCTATGACGTAGTACTAAAATTCATCCCTGTTGCATACCATGTTGATCCTCATGCAAATTTCTCCACCCAATCCATGATGACGTGCTACAACTTGTCTAGGGAAGCTGAAGATGATGACAAGTAGTGGAATGTTAATATTCTAGAGCCCGAAGGAAGCCGTGGTGTCGTAGCTCCGAACATACTGACGAACTCGATGAACCAGCTGCTAAGGATCCAAAAATTTAACATTAGGTCAGCAGAAAATCCAAAATTTGCTAATGTCAGAGACTATTGGGGTGAAGAGACGATGGCCAAAATTATAGATCTACTGCACGAATTCCAGGACCTTTTCCCAACTCGATTTTCATAAATGAAGGGAACACTCAGCGACTTGGGGGAAATGAAGATTCCACTCAAGCCAGATGCCAAACTAGTATGCCAGAGGATGTATAGAATGAACCCGCGATACAAGGATCGCATGAAATATGCGATCGATAGGATGCTTGATGCCGAGATCATCGAACCTGTAGAGGAATCAGAGTGGATAAGTCCGATGGTGGTCCAAGATAAGAAGACTAGTGAAATCCACATTTCTATCGATCTGAGAAAGCACGATCTGTTCTTGAACCCTTTTACAGATGAAGTCTTGGAAGGTGTAGGCGGCCAGGTGGTATATTCCTTCACAGATGGCTTTTCGGGATACCACCAGATCCATATTGTGAAGGAGGATCTGCATAAGATGAAATTCGTCACCGAGTGGGGCTGTTTCCAATATAACTCCATGCCATTTGGGCTAAAGAATGCACCCACTGTATTCTCCCGCGTAGTTGTCGCTGCATTTAAAGATTTTATTCAAGAATTCCTACAGGTATATATGGATGACTGGACTGTCTATGGCTTGGTTAAAGACCATCTAGAAAATATGTGATTGATGCTGGAATGGTGTAGGCAACATCAGATTGCTTTGAATTCCAAAAATATGTATTTTCTGTGCATCCTTTGGCATACTACTTGGGCATATTGTATGAAAAGAAGGTTTGTTGGTCGATCTGTTGAATATCCCACTGATTCTTAGTTTACCACCACCAATGAATGTAAAGATGCTCTGAGAAACAGTAGGGAATATAGGATACGATCGCAAGTTTATCAGGGGATACGCTGCGATTACCGCTCCCATGGAAAAGCTGTTAAAGAAAGATGCTACGTTTGAATGGACTCTGGAATGTCAAGGAAGCTTTGACACCCTAAAGGCCAAGATGGCCTCCGCACCAATATTGGTTTTTCCTAATTGGAATAAAGAATTCCATGTGCATGTTGATGCTTCTTCTACTACGCTAGGGGTTGTTCTTGCACAACCAGGTGAAGGCAACTTGCATCATCTAATAGCATATGCCAGTAGAAAGTTATCATTTTCCAAACGAAATTATACCACGACTGAAAGGGAAGGCCTAGCGATGGTTTATGCTCTGCAAAAGTTCAGGCACTATTTGTTGGGTGGACACTTCAAGATGTTCACTGACCATTCTGCTTTGCAATACCTAGTCAATAAGCCTGTGTTGGGGGGAGAAGCTGTAGGTGGTTTCTTTTGTTCCAAGAGTTTGATTTTGAAATAGTGGTAAATCTAGGAGGATTGAATACTGGTCCGGATCATCTGTCACATATTGAGAATGGTGAAGAACCAACCAATATTGATGATGGATTTCCAGATGCATAATTATTCCTAATTGAAGTCACAGATGATCACTATGCACCAATTGTTTAGTTCTTGTCTACTGGTGTCGCCCCAGTAGACATGTCGATTAGCCAAAAGAAGCTGCTGGTCGTAAAAGCCTCCGATTTTCAACTAATTACTGAAGATCTATATAAACTTGGACCAATGAAATATTTCGATAGTGCGTCTTACCGCATGAGCAGGGTCCCATTCTAGAAGAATCACATGCAGGAATATCAGGAGGTCACTATGGAGGTCGTGCTACTACATGAAAAGTATTGTGTGCTAAGCTATGGTGGCCCACATTGCATCATGATGCCACAGACTATGCAAGGAGCTATGATGTTTTGCCAATGGGTTGGTAAACCATCGCGGAGGGATGAGATTCCACTGGTGCCGCAGGTGACTCTGCAACCGTTTGATAAATGGGTTGTCGAATTTGTGTGTCCTATCAATTTTCCAGGTAAGTGCACTGGTGCCTGCTATATCATTACTACAACTGACTACTTGACTCGGTGGGCAGAGGCTGCACCAGTCATTGATTTTATTATTGCGATGGCAGCCCGATTTATTTTTGAGAACATTGTGACATGATTTGGGTGTCCTAGAATCCTGATGAGTGACCAGGGCAATCACTTTGTCAACCAGATGGTAAAAGCACTAACTGAAGAGCTCCAGATACAACATAAGTAGAGTACACCCTACCATCCACAGATAAATGGTACTATTGAGGCCTTCAAAAAAATCTTGGAGACAACGCTGACCAAGGTATGTAACGATAACTGCAATGACTGGGACTTGAAAATTCATGGAGTCCTATGGGCCTATCACACAACTTGAAAATGACTAACATGTAAAACACCATTTAAGTTGGTTTATGGGTAGGAGGCAATCATGCCTATGGAGTGTATTGTTCCCAGCTTGCGCATTGCCGTAGCGATAGGTGTGGATGATGCAGCGACATTAGAGGAACATGCTGCACAGTTGATTTGGCTTGAAGAAGATTGTTTCTTCACAGGATTTCACCAAGGAATGGCATGATCATGATCACATTGACAGAAGGCATGGCATGATCACCATATTAAGCATAAATAGTTTGCAACAGGAGATTTGGTGCTATTTTATGACAGTAAGTTCATCAGGCATCCATGTAAGTTACAAACACACTGGTTAGGTCCCTATCTTGTTTCGTCCATTACATCTAGCGGTGCAATTCAGTTACACATTTAGATGGCACAATGTTACCGAAGCTCATCAACAGGAGTCACTTGAAGCCCTATAGAACTGGGTCGACAATGCGTACCACCTGAAGTATTGAAAAAAAATGAGGATTTTAGTTCACTAGCGCAAGGAGAGCCCTGAGGGAGAGGCTGCACAGGGTTACAATTGTTAGTGGTAGTCGGTTGACCTTTTGCGATAGTTATTGAGCTGTGGGGTGGTCAAATCAATTAATAAATGTAGGTATTTAAACTAGTTGGCTAGTGACGCTTGTTGAAGTGACCCACATTAATGGGTGATCTGACTGTTAGAAGCATAAGATCATCAACGTATTTGACATCACTAATACCCGATTTGGAAATAATGATGAAGTTAGATTTGGTAATGATGGATTTGGAATTGGAAGTGGCTGTAAAACACCGCATGGGATGCGTCGGATGGCATTATTCAGTTGTAAGAGCAGAGATAGAAGGTGAATTCTGTGCAAGTATTGAGTAGAGTGTTGAGTGAAGTGTAGTTCGAGCTGTTGAGCATATTTTCAGGCTTTGAGGGGTAAGGGATGTTGAGCGGCCTTGACACTATTGAAATTTCAAGTGAGTACGAGTCCCCTATTCGGCCCATGGCCGTGGAGGAAGAAATCATGAGCATGCATGTGGGTTCATCATCCATTCTGAAGTGGAAGAGGAAAACTCAGAGACCCAGTCCTACACCACCAGAGAAATGACAAACTCGCACATTTGCGAAGGTGCATGGAGAAGGAAATGCATAGACTAGGCCATCGAGCTCAGGAGCTGTTGAGTCCGCGGCACCTCGGGGTGTCTCGATGAATGATATTTTGGGATACATCGTTCCTATGCATCCAGGAGCTAAGCCATGGTAGATGTCAAAGAATTAGAAGTACCCGCCCAAGTTTCCAGTGCTGCCAAAAGGGATGACCTGCTCAGTTGACATCATCCCTGTGTTGATCAGGATGAAGCTCGATAATCACGAGCTGCTCCTACTTAAAGATGTCTGGGACGAGCCATATGAATCTATCCATACGACACTTGGTGGTCCCATTCAGCAAATTCCGAAACCATGGGCCAATGTATTAGAAAATTCTGGGTTATTGGGGCTCATCATTATGCCCCATTTTGGTCATTTGAATGAAGCACATGCGTGTGTGAAGCAATTGTTGGCATGATTCCATGGAGGGACGCTTTGGATGAATACACCAATCCCTGTCACCATCGACTTGATTGCAAGCATTACTAGTTTTCCTAAGGATAGATAGGACCCGGTGCAATATATTTGTGGAAGAGATACAGATAAGAGACTTGCGAAGCAGCTGAAGGAGTGCTTCGGTTTACAACGGGATGGTCGCGCTTATCGCATTGACGGTATCAAATCGTAGATGGTGCACATTGGTGGAGGAATTCTTGCCAGCAAGGTTGTTCGCGGCAATTGACTAGTCCAATGCAATTCGAGTGTTGTATCTTGTGCCCAGAAATGCGCTGAGGGGGTACAGATGAATTGGTATTTATTTTTGTTGAATCAGTTGCTTGAAGATGCGCTTGTTGCATAGATCAGGAGACCCTTTTCTTATAGTTGGCTTTTGATTCTCATCGCTCTTGTTGCTTGGATGGAACCAGAGGACTACCAACAAATGGCGGTTGAGGCAGTCAAGGTTTTCCATGGTGCCCGCTATCAGAACCTATGGCGGGTTGAAGAACCCAGTCACCAAACAGACTGTGCTATTCATTTATGGATCTATTGGGAAGCACTGCAGGTGGCCGTCATTACTGTTCCAATAGTTTCTCCCTATGTTGTGACCAAGTATCAGTAGATCTTTTGATTTGCTATTGGACCCCACTCCATTCATATTTAGGCTAGGTGGGACCCTGATCGACAGTGGCTACCATCGCCTTATAAGGTCACCATGGAATATTTGGATGTGGTTGTGCAAGACTGGTGCATCCCGGTGAGTCAAGAGGAGCTAGATAAGGAGCTACCCCTGGAGGTCTTTGAAGACCCTACCCCGTCGAAATTGAGCACCCATGACTCAGACAATGAGTCATCGACGGATCCTAAATATGCATCAAAACACATGCAGGAGGAGACTCACACCAAATGGCATCAAGAGTACAAGGCGGGTAGTGGTACCAAATCGGGGATGGAAGACCAACTGCAACGACTTATCAACGCCATCGCAGATTCATCTACAGCTACGACTACGTCGATCTGTGAATCAAACCATGAATAATTTGGTGCAATAAGAAATAGACTCGAGCCCATTTTTTATATTGTTTCCAAGCAAACCATCGGCACGACCTCTGTTGCAGGACAACCCGTTGATCAGCACTGAGCCCTAGGCTAGGAACGTGCAAGTTCCCTCAACTGCGATCAACGCCAGCAATGAATAATTTCACCAGCATCTGCACCCAATCCAGAGCATAACCTTGGATTTGAACAAACTATCTGCTACAATGTTGGTCGATTTGCAGCATGGCAGTGCACTGGAATTGGCAGCATGGCAAAAATATTTGGCTGAGGGCTATGTCAAGGCCCAGAATATCACCACGAAGCTACAGAAGGAAGCAGAGGAGCTACACTAGGTCCTGTAGTTAGCAAAGGAGAAGTTAAAAGAAATCAACCAGCTGAAGGAAACATAGGATGAGTTGCAGCGGAAAGCTGCTGAAGAGATTACCGACCTCAAGAAGGTGCAAGACTGCTTAATTGTTGAACAGGCGCAGCTGTGCACAAGGTGCAGCGAAGTTGAGCAGGATATTCTTGATGCCTACTAGAACATTTTTGATAACACCACAGGGCTCACCCCAGTTGAGCAGGCTGAGCAATTGGGGCAGAATCTGGTTCAGCTTCAAGAAAATAACTTGTTTCTCCAGGCCCAGGTACAACCCACAACACTGTCGGAGCAGGTTGCGGAGCACAATACCTCCATTGAAGAAATTAACACTCATTTCGGCACCATGGAGCAAGAGGATAAAATGGTTATGGAGGCGACCACTCAATTTTGGCAAAGTATTGTTTAGGATGAGCAACTTGATCAGCTGACTACGCAGGTGTAAGAGGTAGAGGGTCAGTTGAAAACCCTTAAGACATCGCTAAAGGACATGCTGCTAATGGTGCAAATCACCCAAGCCATAGAACTGAAGGATCTGTAGTAGCGAGCTTCCAGGGCACAAGAACGCCAGCAAAAATACCGTGAGCAGCTTGACGAATTCCAAGAAATCGGTGGCCAGTTGGCTATTAAGGCCGTCGCCATTCTCCAGGCCATTCAAGAGAATCGACAACTAGTCGACATCAAGGCTAGTGAGGAGCACCCCATCCAGCAAAATTTGACTAATTTTCAGAGTATCGCTAGTAAAATCTAGCTATAGGTTCATGAAATTGTGTAGCAATTTAAAGATTGTAAGGACAAGACTTCGACACACACCCTATTGATTTGACATGGCTCGAAAGCGAGCCAAAAAACTATGTTGGGGGATTATTGGCAAGGGGGTTGGGGTGAGTGAGTTGTGCAACATCACGGTAGTTGCGCAAGCTCATGCGGTACCACGTAAGGGAAGATTGGCATGATAAGCGAGAAAATAACTGTTTTTGAATATTTTATGTATATTTTGACCAAGTTTTGTTGCAATAGGTTAGTAGCGGTTAGAATTCAGTTATTAGTGGACCCTTGATGTAAAGGCATAAGCCTATTTATAGATCCATTTTGAGGAGTCATGTAGCAGTCATATGTGCGCGTGAGCAATTGTGAACAATTGTATGTAATTGCATGCGCGATTGTAAGGGATAAGATCTGGTGCGATCTGTTTTATGAAGACTTTTCTGTCTTGATTGTGATTTTATTTGGGCTTCTTCCTGATGTATGCAGTCTCCGATTTTGGAGAAGGATTATGTAATGTGGCATATTTTCACCAGATTAATATATGATGTGATGAGTGTGGCTCAATTCTTGTCTATTGTTATAGATCTGTTATGATGCTACGACTTTGTGTTGTTAGAATGTCATGATATAGATGCGATTCAGTCTCTTCATACCATATCAATGCGATCTATTGGTTTTAAGTTGATGCAATCTATGTAACTGTTTGATGCACTATGATGTTTTATGAATAATGCTGTGATAATTTGATAATGTATGATGATTGCATAAGTTATGATCTCCCTCCGTTGGATCCCCATATCCTCCTCTCCCACTGTCGAAAAATCATTTCTGACAGCTCTCCCTTGAACGCCTCGGGTCAAACCTCATTTGCTCCGCAGATGTTGCTGGGCAGGGTAAAACCTATATGTACCAGTTCCTAGGGGGATTGCGTTGCAGGACGTCGACAGAGTGGGAACCCCTGTCAACGAAGCTTTGTTGGTGGGCTTCACCAACAAGTTTACACAATTTGTTAACGCAAAATTTTTCTCACCTAGCTCTGCATGGTTTAAAACACATGCATACATTATTTTCCTACCTTTTCCCCTTTACCTTTGACCTTCACAACTATGGTTTACCTTCATTCTCTCTCAAAAAAGGCCAAAAAATCCACAAAAGGCTAATAAAAGCTCGCAAAAGGGCTAAAAACCAAAAAAGGGCTAAAAACACAAAAAAGGATTAAAAACCCAAAAAAAGGCTTAAAACCCTAAACATGGATTAAAACCCTAACTAGGGTTCCAAAAACCTAAAAGAGAGTGTTGTCATCGGATCTGCTCCAACAAAATTTATAAATTTTTGGCAGCACACAAAATGGTTTCATCTAAGTTTTAGCTACAGATGAAGAAATTCAAAATATGGATTAATAGTTTTTGGTCCAAATCGAATATATGCACTTTATGCAGCCATGAAAAGAGGTTTTAGCACAGAAGAGATTCATGAGTTATGCTATATTGATAGATGGTTCCTTTTACAGTTGCGGGAGCTCCTATACATTGAAGGTTTCCTATCTATTACAAAGCTGTCAGAATGGCAAGATGATGGAAAGAATGATCAGTGGGACGTAGGAAGTGTTCAAAGAGGTAATGCAGGTGAGGGTTATGGTTCAGATGATGCTACATCAATGCAGATGATCTTGATGAAAATATCAAACAATCCTCTACTTTCTAGACACGCCAGTGGGAGGTGGGACCAGGCAGCGCTCTCACGTGCAGAATCTGTACAAAACTCTATTTCAAACATCCTATTTAGAGGTAATTCCAAATATGTGAAGGAGTTGCCACCTATTCCTCATGGTATTACAATGAGCATGCATCGTCATAGTAGTGTTATAAGTGGACAGCATGGTAACATCGCTGAGTCATTTGGAAACATGGGTATTGGTGGTGGATGGCAGTTGGCTTGGCGCTGGACAGGACCAGAGGGAAGAGAAGCAAGACCTAAGAAGGGAAGTTTCAAAATAATGTATCTACATTAAGAAAGTGGCATCCAATCTCACCGGGCTTCTATGAGGTCACTACCAAGTGTAAATGCTCCAGGTGAGATGAAACCCATCCAAGCAGCAACCTTAGTTAGTCAACCGACACTGTATGGCAAAGAGCTATTGCAAGAACATCCAGTAGGACCTGCCATGCTATATCCTTCTGAAACGACCGTCAAAGGTCCTAATTGGACTGATCTCTTTGAAGGAGGGGTTAGGCGTGCTTTTATTGTGGGAATAGGAATCCAAATTCTTGAGCAGTTTGCTGGTATAAATGGAGTTCTATATTATACACCTCAAATTCTTGAAGAGGCAGGTGTAGAGGTCCTTCTGGCTAATATGGGCATAGGGTCAAACTCAACATCACTTCTGATCAGTGTAGTAACAAGTTTGTTGATGCTTCCATGTATTGGAGTTGCCATGTGGATTATGGATAAATCTGTTGCATACATTTGTCTTTTCGTCATGGGCTTCGGACCAATACACAGTGAATGTGAAGCAAATCTTAGGGCATCACGAACAATTCCTTTTGTCTCTAAGGCAATTGGTCATCCTTTAGCAAAGTATGCTGCCCTTCTTATGTCAGGAAAATCTCTTCAAGACATTGGTTTTACATAGTCATGTATCTATCAAGGAAGCAGTCCTTCCACTTGAAAAGTTTCAAGGATGTGATATGGTTCTTGGTCCTGAAATGCGAAGCACTGGAGAAGTGATGGGCATAGACTTTAAATTTATGAAGGCATTTTCTAAGGCACAAATTGAAGCAAATAAAAAAATCCCTCTTACAGGCACATTGTTTTTAAGTTTAAATGATTTCACCAAACCAAGCCTCCCAGCAATTGCAAACGGATTCATTGAATTTGGTTTCACAATTGTTGCAACAACTGGCATGGCTAATTTGTTGAAAATGGAAGGAATTCTAGTGGAAAGAGTTCTGAAACTCCATGAAGGGTGCCCACATGCAGGTGACATGATGGAAAATGGTCAGATTTAGTTAATGGTGATCGTAAATTTAGGAAATATTGGGATAGCTAGAAAATATTGGTTTAGGAGTTTAAGCCAACAACTTAAGCAGATCGACATCTTTAAGGAGATAAATTAGTAATCAGAGAAGTAACCCCATATTTTAGGCATCATTCAATCCTTCAAATACAAATGGAAAAGGATCAATCCAACAACTTCAAGTTAGAGTGGTCAATCGAGAGGTGGTTTTAGATTTTTGTTCATGCAATATATCTTTAATTCCAATTTAGTACATCATATGGCATTCGAAGATTTGGTAAAAAGATCACTTCCATATTTCCAGGACACTTGGTATCAATAGTTAGTAGTTGAGTTATCAAATACCTTTATTTCTAGATTTTCAAGCATAAAGTTAGTAGTCAGAAGAAGATTCAATGCACAAGTGGAAGGGGATTCACCAGTCAAAGATAATTCAGTGAGATATGACTTCAACAACTCCATCAATTCGATATTTTTGACAGTTTTTCCAGATTTCTTCTAGAAAATAGAAATAACTTATTTTTGGTATTTTTCTTTTATAAATAATGTAATCTGTAATATGGCAAGGGGTGGCAATTGGAGATGGGAATCCAATTTTGATGTATGCTGTATGACATGAAACTCTTTGCATCTTCAATACAGGTTCTGCTTTGATATGATTATGATTATGAGTTGATTTTGTATTTTATGAATTGTATTTTTTATGATTTATCTTGTATATGGTCAATTACATTCCATTACATGATTCTTATGTTAAAATAAAATTATCTTTCAAATCTTTAGTGGCAGAGTCATTCTCATTTCATAAATTCATGCTCATAGTTCCCTTGATATTGAATTTTGTATTCCATTTTATGTCATACAGATCTTTAATGGTTATATTATTTTCCTAAATCTTTGATTATATAGCAACCCAGTTTTTATTTTGATTTTATTGAATTATATTTTTAAAAAGATTTCTTTAAGCTTGAACCCCTGTAGTCTAGGTTCAACTTTAGGGATAACATCTTTTGGAGCCGTTGCCGGGGACGGAGGAGTGAAGATATCTTCCCTGGGAAAGAATGACAATGATTAGATCCAGTTCTTGATGGTGGATAGGAGCATGACACTAGTTTGAATACATATTTATTCACCAGGAGACTCCATGTTTGAAGAATCCAGAGGCGATTTTACAATTCCAAAATGTCAAAGGGTTTTGAGACTATTTTGGCACAGATATTTGCTCCACTCAATTTCTTAGTTGTTCCTGGATTTCCAAATAAAGTACCTATCATGGATGAATGGGGATATTTTCTTCCACGATTCAGAGAAAAGGAAGAGGAAAATCTGGCACATCATGTAATTAAATTTCATCAATGCATGGATCAGCTGAGTATACATCATGAATATGTATTGATGAAAATGTTTATGTATTCATTAGATGGTTGTGCGAGACAATGGTACAAAAATATTCCTGCTTCTAGTATTTCCTCTTTGAAATATTTTCATGATGCTTTTTATTCATATTGTAAGAGGATTTACCCAGCTGAGTGTCTTTTTGAGCATTATTGTAGGGGATATGCACTATATATCCAGGGTTTAGTAGTAGATTCTTCCGGTAGTAAAGATGAAGTGGGTGGTTATGCTATGAAGAAGAAAGAAGATCTATTATCTTCCTCTAATGCTGTTTTACAACAAGAATTTTTTCAAAATTCTGATATTAAAGTTCATGATAGCATCATAGAACATAAATCTTTATCTTCAGAAATTGATCAGAATGCCCCATTTTATGATGAAGACATTGAAGTTCTAGATTGGGATCAGCATCAACTGATTCACTCTGAAGATATGCCAATTTATGATGAGTATTCAAATAAAAAATAGCAGATCCCTACATCACCTTTTGTTGATTTGAGGAGCATCCAACAAATGTATGACAACTATGAGTCAAATTTTGATAAGGAACAACATTGTGTGGAAATCAACTATCCTGAATCCGTAGAAGACATTGAGCATCCATTTTAACAATTCAATAGTCTTGCATTCATCATGTTTCAAACTGGATTTGCAGAAAATATCAAACAACCTATGATTAGCAAAAAAATGAATCTGCAGTCATGTTTAGATTTGTAGGTAGCTGAAATTCGCAGCCATTATGAGGAAGAGGATATACAAAGATATTTTGATCTTCAACTTAAACAGTAGAAAGAGGTATTTCTTTATAGCTTCATTGATCCATTTTTTGATTATATGGAGTCTTTGAGCAGCTCAAATGTCAGATTGTTTTTGTCAAATGAAGGTTGGCTTTTCCCTTCTTTTGAAATGAATTTTGATATTTCATGGGCTCCTTTATTCATCATCTCCAAATTAGAAGTTTTACCAGTTAGTCAAATATTTGTATGGCTTCATTGGAAGCATGGTTTTACCTAATCAAAAGAAAGAATATGATTAGAATAGGAGCTATAAATAAATAAGCTTGATGCTTCAAGCATTTCCTTAAGTTTTTACAGTGTGATCAGATTGTTGTGAGAGGATTATTTCAATTTGCAGAGTAGTTTAAAGATTCAGCCAGTAGTGTGTTTTCAAGCTTTTTAAGTAGTAGATATTTGTGATGAAGACTCTAGCCCAATGAAATGTAAAGGAACTTGGTCTACTTGTTCTTCGAAGCTCACAGGGAGCATGCCATCCCCAGACAAAGCCAGATGTTGTCATTAGATCTGCTCCAACAAAATTTATAAATTTTTGGCAGCACACAGAATGGTTTCATCTAAGTTTCAGCTACAGATGAAGAAATTAAAAATATGGCTTAAGAGTTCCTGGTCCAAATCGAATATATGCACTTTATGCAGCCATGAAAAGAGGTTTGAGCATAGAAGAGATTCATGAGTTATGCTATATTGATAGATGGTTCCTTTTATAGTTGTGGGAGCTCCTAGACATTGAAGGTTTCCTATCTATTACAAAGCTATCAGAATGGAAAGATGATGGAAAGAATGCTCAGTGGGACATAGAAAGTGTTCAAAGAGGTAATGCAGGTGAGGGTTATGGTTTAGATGATTCTGCAGCAGTGCAGGTGATATTGATGAAAATCTCAAATAGTCCTCTACTTTCTAGACACACCAGTGGGAGGTGAGACCAGGTAGCGCACTCAAGTGTAGACTCTATACAAAAATATGTTTCAAACATCCTATTCAGAGGTAATTCCAAAGATGTGAAGGATTTTCCACCTATTCCTCATGGTAGTACAATGAGCATGCATCGTCATAGTAGTGTTATAAGTGTACATCATGGTAACATCACTAAGTCATTTGGCAGCACGGGTATTGGTGGTGGATGGAAGTTGGCTTGGTGTTGGACAGGACCAGAGGGAAGAGAAGCAAGACCTGAGGAGGGAAGTTTCAAAATAATGTATCTACATCAAGAAAGTGGCATCCAATCTCACCGGGATTCTATGATGTCACTACCAAGTGTAAATGCTCCAGTTGAGATGAAACCCATCCAAGTAGCAACCTTAGTTAGTCAACTGGCACTGTATGGCAAAGAGCTATTGCAAGAACATCCGGTAGGACCTGCCATGGTATATCCTTCTAAAACGGCCGTCAAAGGTCCTAATTGGACTAATATCTTTGAAGGAGGGGTTAGGCATGCTTTTATTGTGGGAATAGGAATCCAAATTCTTGAGCAGTTTGCTAGTATAAATGGAGTTCTATATTATACACCTCAAATTATTGAAGAGGCAGGTGTAGAGGTCCTTCTGGCTAATATGGGCATAGGGTCAGACTCGGCATCCCTTATGATCAGTGTAGTAACAATTTTGTTGATGATTCCATGTATTGGAGTTGCCATGTGGCTTATGGATTAATCCGTTGCATAAATTTTCCTTTTCGTCATGGGCTTTAGACCAATACACGGTGAATGTGAAGAAAATCCTAGGGAATCACGAACAGTTCCTTTTGTCTCTAAGGAAATTGGTCATCCTTTAGCAAAGTATGCTGCCCTTCTTATGTCAGGAAAATATCTTCAAGACATCGGTTTTACATAGTCATGTATCTGTCAAGGAAGCAGTCCTTCCATTTGAAAAGTTTCAAGGATGTGGTATGGTTCTTGGTCTTGAAATGAGAAGCACTGGAGAAGTGATGGGAATAGACTTTAAATTTCCTAAGGCACAAATTGCAGAAAATCAAAAACTGCCTCTTGCAGGCACATTGTTTTTAAGTTTAAATGATTTCACCAAACCAAGCCTCCCAGTAATTGCAAACGGATTCATGGAACTTGGTTTCACAATTGTTGCAACAACTGGCACAGCTAATTTGTTGAAAATGGAAGGAATTCCAGTGGAAAGAGTTCTGAAACATCATGAAGGGCACCCACATGCAGGTGACATGATGGCAAATGGTTAGATTTAGTTAATGGTGATCGCAAATTCATGAAATATTGGGACAACTAGAAAGTATTGGTTCAGGAGTTTAAGCCAACAACTTAAGCAGATCAACATCTTCAAGGAGATAAATTAGTAATCATAGAAGTAACCCCATATTTTAGGCATCATTCGATCCTTCAAATACAAATGGCAAAGGATCAATCCAACAAATTCAAGTTAGAGTGGTCAGTCGAGAGGCAGTTTTATATTTTTGTTCATGCAATATATCTTTAATTCCAATCTAGTACATCATGTGGCATTCGAAGATTTGGTAAAAAGATCACTTCCAGATTTCCAGGACACCTGGTATCAATAATTGGCAGTTGAGTTATCAAATAGATTTATTTCCAAATTTTCAAGCATAAAGTTAGTAGTCAGAAGAAGATTCAATGCACAAGTGGAAGGGGATTCATCAGTCAAAGATAATTCAGTGAGATCTAACTTCAACAACTCCATCAATTCGATATTTTTGACAATTTTTCCAGATTTCTTCTAGAAAATAGAAATAGCTTATTCTTGGTATTTTTCTTTTATAAATAATGTAATCTGTAATATAGCAAGGGGTGGCAATTGGAGATGGGAATCCAATTTTGATGTATGCTGTATGACATGAAACTCTCTGCATCTTTAATACAGGTTTTTCTTTGATATGATTATGATTATGTGTTGATTTTGTATTTTATGAATTGTATTTTTTATGATTTATCCGGTATATGGTCAATTACTTTCCATTACATGATTCTTATGATAAAATACATTTATCTTTCAAATATTTAGTGACAGAGTCAGTCTCATTCCATAAATTCGTGCTCGTAGTTCCCTTGACATTGAATTTTGTATTCCATTTTATGTCATACAGATCTTTAATGGTTATGTTATTTTCCTACATCTTTGTTATATACCAACCCAGTTTTTATTTTGATTTTATTGAATTATATTTTTTAAAATATTTCTTTAAGCTTGAACCCTTGTAGTCTAGGTTCAACTTCAGGGATAACAAAGAGAAAAGGACAAAAAACCTGAACACGTATTATAAAAATAGTGTGAAGGTCTCCATGAGCAAAATTCTGATCCCTTTTTCATTATTCTATTTCATGAGTACGGTGAGAAACCATTATTATCAAAGTATTCACACCATATTTTCCAATCATTCCATAGCCCCACCATCTCCCATCCGGTACGTTGAGGTATCCTCCGTACCAACCAACCTATGGAGAGGCGGTCCTTTTCCAAGACCAGGCCCGGTGGCCTATTTTCAGAAAAAGAGGGTATAATTTTCATGTTAAGTGCAACTTGCCTCCTAGGGGCCCAATCGTGCCTGGTTTTACTATTTAAGCGACCCAGTAACCTCTGTTTGGCCTTTTGAGCGACCCAGTCATGACTATCCACTTGTTAAGTGCGACCTATCTTTTTTTGAGCCGATTTGCTTCTGTTTTCCTGCTTTGTCTGCATTTTGTAAGTTGGAAATTAACTCACTTATTTCGCCCATCCTCCTCTACTTAGTCATCGCCCTTTGGGGTCTTGTAAGATACGGCGGGGGGTTAAGTAAGTTTTAGTAATATGAATCTGCTTCACTAATGTTCTCTTCAACTAAAAACAAGTGAATTTGGAGTCTACTAGGAGTGAGAGACTATTGGGGGTCTCACGACATTAGTGTCCTCCTTGTTGAGCTGCGGGCACTTGGGATTTGACCTATGGATCTACGAGTGGACTTGTATCCACTTTGTTGAGAGCGAAACACTCCCTCTTTTATTTTAAGGATACGAAGTTGGGGTAGTCACACTATCGGTTTGCAAACATAACAGTCAGTTTCCTGGACCTATTTTCAGACCCTTATCTGTCTTGCACTTTGTTTAGACTTGTTTTACCTTTCAGACCTACTTTGGTAGAGCCCGTTGCTTGTTTCTTGTAGGAAATCCATTGTTATTTATTTATTTCATATTTGAAAGTAAAATTTTCATACACAAGTGCACACAAACACCAATAATAAAACATGTTCGGTTCATGACCCCGATATAAACCTTAAAAGTAACCAAATTTACTTAATAACATTCGGTTTGGGACATAAGTCTCATCCACAACAACTGTGGGAAGTACTTGGGCTTTGCCCTAAAACTCATTGTGAGGAGTACCACAGGAACCCCAAAGTAGCTGGCCATTGAGAGGACTTTCCAAGTGAAACAGGAAACGACCCCCACCGGATTGAATAGATACCCATCTATGAGGAAAACCAAAGCACTGTCTTCAGGAAGTCTTGGTGGCCTAGTGACTCTGTTTGAGCCAATAGGAAGCTGATTTAAATCAGGGTCCAAATTCATTACTTGTTACTACTACAACCATCATTTCTTCATAATAGTATTCCCATCGAATTAGGGGGAACTCCCCTCAGTTTGGTTCTTTAGATCGTCACCGTCGAAACCCTATTCAACAACCCTCCTCACCTTTAGAAGGAAACACAACCTCTGATTCCAATTAAGAATCCTACCACTCCGAACTGAATCTATTCACTGCACTGTCTAGCCCCATAGCTAGCACTAATCCTGATCCCTTCTTCGGAGGGGGAAGTGGTGGTGGACCTATGTCCTTGCCACCCATTATCACATGAATCCCTGCCAGTGGTACCACCACCATTGCGCATGCTGCTATAGGTACACTACCCATTAGTGGTAACCCCGCACTAGCTACCACAATTCCTACTCTACCACCTTACATACATGGGGGGTAGTGGCCCTTCCACGGCTGTTCCGACTATCCCTGCGCTGGGAGGTCAACCTCATATACTCCCAACCATGCAAGGACATCATACTCCTGTAAAATCCAGTGCCATTTTCGGTCTATCCTGATCCAACCTCAGGTATAACCTACCATTTATGGATCATCTTAACTTGCCAGATTTGGCTAGGTTAACGAATGACCACATCAGTCATCAACCTCATTGGCCTCCCATGCCGACCAAACTTCCTTCAGACATCCCAAAGTTTGGGGGAAAGGCGGGGGGGGACCCCCAAAACCATATCATGTCTTTCCATTTATGGTGTTCATCAAACAACATTGTGGATGACTTCGTCAGGCTGAGTCTATTACAATGCACACTTACAGGTGTTGCTGCGAAATGGTACATCAAACTGTCACATGCCTCCTACCCATATTTATTTTCACTGGCCTCCATGTTCCTCTAGTAATTTCAACTACCCATCCAATAGATGAGGGAGTGGAGATCCTTCTATCTTGCCATCAAAATACAACTACCCACATCACCGACCATATTCATGAGTGGCGAAGGTGACGTAGCCTATGCAAGATCCAACTAGATGACAATATATTCCTCGACTGGTTTTTAAAGACCTTACTCCCACCCATAGCCAAGGACATCGCCTCTAAGCAACCCCAATCTAAGGAAGAGACCATATTAAAGGCTCAACATTTCGACTTAATCTACACTTAGTCTCAGTATATATACACCATCATACAAGATCCTCCCTGTGCCGGCACCTCCCGCCGCGATACGTCGAGGGAATCCCATGATGTGGATGGTGTCATTAGCTCTATCACATAGTATCCTCAGTACTATGTGGCACCCCATATGGTGCCATCACACCCAGGAAACACACATAGTGTTGCACAACCAAACCAGATACTTGAGTACTCACAGATGATGGCTCAGTCCGGAGCCACTTCCTCCTATGCACATCCCACGCCAAGTCAGCACGCCCATGGGGTGACTTGGAAGACACAATTGTATTCAGGACCAATGTCCAGATTCACAACTCCCCTAGCTCCTTCAGTCTATTATGTACCACTAGCATAGAAAAATCCCACTCCAGCCCCGTCCCCTCCAGTTTCCATAGGACAGGTTTTCGCTCAGCAGAACCTTCCCAACCAACCCCGCCCCTAACAACCAATAAGGGAAGGGTAAGAAAAATAGAGGAGCAAACCGAGGTAATAATCAGCTACAAGGAGGTGGCCAACAACAGTGCCAATACACCGGCACAAAACCACCAATAGCCTCACCAACTGGGAAATAGCCCATAGTTACAGACCAATCATCCATGTGCACTGTGTAACACCTATGGTCACTATACGCATTTGTGCCCTCACATGGCTCGTGTCCGACAATTTCTCCAAAATGAAGCTCAATAAGATGCCAATTCTGTGGCCCAGGCTTAACCCAACCCAGCACCACTAGGTCCTCCACCTATGGTGCTCCAAAATCCATTACCACACCAAGGATTGGTTGTGTTACCACCTAAGTTGTACTTAGTGGTTTTTTGTCAAGTGAGCCTGGTGAACCGAACAGGGCTAACTTGTTCGGACTTCAAAAGACCTTTGGAAGTACTTCTGGGAAGTGCTTGTTGTACTATATCACATGTTCATACCCCATGGGGGAATTGTAATAAATGTTCTAGCATGATAATGTATGTAAAAGACTCGGTCTCTTAGACTTTATTTGTCAATCTGATCAGCCCAGGGTGTTTTTTCCCTTGGTTATTATTGGTTGTTGAATAAACGACTGATAATTTCTGAGTTTTTCACTCCATATCTCCAAAGTTGCGGTGGTGGGCTTGGCATTTAGGCCTATTGAGGTTATTAGAGTATATGTGTCAATGTATAAACATGATAGACATCATTTTTGAGTCATATGAACATGTCTAAGTCCCC
>LPNX010923144.1:1261678-1302904 GCA_001517045.1 Pseudotsuga menziesii
TAGTGCACCATCGCACTATGGGCAGCACCACTAGCTTCTAACTAGAGTCAGAATCCTCCTCTTGGTCCTCCGACTCTATATCCTCCTCTGTGTCCTCCTCATCACTGGAGTCTTCCTCATCCTCCATCGATGCATCACCATTGGATGCCGCTAGAATGTACTCAGTTGCTACTGCGATCCTCTTCATCAAGGGGATCCACTCGCGAGGCGCATAATAACATGCAGTGATAAGATCATCATCTAAGTGTTGCCAGTTGTAATCGCTAACTCCATC
The DNA here is from genome assembly GCA_001517045.1 of Pseudotsuga menziesii. Taxonomy (NCBI): domain Eukaryota; kingdom Viridiplantae; phylum Streptophyta; class Pinopsida; order Pinales; family Pinaceae; genus Pseudotsuga; species Pseudotsuga menziesii. The sequence continues at coordinate 1,261,953 of LPNX010923144.1, forward strand.
TAGAATCCGCTCTATGTTGCGATGAAGCGAGCTGAAGACACTCTGTCACCCCTGAGCGGGGGGATCTATCCCCTCCAACCTGCCCCTCCGTCACTCATAACCTATGGGTGGCTGTGGTCCCACATATGTACATATAAATAGTGCATCATCAATATTTGTCATAAACATAAATTGGCTACCACTAAGATAGTGAGTTATATATGAATGTAATCATACAAGACATCATGTATACATACCATCTCATCCCTAGGATTGTCCTAGAGGTCGGGGCATCTCCAGATCTCCCCTGTAGTCCATCCCTACGTACGGGTAGTCCTTGGAGATGCCTCCAGTTTGCTAAAATCCCCCAAGTAAAGAAGCGGCCCACTAAGCCGCCTCCCTCTCAGATCAACATCTCACTCGACCTCCACATACGAGGTTCTTGAGGCCCTCCATCTCGCACTGCCAAATGTAGTTGAAGGTTCGACAGTCTCTTAAAAAAGAAAGAGCACTAAAATGAGGGGAAACAAAAATCCCCTCCTACAGTATTGGTGTGGTTCAACGAATGCCGAACCACGGTCAAATACATCTGGGCCCACCCATAGTAGGTTCCCACCATCACACGCTCCATAATTTGGAGCTGCCCCCAGGAGATCTTGTGCATCCTAGATGACCCCAAGATCCGCAACACCATCACTGAAACCGCCTGAGTCTAGAGAATCTCAATGTCGCACATCGGTATGTATGACCCACGCATAGTAGTAGAGGCATAGAAGTGCCTCTTGTAGATATCATCTAGTGTCACCTCATGTGCGAGCTTCAACGTCATGTCGCTGATCACTCCTAGCATCGGGAGCCCAGTCAGAAAGTAAACATCATGGAGCATGATCTCAAGCTGCTCCCCATGGATAATGAAGCATTCTATGTCTATATCCCAGAAACTCACCGCTGTATCTAGGAGCAGTATCGTGGTCCACATAAGTGGAACCTCAAAGTACTTCAACAACACACTCCGAGCAAGCATATCCTGCACTCCCGTGTTTGTCATGGCCTGCCCCCACAAGGTCCCAATATATTTCTCTCTCCACACCGGTCAGGGCATCCTTCACATCAAACAAATCCCTGTCAGGCTCAATCTCACATAAAAAACCTCATCTAGGGATGAAGTCACATCTTTTCAGCCTTTCTGAGCGACCCAAGTCGTGCTTAGTCACCGAACAGATGCGACTCAGTCGCACTCTTTTGTCGAACAGATGCGACCCAAGTTGCACCTAGCTCTTCGACAGGTGCGACTGGGTCACAACTGTCTGGCCATTAAGTGCGACCCAGGTTGCGAATTTTCTCTTGAAAAGTGTGAGCTGGCCCTACGAACCCTTCCAGTTCGGTGGGGGCACCTGGATGAGCAAAAAACCAAATGTAAACCAATGAAAAGGACGGTTTGATGAGTACTCTTACCTGCAAGTCAAGAATATGAAAACCACTGGTTGAAATGAGAGAAATCAACAAAAGAGCTCTGGGGTTCTCCACTCCAAATCAACATTGAACTGTAGTAATTACACATGGCATGTGGTCCCCTCTTGTTTATAGGTTTCCATTGGGTCTATTTTTCTTTCTTATGCCACAGGGTCATCCGGATTCCATTTGGGACGTTGATTGCACCACCGAGTTCAGTTTTTCATCCTCTATCTTTTTCGGGCCATTTCTCAGAATCCACCTCGATTTGTGTGCCACCACGCGAATGTCCACTATGGAGTTTCTGTTAGGCTCTTTTCTGACTCTTAAAAGAATGAAAAGATCACCAAGCATGCTTGCTTCCTTTCACACTCGTTAAAGTATTTGATAGGGAATCCATGTAGCCTCATTTATCTCCTTTTTTGGACTATGTAGTCTATCATAAGAAAAGGAACACCTTGGCACATTTAGGTTAGAAATGTTTCCCTTTGTATCCTTTTATGATTTATCAGGCATTGGGACTGAACTTTACAAAAAAGATCATAATGGGTTGTCTTTAAGCTCTTTTCCAGCCTTCTCATCAAGAAATATTGTCAAGCAAAATTGGTTTCGTTCATGCTCGTAAAAGTATTTGAATGAGCATCCAATCAGTATAGGTTTAACCTTTTTCGACCTGATTGGACTATCAACGGTAAAGAAGTATTCCTTCCCCAAAGGTCAGGAGAGCTCTCCTGCGCACACTTTTATCCTTTCTCAGACTCATGGGAGTACATACAAGAAATACACCACATTGGAGTCTTCTTCATGTTTTCAGACTCTCTAAAAATGAAAACACCATCGAGCATTTACTTTATTGGGATCACTAAAAATACACAAGATTGTGTCATAACTGTGTCTTTCGGTGCCACCCTCTATATTACAGTTTGGTAGATCCCCCCCATTGGGTCACCTTTGTTCAGAGTATTCTGTGATGAGTCTTCCTTGGATTCCTTGGATATCACTAGTCCAGTTACTTCCCTCAATATTTCTCATTTGCAGTTACCTTCCAGGTATTATAGATATGATCCCTCTCCCATGAGTCCATTTCATTTGTTCCAGCTCAACCCTGCTGTCATACTTTGAACAAAGGAATTTTGAGTCCCCCATACTCCTCTGCCCCTGTTCCCTTATTCACTGTGTCAAGCCCCAGATTTTCCCACATCTTTGGTTATTCCTCGTGCTTCTTGTCAAGGAAACACTATTGCTTTGGTTAGTTGCAGGTCTCCCTCTTTCGAAATCAACACATATATTCCATAGGATAGACCTAGAGATCCCTTTATCCTGGTTTCATTCACCTTATTGATGAGTCCCTTGGACCACTTGAGAGGAGTCATCAGTGCCTCTCGGGATGGTTGTGTCTCACGTGCTTGACTTCAGCTACATCATCGCACCGTTGAGATTCGTATAGGGTATTGGTCCGTGCATTATATGATTGAAGACCCCGATTGTCACCTGAATCTAGCACATTGGTGAGTCTATTATGGGACCTAGATAGGTTCATGTCCCTTGTAATTTCTGGGTTGCGTTGGAAACTATGTTTAGAATCCCAAGAGTAGTGCTTTATGTATCTCCAGTATTGATGCGACATACTGTACCACAGAGATTCTGACTCCCCATCATGGAATCCCTCCATGTATGTACACTTCTAGATTCAACAAAGCATTAGTTATGAAGATATTGCATTCCAAGAGAATTCCATTGTTCCTATGTATCAGTTCTTCAGATTAGTAGGATATTCAGCCTCTCATTGAGGCCACCATTATGTAACATCAATTATATATGTATTGATCGACTCCCATATTCTTTGAGTCCTGATCCCATTATTTATTCTTTTGACATTGTTACGAGCATGGGTATTCCCTCCTCGTCCATATACATGTCATACATTCTTTGTATCTCACCCATTATTGGGAACCATTAATATAAAAACCAAAAGCCACCATGGTTTGAACGAGGAAGCGTTGCTTCTTCACAGGTCTCTCCAGTTTCCCCACTATCACCATGATCCTATGATGTCTGTTAGCCATATGATGAGTTCCCACCCTTACACATCAAGGGGCAATCTGTTAAAGACAAAAAATTTCTCACCTAGCTCTGCATGGTCTAAACCACATACATACATAATTTTCCTACCATTTTTCCCTTACCTTTGACCTTCACAACTATGGTTTACCTTCATTCTCTCTCAAAAAAGGCCAAAAAACCCACAAAAAGGCCAAAAAAAGCTCACAAAAGGGCTAAAAACCCAAAAAGGGCTTAAAACCCTAAATAGGGTTCCAAAAACCTAAAAGAGAGAAAATTACAAAATACCTAAAAGCTTATTATAAAAATAGTGTGAAGGTCTCCATCAACAAGATTCTGATCCCTTTTTCATTATTCTATTCCATGAGTACGGTGAGAAACAATTATTCTCAAAGTATTCACACCATTTTTTCCAATCATTCCATAGCCCCACCATCTCCCATCCAGTATGTTGAGGCATCCTCCATACCAACGAACCTGTGGAGAGGTGGCCCATTTCCAAGATCGGGCATGGTGGCCCATTTTCAGAAAGAGGGTATAATTTTCATGTTTTTTCCTTTTATTTAGTTTAGTCGTATTTGATTATTGATTTTTTTTACTAATATCATTGTTTTCTGTGGCTTTCTTCGATGAACTCTACCCTACTATCTCATTCCCAAAATGGAGGTGCTTTTGCATGTAGCAGCGGTGAAAACCTCGCTACACCTCTTATTTTCCATGGTGATCACCAAACCAAATATTGCTCAACCAGTGGGAGTTTTTTGTCGATTCATGTAGAATCCTAGTAAACAACATTGGAATGTTGTGAAGTGGATACTCATATATTTAAGGGGCACTTCAGACACTATTATTCTTTACAGATCGTCAGCTTTACTAATTAAAGTTTTCGATTATTATTATTTTGGTGGAGACATAGATTGACAAAAGTATACTAGATGATATAGTTTCACTCTTGCTAGTGGAGGTGTAAGCTAGACATTTAAGTTGCATCCAGTGATGGTTTTATTAACCAATGAAGTAGAATATGTGGAACCAATTGAGGCTTGAAATAGGAAATATTGATGGAGCGAATGATAGATGAATTCAGGATGATATAGGGGAATATCACTTTACGTTGTGATAGTCAAAGTGTCATTCACTTAGTAAAGAGTCCAAAAACGAAGCATATCGATATTAAGTACCATTTCATAAGAAAAGTGGTGGAAGAGGTAGGATATTTCCAGTAAAAATTGATATTGATTAGAATACTATGGATATCATTTTGAATCTAGTCATGACAAATAACTTTGAATGGTGCAATAATTCTTTGGGCTTGTTCAAAATGTGATGAAGGAGACATTGGCCAATGGCATGTGGGTGGAAAAAATTGGCAAGGAACTTCTTTTATATTGAAGTCAAATGGTAGAATGTTAGGAGATGAAGCCAATATTCAAATCTGCAATATTATTATGTAGAGATATCGACTAGGATTGCACATTTCTTTTATGATCTAGGAACATCAGGGGGGTCAGATAGGGGGTCGCGAGGGCCCCTTTGGGGTGTATGGGTGGGGCCCCTAAGATGGAAGTTTCTAGACCCTTCTAGTGTATTTTGGAACCTTCATATGTTTGGTATAAAAGGGGAGTGACCCCCCCGACATTGTAATACAAGAGAGATAGAAGAAAGCATTGTAAGTGTTTTGTCGAGTAATGATAAAAGGTCAAAGATGCCATTTACTCATAGTTTTACTTGCATATAGCAGGCTTTCGATATAAATCTCATGTTCTATTGATATTATTGTTTGTTTCTATTTTTATATTTTTCCAACACCTATAATCCTCTAAAGTCTCTATTATTCCTCCTAATCCATGTACTCAACTGGGTTTACTACCTTTACATGAACATTATCGTAATATAGGCATCACCGAGGAAACTCTGAGTCTCCATTCAAGAATCCCAACTACCCTATGATATATAGAGTCCAATTCCATTTGCTAAGATGCAGACCTCTCCTCCTAAATACAAAATTCTCCAAATAACTAACCATATTTATGTGACCATCATGTAGAATGTCATCCAAGCTGTCAAGAGACCTCTAACTCCCTAAGGAAGAATGCTAAGAAACCACCCAACTGAGGTATGTTGGATACTTAATCCTATGGGACTATGGTCAATTTGTAAATTCTATAAATATCAGACCATTTAGGTTGTATTTCGTTACCTATTAATAAAATAAAGGGTCAATAATAATTCCAATAGAATAAATATTTTTTCTCCATGTATTTATATGACATTCACGTTATTGCAAAGGAATCCAAGCATTGGAGTTATTACAAGCCTTCCAATTGGTACTAGAGCATTGATTTTTTCATAACTCCATGATCCATTGGCATAATTGTCCTCCTTACTTTTCCCACTATTAGAAATGTCCATTTCTTCCTTTGTCGCATACTATCTCCTTTGCATCACATTCATTCCTCTTTGTAAACCTGAGCATCGAGATGTTACATTCCATGTCCCCATCCATAATTTCAACCATAGGACGGGGTATTTATGAAATTCAAGCTTATAAAATTTTCCCCATGGACCATAATATGAATTCATAAATAAGAAATGTATGTGGAAATGCATAAATGTAAAACACAATGGAATTGAAATCTATCCATGCATAAAGAAGCATAACCATCACATGAAGGAAATAAAATCATTCCACATTCATATACATAGAGAGTACTTATCTTTTAACAAATAATATCCAAACAACTAGCTATGTAAGAGTGATTTTCCACCAAAGCGTAGGTATTAGTTGCAGATACCAACCCAAACTTGGGCTACGAGTGTTACAGAGAGAAATTCCTATGGATTGGGGTACCGCAACAGACAGCTTGACTCTAGAAATCAATCCTTTCCAATATGCAATAGAAATTAAATATCTAACACTAAAGGATCAGACCTCGTACCTTATTCGGGACGGTTGAAGTAGATCCCTGTTGAGCTTTCCAACTTCAGCTTGAATTGATAGATTACTTCCTCAACAACAAGTAAACACTACAAGCATACTATATATATTGGTGTTAGATCTATTCTAGCATATATAATCAACAATGTATAAACATTTGAAAAAATCCATGGATAAAATATTCATTCAAACATACATTGTTGGACATGAAAAGCTATTTCTATTAATATAAAATTAGAGATTACAATGGATACAACCTCTGTCAACACGTCTGCGAATCGGAGAAACTGAATCCCCCACTTGGGCCTCCACCACCTCAATCCTCCATCTCTTGATAGAAATATCACAAGCAAAAGGCAAGCTTGGGAAGAACACAAAAGTGCTCCAAGGGACAAAGGGATGAAGACTCAAGCATAAGTTCCGACAACAATGGACTATAGTTTCTTTGCTCTCAATTCTCTCATATGCCTTCAATGTACCACATAGTTCCTTATATATCTTTTCAAAGGGGTAATGAAAGGTCGAATCTGAGCGATCTCAAGGCATATGGAAGGCCAGGAGTCAAGTGAGTCGGATCCATGTCAAGGAAAACTACAAAAGATTTGGATTATGCACACATCCTGATGTACGTGGTTTTAGGGGTCAAACCCATGTATATACGCGATTAAGGGTTTAAAAGATATGTGTATCATTTTTCACATGTTTTTAGGGATGGTCAAGGAAACATCAAAGGACAAAAAATGGTCTAAGGGGTCTAAGGAGTCTGCAGTGGGACAGGGGAAGGCCATACAAGTGTGATTCACCTGGAGTGGTAAAATCAGCTATAACAGATGCCCCCTAATGTGTGAGGTTAGAGGGCTCATACGATGGCCGAAATACATTATAAGTCCATCCCAAAAGTGGAGTGATGAAGAATCCCAAATGGAAGACCAACCACCCAATTAGCATAGTACACTGATCCAACTCTACACATAACTGCAAATACATATAGCAGTCCTGGATACATAAGAGTACAATGGCCATGAATAGGCATGATACAAGATATCACATAAGTTGTCATCGCCATGTACAATATACATATATCAGAATCTCCATGATGAAGATATACAAAGGACCATGATCTCCATAATGGATGAAGATATATAATGGATCAAGATCTCCATAATGGCTAGAAATGTCTAACATATACTGGAATCAAGTCACGAGAGCTGAAATCTCATGAAAACTAGCATGATCAAGGAGGTAGCATATAATAGATGCCACCAATCTGGAAGGTCTTCTACACAAACCGCTACAAGTACATGTCCTACTATGTGAATAGAGGTGTCAAGGTCGAACATAGTAGTCCATCATCTAATTACCGGTCATTAATGTATACCGTTAATAGACGCAAGATCACCCACCGATAATGAAAATGGGAATCAAGGTACTAGAGTGCAAACGAACAAGTGTGAATAAATGTGTTGAGGTCGAACACTTGAGAGGATACATCAATCAGGGGACATTGATGTATTCCCAAAGACTGTCGATGGGGAGAGAACCTGCCACTAATGACTGCAAGTCTCAAGGCACTCAAAATGACTCTATATTCCAATCCCAGAATAAATGATCTAAATTCGATGGGATGAAATCCATTGGAAGGAGGGCATTAAGGAATCCCCGATCATCCAACACGAGGTACTCAACAAAGCTGTATAATGTGGAAGGACTTGATCATAAGGTGCATGAACCAATAACTGTACCGGGAATGGCTGACATGCAAAGTCAAGATAACTGAGGAATGGCTGACTCATGTTTCAAATTCCTTCGAACAAGAGCATAACAGCAAATGGTGACTGAATAAAGGCAGCATAGACTCGATATACAAACTGGGACATCTCTGCTACACAGGAGGCATCGACAGAGGCTCCATGGGGACTGGAAGCTTAACCAGTCAATGGAGATAAACTCAGATAAACGAGTACAGCTCCTAAATTCAAACTATAAACCCAACCAATGGATGTGATATACAGTGCTCTATTCGAAGGTGACACGACTCGACAGCTGCCAAAGATAACATCTTTCCTTGTCCATATTTTTGGTTTTTTTTTGGACTTTTTCAAATATTTAAAAATCTTGAAAAAGAATAAAACTGCTTTATAGTTACAGACTAGGATGAGATAAGTGTCATAGGGGCAAACAAACTAGTTCCAAGCAGTGGAACATACCTATGCTCAATGCAAGGACACATGTGTAGGATATCAATACTCAGGGGAAAATTCCCTCCTGGTAAAAAGGGAATCAAGCTGCAAAGGATATATAAAATGGCTCTACATGGCTAGACATGAGACAAGCTCAGGCTATATGGCTGAAACGCAATGTCAAGGAAGCTAGCATAAAGCTCAATAAGGTAGGAAAAGCTCATGCTAATGCAATTACAACTTGACATAAGGGAGTCCTAAGGGAAATAGGCCAGCAAAAGATCAAGAGGAGTATGAAGCTCTTGCTCAAGGAAATGGCGGGACTAAAAGGGACTCCCGAACCTAAGAGAGGATTCACAGCATGGGTACCAAATGCAAAAGGGAGCTAACTAGGACACCCATGTATAGGAAAGCTCTACCATTCACATAATATCACTTCTAATAACAGCATGAAGGTTTCGTGATACCATGGAATGGGTTAGTACCTAAGGTTAAGATGGAATGGTCATAAGGCAATGCATAAATGCAAGCGAATGTGATATCCTAACTTATATTCCAGTTCAGACATAATACCTGTGATAGGAACGAATGGGTCGAAACCTCGGAGAGAGTGTACAAAAACCGGACCCTACATGACAACCATATTAGTCCAAAACAACCCAAAATAGTCAATAAAGAATCCAAACTATAGGATATAGGGAGGGATGATCATGACAACTGCACCCAAAGGAAACAATGCGGTGGACGATGGGACATAAAAAGGAAAGTAAGGTGTAGACCAAACGTTCACAAATCCACTACCACCCCCATGAGGGTGACCACTGGTGTAAACACCGAAAGAGGGGAGTCAACATCCTCCACAATCGGAGTAGAGGGAAGAATGTGACCATTCCCAAATATATAAGCAGGGTAAGGGGCTGTGATGCCCCCAAGTCTGAAACCAAGGTCCATACTAGGAACAAGGATGGGTGATAGGATACATGGCATGCCAAAAATAAAAGGACCCATAATAAAGAGAGCATAAATACTCAAGTAACCGCGATCCCAAAGTCCAACTAGCGCACAAAGAGCACACTCCTAAGAAAATCTATAGCAAAAAATACAAGCAAATGAAGGGGAGGATATGTGAGCTCCCGAATGCAGCAGGTATTTATTTCCTAGGAGAGGCTCGAAACTCCCATACACTACAAGCAGAGGTACATAACCAATTATAGTGGCCCTCAGCTTCAACACATAAAGCGATTGTGTTGTCCGACCTATGCCTAGCCGGGACACCCACAGAATAACCCCTGCAAAGTATCCCCTCGATAACCTAGGTAAGGAAACTAAGGTCACCTCAATATAATCAATGCGCAAGCATATAGTCGTAGGCGGGATTGATCATATGGGCAGGGTAGAAAATCCCGAAACCCTTGAAAGAGCCCCTAGATACGAATACAATCCTGGAAATATCTCCGGTGCTACTCAGTTATGACTAGGGGTCATCCCAATCAATAACCGCTCACACTACCTCGTGCTTAACTCCCGTGTAAGAGGATTATCCTGAGAAACGCTAATTATACCAAGGATTTCACTATCTCACCTAGACAAACACATACATTTTCGTTTAGTGGTCTTGGAGAATTTACTCACAATGAACTATTCCAAGACCCTAAAACCTAATCTTGTTGGTGTACCCTATAAAAGAAAATAGTGTAATCCATTTTAATTAAGCGTTGATTTTATTTGGCTGTGATTACTCAAAGGGAAATGGCCATGCAACTAATGACATTATGACTCAGCAGTGAAATAAATATGCACACCATAACAAACAATGCTAAGTGCAATATTTGTCAAATGAAAAACAGGGTATGCCACTACATGAGATGCATAAAAAATCATTCATTTCTGAATGCCAATGCAATCCTTCCTATATGAAAGCCTAAACACAACTCTCATCCAAGCAATCCAATGCAAGTACCTCCTCAAATCCATATCTATGATGCAACTAAGAGTGCAACTACTTTGTATTTTTCAATATAAAAGAATGAAAAATGCAATAAAATTCATCTAAAACTCTCAGTCTCTACAGCAAGTATAAAAGACAAGCCCAACAAGACACCGAGACAAAAAAGAGTAATGCAATAATGGAAAAACAAAAAGGATAAATGACTAAAACTAATTTCAAAGAAAAATCAATGAAAAAACGGTCTCTGGTCACAAAAGAAGCATCCAACAGACAACATCCAACCCAAAGAAGACCCAACCACACTCACAACCCACCCAACAACTTCCCACAACATCAAACTCACCAAAAGGGAGGATGTATGCGACTGTTTAAAGAACAATTGCGTATATACGCAAATTTTGGCCAAAAACCTGCATGTATACACGGATTTTGGAGAAAAATATGCGTGTATATGCGAATTTTGGCCAAAAATCTGCGTATGTACACGACTTTTGGCCAAAAACCTGCATATACAAAGAAGGCAGTGGTAAAAAGTAGGGCAAGGGTCAAACCAATAAAGGGGAGTGTCAATGGATGAACATAATATAAAATGCAACACAGAAACAAGGAGAAACAAAGAGCAAGTCAATAATATCAAGCCCATTGTGCCCACAAACCCCTAAATAAAAACAAGGAACATCCCCAGCGGAGTCACCAATTCTATTACGGAGAGAAATTCCTATGGCTTGGGGTACCACAACAGACAACTTGACTCAAGAAATCAATCCTTTCCAATATGCAATAGAGATTAAATATCTAACACTAAAGGATCAGACCTCGTACCTTATTTTGGATGGTTGAAGTAGATCCCCGTTGAGCTTTCCAACTTCAACTTGAATTGATAGATTACTTCCTCAACAACAAGTAAACAATACAAGCATACTATATATATTGGTGTTAGATCTATTCTAGAAGATATAATCAACAATGGATAAACATTTGAAAACATCCATGGATAAAATATTCATTCAAACATACATTATTGGATAGGAAAAGATATTTATATTAATATAAAATCAGAGATTACAATGGATACAATCTTTATCGGCATGTCTGCGAATCAGAGAAACTGAATCCCCCACTTGGGCCTCCACCACCTCAATCCTCCATCTCTCGATAGCAAGCTCAAAAGCAAAAGGAAAGCTTGGGAAGAACACAAAAGTGCTCCAAGGGACAAAGGGATGTAGACTCAAGCATAAGTTCCGACAACAATGGACTATAGTTTCTTTCCTCTCAATTCTCTCATAAGCCTTCAATGTACCATAGAGTTCCTTATATAGCTTTTCAAAGGGGTAATGAAAGGTCGAATCCGAGCGATCTCAAGGCATATGGAAGGCCAGGAGTCAAGTGAGTTGGATCCATGTTAAGGAAAACTCCAAAAGGATTTGGATTATGCACACATCCCGATGTATGCGGTTTTAGGGGTCAAACCCACGTATATACGCGATTAAGGGTTTAAAAGTCGCATGTATCATTTTTCACTTGTTTTTAGGGATGGTCAAGGAAACATCAAAGGACAAAAAATGGTCCAAGGGGTCTAAGGAGTCTGCAGTGGGATAGGGGAAGGCCATACAAGTGTGATTCACCTGGAGTGGTAAAATCAGCTATAAAGACGAGGCCACTAAAGAGAAAGAAACACCTACAATATTCTCTCTCTCATTCCACAACCCATTTACTTTCATGATGATCAAAACTTCCCACCTTTGAGCATTTATATGGATTTTACTTAGCCATCCCAACCATGGAACTCTTTTCTACTGCCCTACACAACACAAGGAAGTCATTTCCCTTCATTGCTCCACAATTCCTTAAGGAAATACAACCCTTACAATTATTACCAATGTGTGTAGAAAGAGTCCAACCTACTGTATGCTAATGGTGAACCTCCTATAACAAAAATTCATGGCTTCTCAAGTATTCATGAGTAGCAAAAAACAATGGGTAACATTTCTATGTTACCTATCCTTTATGATCTCCTACAACCATTTATTTTCTCTAATGTCTACAATTTTCCTTCACAATTTGAACTTCTAGTTATTTCATAGTCTGGTAATGTTAATGGAAATGGAATGAACAATGTGAGAAACAAATCTATGTACAGTAAAATATGCAGGAGAATGAGTGGTAGATTCCAAAGGATATGTGGGGATGATGAAAAGGAAACTGACATAACTTCCGACCATAGAAAAATGACTCTTACAACTATCATAGAAGTATATTCATCTAATGCTTCCATAACTACATGATGAGATGTTTCCCACTAACCTTAATTCAATGTTTGGATTTAATAACTCAAAAAGAGGTAATTGTCTCATTTAAGGAAGATGGTAACAAAATGATGAGTTGTAATGTTGACAATTGGTAATAGAGGATAGCCCCCGCTTTCCTTTTCTCCTCTAGTGGAATCATAACCCCTCTAGTTCTCTTTACACAAAAATATTGGACCATTTTATTAATTTTCCAACATAATATTTACATATATTTGAGTTACCATGACAATCCAACCACATGGTTCATATAGAAATATTTACATTATACATGCCTAGCCATTCACTAGTCGATCCTTGGCCTTGAGTTTCAGACTAGGAATCCATACTAACATATTTACATCATTTACATAATTTGATTTGGTATATTCCAAGTAAAAACTGGGGATTATTACAATCCCAACCCCCTTGGAATAACATAGTCCTCGATGTTTCCTCAAAATAAAAAATGGACATGACTCTCTCATGGCATCCTCCATCTCCCATGTAGCCTCATCGAGACCAAAGTGTTTCCACTACACCTTTACATGTATGATGGTTTCGTTCCAAAGAAATGTTACCTTCTTATTGATGATGCGTAGTGGATCTGTTTGGAACTCTCCCTTGGGTTTCACCTGGATCATTTCCAATCAATCACATGGCTATTATCAAGTACATATCTCATAAGAAAATGAACATTAAAAACATTATGAGCTTTAGTGTTATTAGGAAATGGAATTTTATATGCAATTGGTCCTATCCTCTTCAAAAATTCAAATGGCCCACAATAACTTGGTGATAGCTTGGCACAAATTCCAAGATTCAAGGAATTCTTCCTTGGATTCACCCAGAGGAAAACATGATCCCCAACATTGAATTCCTATGCACTCAATTCTTATTTGCGTAGCTTTTTTGTCTATCTCAGGACACCTTTAAATTTTGCCTAATATTTGCAACCTCTTGTTCCATTTCCTTAAGCATTTTTGTCCCAAGTACATTTATATTCGCTCTATTATAACAAGTCACTTGTGTCTTGCACCTTTTTCTCAACAAAGTTTCAAATGGACCCATTCCCAATATTGATGCTTTTCTCCCATTGTTGCATATAAACTCTATGAAGTGTAGATAATATTCTTCCCACTTGGATGGTTTTTCCATCACACATATGCAAAACATGTTTTCAATTTCTTAATTTACTTCTTATGTTTGTCCATTTTTTGTGGATGGTACTTATTACTTAAGTTCAATTGTGTACCCAAATATGTAAAAATACTTTTCTAAAAGTCAAAAGTAAAATTTGTATTTTGGTTAGATAGAATTGCTTTGGGTAACCCTATTGGTACTAATACCAATTACAAGTTTGCAAATTGATTCATATGGTTAAACACATTCATATTATTAAAACAATGGGACACAACATCGACATATTACACAAGAAATTACCATAGAAACCTATCTCCTGGAGGAAAACCAACAAACCAATGATCCTCATTTATTAATCAAACACTACAAAAAAAGTGTTTACAACCATGAATTTCAAGACCATAAATAAAATTTAATTACATCACTCCATGACACATACTTCAAAGCCATTACATCTTATTTATAGATGCAATACAACTAGTTCTCATTAATTCCAATCCATTACTTCTTAGCGAATTTCAATTTTTTATGTTACAATCAACTTGACTGGATCAACTTTGGTCAATTTCCTATTAAGTTTTGGTCATTATATTGAATTCCAATTGATTATTTGTTTTCCTTCTACCAACTCACTATTTTCATTGGTCAGCCAACCACACTTCCCCATATGACACCTTTGACTCCATTCAACTTAAACTAGCTGACTATTGAATTTTCCAATCGATTTACATGTAAAGAATATAGCATTCCCAACATTCTCCCACTAGTTTTATTCTTTGCAGAAACAAGAGATTCAAAAATTCAGTTCATTTAAGTAGGGATAACAAGCCCATTGTTTCCCTACAATAGGAAAACTTCACTATGCTTACCGAATTTTTCAATGAGTCTACAACATTCTTCATCATTTCTACATTTACTAGTAACACTTTTTGGTTTTCCACCACCTCCCTTACAAAATGGTATTGAACATCAATGTGTTTCATCTTTGAATGATATGCTGGTTTCTTTGCTTGGAAAATTTCACTCTGTTTGTCACAATCCAATCTAACATCATGTTGTACAAACACAACATTTGAATACAACCTTTGTATCCAAACAACCTCCTTGCATGCATGAGTAGATGCCATGTAGTCAGCCTCAATAGCTGATAATGCAATGACCAACTGTCTCCTACTCATCCAACTGATTGCACAACCAAATATCTTTAACACATACCTTCTAGTCAACTTTCTATGGTTGATATCTCCATCCCATTTTAAATTGACAAAAGCACATACATTGATTTCCTTGTTGTCCTCAGGCTCTCCTCCACAAAAAATTTCATACTCCATTTTTCCGCAGAGGTACCTCAATATTCTTTTGATTGTAGTTTAGTTCTTTTTTCCTAGGTGTCGACATGTACATGCTCAATACTCCCACTCCATAGGTGATATACGATTGTGTACATTCCATATCATACAATAGACTACCCACAACACTAGCATAGGGCACATGTAACATGTACTCTATTTATTCCCGTGTCTTTGGACACTGTTCACCATATACTTAACTCCTACAAGAATATGGACCTTGACTATTATACTCTTACACATGTTGAAATGTTTTAGGATCGTCTCAACATATTTTCTCTGACTTAACTAGAGGCTTCTACTTGCTTGATCTCTCTAAGTTTCCATTCCAAGGATGAAATTTGATGCTCCAATATCCTTCATGTTGAACTTGGAGGATAACTACAGTTTCACCTCTTTTATCAAATCCATTTTATTTTTGATCAAAAACATGTTGTCAACATATGAAATTACATATATTAAATGACCATCTACTTTCTTCTTGTACACAAAGTGATCAACTTGATTTCTCACAAACACTAGCTACTAGATATATATGTCAAAATTTTGATACCACAGCTTGGGTGTGTTAATACTAATATTGTTTCAAAGGTTTTGTAATCCCATGAAAATAAAAATCAAATCAATATATCATGTGGATGGCGCTAATGCTAAAATACTAAAGGTTTACAAAAGCTTAGCAAGTGGACAGAAGTCGAGAACCGGACACTACCCAGGAATGCGAAAAAATCCATTTATATTCATATGATAGAATGACTGAGATGAAGAGCATTGGGTAAAGATGTTAGACAGTTACAATAAAGGAAAGGCTGAATATATCTTTTGATAATCAATCCAATCAGTGGATGGAGGTTAAAGCAGATGGATACATATGATGGTTAATTAAAGTCATAAAGTTGGTGATCACTTTCAAAAAGTGATATTATATCCAATGGAAGATATGGATAGCGCATCCATAAAGTGCATGTACATTGGAGGGCCCAAACCATGTGAAAAAAGTAACACCGCCTCAAGCATGTGGCCAATTCTCATTGGTTGTGCATGTTTGAAGACATTTTCAAAACCGCTCGGGAGAGTATGTGTTACCACCCTGGGAAACTGAGTAGGTTTCCACATAAGCAGGGATGAAATTTGAAGGGTAGGGTCCCATTTCACTGTGAAGGTTGTGAGAAATTGAACCCTTCAATGGTGACATGTAAAAATAAATCATTCTTTTCATTTGGAACTGTAAGTGTACAACAAAATTTTATTATTTATTAAAACAAATGTATAGGAAAAAAATGACAATAAGAAGAAATCCAGAGTGATTCAACATTTACATGGAATTAGTGAGCTAAACCATGTATTCTCCTGGTCCCTGGACCATATAGTTTATTGAACTTAGATAAGGGACAATTCTATCGGGTCGGTGAAATACTCGGTTGTTAGGTCGTTGATAAAATAAGGCATTGGAATTTGGAAGGACCTTTGAATGGAGGATTGATTCAGCTTGATGTTGGCTCTATTGTTCAAGTGTGATTGGGCCTACCTTAAATAAAAACCCCAAAATGTAATACCTAATGCTTTCACCGAGAAATTTTTTTACTAACCCTAAATTCAGCAGTTATTTTTAGAATTGAATCATGTCCTCCCCACATGCTCAAATCAAAGTGATCAAACAAAGGCCCCAATTTTAGGTGGATTATGGATAGTCCCTCCAATGTATATCGAGTTTATACCCCAATTTGAAGTGATCAAACAAAATCCCCAATTTTAGGTAGATTATGGATAGTCCCTCCAATCTATATCGAGTTTATGAACCCTATCGAAAAGGTTAAGTATTTATTAGTCCACTATAAGGAAGAACTTTAAATTCTCCAACAAATATCACTACAAGTTGGGTGTCTAGTTTCTACCAAAGTCAACAAGGAAGAGGAATCATAAACACATGTTTGGGAGGTTTGCGACAATGAGGATGTTGAAATTGTGTTCTTCGCTAGATTATTGGACTCCCAGTCCCTCATTCATGAACGTCTGTCAAGGGATTCCCTTGTTTAGATATATTGGTAGACAATTTGTACTTCTTGTTTCCATTATTAGAAGGATGACAGGAAAACGAAGGGGTCAAAGTCTACAACATTTACAGTGCTGGTTCTTAAATATTTTATCCTTTCAACTATTGGATTTCATTAAGGAAATTGTAACAATTAAAACACTTATATTCAAATATTGTTCTTTATTTCAACCTAATGTTTACAATTCACGGGAGATAAATAACATTGACATATTTGGAACTCAAATACAAGGCTCTTTCTTCTTGCTCCTCCACCCAAACGAAGTTGTGGTCCTGGACTATGAAAAGTATACATTATTTTGGTTCTAATTTCATTTAAATACTAGGTTTTTTAAGGTTACATCTATTGAGTATTTGAGACTTAGTGTGTCGGAAACGCAATCGCATAATACATTAAAAATTTCAAACAACATTTTGGATGGAGAAATTTTAAATCCTTTTATTTATAGAACCAGAAGGAACTCCAACAAGAGATGCATTTAAATCTTATCCACATATAAAATGTTACACAAGTGTAAAATGCTATACATACCTGTAAATTCACGACAACCAAGTCGACAGCTTAGCTCTACATAATATTCTGGAGGAAATATAAATTAGGGAGACACTGAAGCATATAATTGGAGAGTTGAGAGTCTGAGTCCCAAACTCTGTCTGTCCTATACTTGTGAATCCAAAATAATGTTTTTTTCATAGACTTCACCAATCTCTTTAAGTTTAGGGAAGTTCAATCTAGCCTACCCAACGTTCTACCTTTGCTTCTCTTGCTCCTACTTGTGAAAAAGGTGGAACCTTTGAGTTTCCCACTGCAGAAGACAATGAGGAATTAGATTGTGCAACTGTTTCCTTCTACAGAAAGAATATTGGAAGCAACACCATCTCAATTCCACAATATCCCGGCGCTCCTGACTTGGTCTACCTTGCCCAAGGTAGGCGAATGCATGTTTGTGTATTTCACAATATTACAAAAAAAATCATTTTATAATTGCATCTACATAACATAGATATATCTGTGCAGGTGAGGGAAAACTAGGTATTGTTTTCCCAAGGTTTCTAGATACTTTCAAAGATCATTCTTCATTATGAGGGCGCTCAGGGCATAGATCAGAGAGCCCACGGGAGGAAGAAGAAGAGGAATCAAGTCAAAAGGTGAGGTGAGTGAGGAGGGTAGACATAATAGATATATTTGCAGGAGAAACCCACTAGTTCTATAATGATGAGAAAGAGCCTCCCTAAATCGTAGCCATTGTAGACACAGGAAACCCTCATAAAAAACTCGGGCGCAAGATTTATCGTGTAAGTATCTCGACAAATTAAGTAATGATAATATCCAGTTAGGTATATGAAAAATTCTTTCATTTCTTTTAGAGATGACTATATGCATATTGTACAACCATTATCTTGGGCTGGCCCTCCATTCCGGTTTTCTTTGTCTCTACTGCCTACCCCCCTTCCTCCGATGAGACAGGTAGACTAAGCGGACTAGGTGGACCATGGGAGACTAGAGTGCTGATTCAAATGATTCTCACCCCAGTAAATTAATGGAAATTGGAATAAATCCTAGAATCTTGGACTAACTAGTATAGAATATGATTCATGAGCACAAAAAAAGGGTGGCGTGATGCTAGTGTACTACCAAAGATATGTCATCCCAGCCTTGTGGTGGTCATAGTAGAAATGTCTAGCACTGGGTGAAACCCTAGTTTGGAAACTTACATACCCATTGGACCAGGTTAGGTTCAAATCTAGAAAAGATTGCTCAATGCATTGTAAATTGCAACTTGTAAGTTGTAACCCAAAAAACAACACCATTAGTTTTTCCTTACGGAGCCTTGATAGTGGAGGGTTATCAAATAAATTTTCCATCCATAGATATGACTCATATGAGTATTTAATTTCACATCATATACTCTAATACTCAAGTGACTTGTAAGTTGTGAGATCATGTGACTCGGTGAACAATAAGATAATAGATGGAAAATCGAGTTGGCAGGTGGCATCACCTCATACCAAGATTTAATGAAGTTGGTGAATCAGTAATGCATGCTAATGCCATTAAATGCTTTGAAAGTGAACATCGAACCGTGAGTCACAATCCTGTCTCACCTACTTGAACTTGGAACTAGGCATCCTAGTGGCCCACCATGGTCCATGTCGATTGGGATTGAGACACTCATCCATGATCTAACTATTCAAGGGCACTTGGGAAGACTCTGAGTCCTGATTCTCCCATAGTCCACTGAATCCCTGGATAGGAAAATTTTGTAGCTGCCCTTTTGTTGCAAATTTACCGAGGCTTACTCAATTTCATTATTGAAGTGTTGGAAATGAAACTAATTTTTTTTTGCATGGTAAAATTCCTTATGGCCTTCTATGACGTTTAAAATGGCCTTTGAAGGGCTTTGAAGGCTTCAAATTTGAATCCTGCACATAAGACAAGAAAGTGACCCCATTGTCATTCCGTGTCAACTTGTCAGGTCATGTCACCCAACTAAGCCCAATTCCAAAAGTCACATTACTTATCATCTCATCCAATGGCATCCCTCCAAGTGTTGTGTCAAACTTGAATCCTGTTAAAATTCAATTCTTTTCCGTTGTGCTACTCATTTTTGTTCACGCACTTGGAAAAATTGTGAACTAGATATCCGAATTCCTATGACCCCATTGTTAGTTCATGTCATATTTTTAGGTCATGTCACCCAACCAATCCTGATTTTGAAAGTCACATCACTTATCATCCCATCCAATTGCATATTTCCAAGTGTCGTCTTGAACCCTAAGCCTATTAAAAGTCAATTCTTGTTTGTTGTGCTACTGATTGTTGTTCGTGTTCAAGTTTTACCGTTGAAATATAATTTGTTTTTTTCCCTAATTCCTGAAACTGTTGAATTAATACCAACCACTAAATTTGAACCACCAAGATGGCACAAATGACCTCTGAAACTTTCCCTAAGTCAATCCCATATAAAAATTTGGTCTTTTTCAGCGATCAGAATGATATTAAAGATACATAAATTTCCTATTTAGACCTGATTCAAACCTTGTTCGAAGCTTGCTACAAAGAATCTACATACCTAGACCCTCACAAGTTATGTGATTCAAAGTTGATACACTTTGTATGACCTCTTGTGGTACATTTCCTAGAGTTACTGTGTGGTGTTCATCATGCTACTCACTAATCCAAAGAACCATTCTTTCCTTTGATAGAAGTAGGGTCATTTGTAATGTTGAGGCTCAAAGAATTAGGAGAATGTTTAAATTTCCAAAATAAGAAGACCTCATACCTTTTGGAGAAAGAGAGTTAGCGATGCAATACCAAAACCTAAGTATAACTGGGAAAAACATAGTCCTGAACTATCATACGGAAGCTAGAATGGTATCTACAAACTCAAAGCTTCCATTTAAAATTATTTTCTTAAAACCTGAGACAAGAAATCTTATTTCCATATTGTGCTCTATATTAGGGTACAAAAATGATGAAGAAATAAATGAATCTGTGTTAGGTTTTCTCTCATAATTGCATCCAAAAGAAGGTTAAACTCCTAAATATAATACTCACGCTTTCATATCCTAGAATATTAACCAACAATGAATAGAGTTTCCTATGCAAGAGATGATTAGGTTTCCATCATGTTTATTCTTCCTATTTCTTTACCAAAATTTCAAATATTTCGAAATTCCGGGTCTGAAAATGACTAATCAAGTGGAAATGGACATTTCTGTATATGAATGGAATCCCATATTCATCAGGAAGACCAACAATTCAAATTTCATAGTGTTCACAAATCAGGTCATGAAAATTGCATATGTGGTCATCCATGGGTTAGATTTTGCTAGAATGCTCAGGGAAGGCAAATAATGGATGCAATTCACACCAAAATACAAATTTGGTGGCTAGTTCATATTTGAAGATCACACAATTATAAGTATATATGGAGTTGAAGGGAAAACCTACAAGATACCCAAGTTCTTGACAGTGAGAATTCTGGCAATGGAATACATCAGATAAAGACTCTTATTAGATGAGTTGCATTTTGTAAGTGTGAAATAGCACAAATATTTCCATATTCCAAAATATGTGGGCCCCATCCGAATAATATCTGTAGGTTCTATACATTACCTAGAAGGATTTTTAGAGAAGTTAATCTTGGAGAAAGCTGAAGCAATTGCTTATGAACCCTATGGAGTAGTATCAAATGAAAGTAAATAAAATAAGAATGCATCATATGAACTTACTCATAGACCTGACTTAATAAGAATTTCTAATAAGCATAGACGGGGGGAGGTTGATCAAATTCTGAATTAAACAACAAATTCAAGCAAGCCTAATAAAATGACAATACAAAAAAGAGGGCTAGATGATATGGAAATAGATGAAGATGAGTCAACTCCTCAAGCAAAAAATAAAAAGGTTGATCTTGCAGAGGAGGAAAAGGCACTAGCCATAAGAGAAATTGAAGTTGAATTGTCTAAAGAGATTGGTGAAATATATAAACCAATAGTAATGTTAAGAAAAAACACCGACCAAATGATGCCCTATCTATCCATTGAGTTCAAAGTGCCCCAAAAAGCTCAAGCAATATCTCCAACATGGTCTATACTGGTGTAGACTAATTTACAAGCTATCTACAAGGAAATTATAAAGAGTAGTGTATAGAATGTAGATGAAGATAGGTTGCAAGATATGGATCCTAACAAAAGGTTGTTGACAGTTACAAATAGTGTCAGTAACAAATTCAAATATTGAGTAGTTGAACCCATGGTTCCTAGGCCCACCAATTTGAAAGATTGTAAAGCTACATAGCATGTTTTGGACTTGTCCTTGTTTACTGAGCTTGATAAAGTATAAATTTTCAAACAAGTCAGTGATATAATTTGTGTTGAGGTGGTGAAAGCCACTAAAATAGAGAAAAGGATTAGAGAATATCTGAACAAAGTGTTGAACAAATTGCCATTGATGCCAACAGGTTTGTCTTGGTGCCCCTTGAGGATCCCTAAGGGTTAGAAGTCTATTAAGTGATTATCAATGTCAAAGGATACCTTTTGACCTTGTCCAATCCCAAGTCTGAATCCCTTGGAGCTCTTGGGAGAATGGAAAAATACCTATCGACCCTTTATTGTGTTTAAGTTTCCCTAAGTTGTTTCTAAGGTTCCCCAGGTCCACAACCCATGTTATAGTACCCTAGAAAGTGTCCTTGGTGGGATGAAGACATTGTAATAGGAAAAATGACCCATTTTGTGGCCATTTGTGTTTTAATAAGGTCATGTTACCCTAGGATAAGAATTGGACCCGCACAGATGATGGTTTAATGGTCCTTATACCCTTGAAGGAATGGCAAAATTGATGTGGGTAATTTGTGTGTTGATACCCTTGAGATGGTCAAAAATTTTAAGGAAGTGTTATAGCTCAAAATGACACATCTCTGCCTATGACCACTTTCCTATGTTTTCATCACATGTCAACACTTCCATGATGAAACTTCATGAAAAGTCACTGAAAGTCACTAAAAAAACACCTAACTTGGAGGACCCATATCTTGAGTTATGTAACTCTGTTTGACCTCATCTCTACACCGTTGGAAATATATTCTGTTAGCTAAAACGTTTTAGAAGACACCAAAGTCTGAAAAATGCCCAAAAATACCCTAAAAATGAGTTTTTTTGTATGTATGCTATTTTCCTTAAGGAAAACCCGCGTGCGTACGTGAGTTTCTATATATAATAGTTGCGTATGCCTTAAATACGTGACTTTCTGCATTGCAACCCACATGTACTCCTCGTGTATGTGACTGTTGTTTCTGCAACCTGCGTACGCCTCTTAAAAATGTCAAAAAAATACGAATTTTGAAATTTGGGTAGTTTGGGTAGTTATGCAACTGACTCCTTCAGTTGTAACTACTTTGTCTTCAACCCTAACTCTTCATTAAACATATAAATAGAGGTAGGGAGGCCCATGAGAGGAGACTTGAATCTTTGCATTGTTATGCTAGAGTATTTGGAGCTCTCTTTTCCCACACCTTTTCCCTAGAAGCATTCTCCTTGTGTTGCAGAGTTTGGAGGCTGAGTTCCTTGGAGAAGAGAAGCAGCAGAACTAGATCAAGGTTTCGTGAGTTGCCGAACTTGAAGAGAAGGTATACTTGTACTTGTTTTCAAGATTAATAAATATGTGATGTCCTTCTTTTTCCCAAATCATTGTTCAATGTGTCATTGAATATCTGTTTATGATCATATGATGATGTTAGTCAGATCATTATTTCATGTTTATTTGATTAACATTTCTTTATATGTGGTCATGTTGGTTTGAGGAAGGTATAATTCATTTTGCAGGTCTCTTGGAGCAAGAGGAGGAAGAGGAGCAAGAAGAGGATTGAAGGGTGGCTTGGATCAACCTTCGTTTGGCTAAGGTATGAACCATTCCAATCTCTAAAATTTGCTTTTATATACTTGCAGAACCATTTGTATCCACCTTTCAACCCCAGTACATTGATGGCCTCTTAAACCCTAGCCATAGGATACTTTCCTTTACAACAGAACTTAGTTAGCCATTTGGATCCATACTCGACAATCGATCATAGACACAAAAATACAAGGTGGATCTATGTCTCAGCAAAATGTCATATAAAATGTAACAAGGTCATGCACAACTTGGGAAATAGAAAAAATGATGAAGCTACTATCAACCCAAGGTCTTCAATCCAAACCGTCCAAAAAGGTACGAATCCTAACCATGCGAATAAAGGAGTTGAAGTCGAACATGGAGGAAACCGTTTGATTACCGGTCAATGATGAGAACCGTTAACAAACACGAGGGAAACCACCATTAATGAAAATGGTCCCCAAGGTACCTAGTACATTCTAACAAGTGTGAATACAAGGACTTAAAGTCAAACACTTGAATAATCCATCGAGTATGAGACATTAAAGTATTCCCACTACCCAATAGCGAAGTAAATTACCACCGATGACTACAATCCCCAAGGTACTGTCATAAACTCTAAATCTCATCCCCAGAGCAAGATGTGTTGCATTCGATAAGATGAGATCCGTTGAAAGGAAGGCATTAAGGAATCCTTCATCATCCAACACGAGGTAAGTCAAAGACTAATTTGATCTGGAATTGGTACTGAATTTCACGACAAGGACTACCGAAGACATGATGTAATGAACTGATAACAGGGAATGGACGAAACAAAAGGTCAAGGCAACTGCAGAATGGCTGACAAAGGTTTAATCCTTGAACAGTGAGCATGACACAAAATTGACTTAGGAAGCTTTTGACACGAAAGGATCAATGGCACAAATATACAATGTAGGAGACATTGATAGATTCCCCATATAATTGGAAAAGAGATCAACTGGAGGATTAAGAAAATCTGAATCAGGATAAGGTCAAAATAATAGGACCTAACTATTGATAGACTCAAAACTGATGCTTTGTTCAAGGAAACAAGACTTGCTTCCATGATGTAAAAAAAATGTGAATGACCTTCCCTTCCCCTCTTTCTTGTAAAGGTTTAACGAGTCCAAGAAAGCAAACTCGGGACCATCTTCATTTTTGGCAAGCTCAAAGAAAAGACAGAAGAATGCTTGATAAAGCACTGATTCATGGATTTTATGAGCCTGAACTAGTACATGCTCGATGGTGTTTTCATAGTTTAGAGAGTCTGAAAACTCCAAAGAAGACTCCAGGGGGGTGCTTTTTCATACAATTTAGTCTCCTAAGGCCAGAAAAGTATAAAAAAAACCACAGAAGAACTCTCTTATCTTCTGAAGAAGTATGGCGCACCTTTTTCATACTTAGTCAGGAAGATTTGAAAAAGGTTAAATTACCACCTATCCAATGCTCCTTCAAAAGCAGCATATAGCCTGAGTTTTACTAGTGTGAAGGAAGGCAAGATCACTCGGAAAGATCCATTTGATTACGAGAAATGGGGCTTACAACAATAAACTCGATGCTTTGTTCTTTAGTGTTTAACGAACACTACAAAGACATAAAGTACACTCGAAATCTTTTTCATGTTTAGGTTTAGAGCTCGAAAAAGAGAAAACTAAGCTCATACCAGGGGTTCCTTTTCCATAAATTTAGTCCCTCAGGTCCGGAAAAGTGATAAAACTATGCCTGAGAATACTCTTATCAATCTCGAAGAAAAGAGAGTGTTCCTTTCTTGTATTATTCCACTAGGTCTGAGAAAGAGATAACCTACCACCAAGGTGGATGCCCATTCACATATTCTTAACGAGACTGAATGGACAAGTTTACTCGCCAGTCAAGTCTATTTTGAGGAGTTAGACCTGGGCCTAAAGAAACTCAAAATATTTCCCATGAAGTTTTAACGAGTCTGGAAAAGTCAACTCACGGCCTCCTTATTGTTTTTAACGAGCTCGAAGGAGAGCAGAAAGAATGCTCTAAATTCGAGGAGACGAGTGTCATAGGCAGGCGAAACTAGTTCCAAGCGCAAGGAACAGACCTATGCATAATGCAAGGAAAGTGAGCAGGATAAGGACACTCAGGGAATGTCTCCTC
Source organism: Pseudotsuga menziesii (assembly GCA_001517045.1). Lineage (NCBI taxonomy): Eukaryota > Viridiplantae > Streptophyta > Pinopsida > Pinales > Pinaceae > Pseudotsuga > Pseudotsuga menziesii. The sequence goes on from LPNX010923144.1 coordinate 1,287,865, forward strand.
AGGGTAAAAGGTGTCAAGTTGCAAAGGAAAAATGATACAAGGCTTAGTAACGATGAGAAAAAATATGAGGGCTTATACAACGAGCTAAAAGTGTGAAAGCCGGCATCAGGCTCATAAGCGCGAGCAAGGCACATGTAAATGTAGTTACAGCTTAAACAACAAGACAAGGCTAATAAATAGTTGTGAATCCAACTAAAGATCCTGTCTCCAAGAAACAACAACATCAAAATCATATTCAGAAGAAAATATCTGATGCAGGTCACTTTGGTAGAAACAAATGTGACTTTGCTATCTTCTACAAAAGGTAAAGTCAAGGCAGGATCGACCGAAGAATATTATATAGAACCAAGGATCAAGGGTTTATAATCAGTAAGATCAACATCAGAAGGAGAGAAAAAATAAACAAGGGAGATAGAGTTTGTAGGAACTCAGTATCACAAGAGTTGAAAAATTCATAAGAAAAATCAAACTCATCAAGATCACTGACTTGCTATTCGAAGGGAGAGTCCAAAAACTCAACAAGACCAAAAAAAACATATCGATACATGGGAAAATTAGGCTTACTAAGCAAATCAGGGTTAGACTTAGTCACAACTAAACCAACATCCAAAAGAAGGTCAGACTGTATCAAAGATTCTAGGAAGACTTCATCCGAAGGAAGGAGATCATCTAAGATAGGACACATGTCTAAACTTTCAAATGGATTAACATAGTGGAGAGTAGGCTCCATGGTTTGTATAGGATGACTAACCCAGTCAACTGCTGGGACCAATTCTCGAGAAGTTAAGCATGAAAACAGAGGCTACTTCTCAGTAGCAATTGAACACAAAGGACATGAGGCCACATAGTTCACCTATGGTGGGCTAGTGTCTATAGAAACACTAGGAATTAATAAAGGAAAGACCTGGTCTCTAGTTGGGTCAGGAGATGGATCAAGAAAATCCAACTGATCAATAGTGACAATTTCTTCACCATGATTAAACTACATCAGATGAAAGAATGTTGACACCACATCTTGCATTGCATAGATATAATCATGTCCGAGGAGCATATTGAAGTCCAAGGGGTCTTTTATTACCATGAATTCAACTAAGAAAGTCTCCCCACCCAAAGTCACAGGTGTTTGACCAAGAATTGCCAAGGCTATACAAGTTCATCTATCAAATGCCAGTAACTAACTAGAAGTCGACACAAGGCTGGGAGATCCCATGCCTCGCTAAGCACGAGCAGACAAAATACTAACAGAGGCTCCTTCATCAACAATACAACGAGCAATCATGATTCAAATTTGACCTTTATCTGGAAAGGTGCATCAGAAGGAAGGCGCGGCTCAACTAGGCTATCCCAATCAAAGGAAGCAATCTGAGAGCTTGGAGGGGGTTGATCCGAAATGAGTTCAGTGCCCCCTTGTTCAGTAAGTTCTGAACTGGCAGTGAAGAAAATGTGACTAGCAGACACTTCACTCTCCAAAGGAAGAATGGGATTGATCGACAATGGAATCAATTCAACTGCTTCATGAAAGTCACTCTCTAATGGGAGAGTGGGATTGACCAAAGATGACATTGGTTCAATCACATCAGGATCACTCTCCGAAAGAAGAGTGGGATCTACCAAATATGAGATTGGTTTGACCACTTGATCAACCAAAGGTTGAGTAGGTTGTTGAGAAACTATAGGTTGTTCAGGAGAAAGAAATTCTTGACTCTTGGACCACACTCTTTGCACCTCTATGATAGTAGGGCACTGGTGAGTAAGATGGTCTCCCTCGTATAGATTACAAGGGAACTTAAGTTTGCACTTCGAATGACTAGTTTTCTCAACGGTGTTAACATGAATAGTAGTGGCTGACTATTTTCTCTTAGCATGACCTACAGAGGCTGATATTTTTCCCCTAGCATGAACTACATAAGCTGGGTGACTGAGTCCAACATGACTAAGAGAGGCTGTTTGTTGAGAGACTTCAGGATGTTGTAAAAGGGGATGACCATGAAACCAAACTCTTTGCACCTCTGTGATAGAAGGGAATTTATAAGTAAGGTGGTCTCCCTCACAAAGCTTACAAGGAAACTTGGGCTTTTGTTTTGAACAGGTAGTCTTTTCAACAGTGTCAACATGACTCGTAGTGGCTGATGGATTGTCTTCAGCATGAACCACAGAGGCTGAGAGACTGCCCCCAACATGACTTGCAGCGGCTGAGAGACTGGGTCCAACATGACCTACAGAGGTTGGATGGGAACCACCAACATGAACAACAGAGGCTGAATGGTTAGGATCAACATGCTTTGCAGCAGTTGAGTGTGTGCCCCCAGCATGAACTACAGAGGCTGGGTGAATTGATCCAACATGACTTGCAGAGGTTGGATGGGGAGGTTCAAGTTGAACATCAGAGGTTGAACAGGTGCCCTCAGCATGAACTACAGAGGCTAAGTGACTGGATCCGATATGACTTGGAAAGGTTGGAAGGATCCCACCAATATGATTAACAGAGGATGGATGGTGAAGATCAACTTGACTTGCAAAGGTTGAGTGCTTAGATCCAACATGACCTACAGAGGTTGGATAGGTGTCCCCAGCATGAACTACAGAGGGTGGGTGGTGAGGTTCAACTTGAACTATAGAGTTTGAATGGGTGCCCCCTTTCTTATGTGCCTTCTTCCTATTCCTCCTTATTTTACACCTTTTAGATTGCCGGTTACTAGTATTAGTACTTTCACCGCATGAGGTAGAAGGAGGAGGAGAATCAACTACAGGTGAAGGGGAAGCAATGTTTTGATGCCCTTGATATAAGGAGCTTACTTGAGAAGCATTAGGAGCATTCAGGACAGTTGGAGTGGAAAAAAATCACACTGGTAGCCTTAGGGTGAATCCAGGTAGATTCAAGGTGGCCATTAAGGAAATACCAACATTCCCCGTGAGAGGAATAGTACAAGGAGTTCCCAGCATGGGGATCTCTTGGTTGGTGTTCAAAGGGGTGTTAGAAATATTTTAAATCAAGGAGACAAATTCTGAGGTCAACAGGAAACCAAAAGTACCAAGCACACACCTGAAGGCAGACTAAGTACAAACAAACCACACAGAACTCACCAAAAAATTCCTAAAGCCAAACAGACAAACAGGTACAAGATACACTTTCCAAAAGAAAGCTGATAGACACTTACTTGGCATCCCTATATATGTTCTTAGGCACAAGTAGAGGAATCACCCACCGCCTCCCACACCTTCTATCGGGGTTACCTTCCAAGCCCGTGCAAGGTCAACCAGAAATAGCCTTTCGGTGTACTTGTGTATGAACCCTAGATGTCAAAGAGACTAAAGGCTACCTTAAATATATTGACAGTCTGGGGGGACAGTCGCAAGCCTAGTTCATATGCATGGGCAGGGTAGCAAAGCTTGAAACCCTCTCTAAGACAGAATCCCCAGATGCGCAAAAACCCTAGTCTACGCTTTAACAAGGAATCAGAGGGTTATCTCCTCAGTCCAAGCCTCCACGCGGCCTCGTGCTTAACTCCTGCTTGAGAGGAGCTTCCCAGATACAATCAACAAAGAAGATGATTTACCTAGTGATTGGCCTAACTACGTCTGAATTTTTACACTTGTGGGGAGTTTAAACTCCCTATCCCACAAGTCTAGCCTAAGCTAGTTGGTGTATGACCTTATAAAACAACAATTACTAATAAATTTTAAATTATATCGTTTATTTTAAGGGTTGTTTTTAATCAGAGGGTAAATGGCATGAAACTTATGTGGTGTTTTGACTCAAAGTTGAAAAAAAATGACTAAAGAAAGAGAAATGAAATGCAAAAAGAAAAAATTATTCTCTTTTTCTTTTTCAAATAGAAACTTGAAAGCCACAAAATAACAATTTATTTTTATTTTTATTTTTTCAAAAACAATGATATGCCATGCAATCTAGACTAAAAACCTTTTCTACATGCATATAAAGCAAACATGTGTTTTTTTTCCTTTTTCTTTTATAAATGCAAAAGAAAAAATAGCATAAATGCAAGCAAGTACTGTAAGCAAAGCAAATAGACAACTACTCTACACCCCACAAGCAAATCCTAGGTTTCCCTAAAGTTGGATATCAACCTCTCTTGAAAGGAAGGCTTACAAAGGTAAACAAGCCAACAACTTTAGAATGAAGAGACTGAGCAATAAGACTGGCATAAACAAAGGTTAAGAAGTCCCAAGTATCAATCTAAACCTACATATAGAGGTTGCTCAGTACCTTGTCCAACAAGGTCAAGCCAAAGAAGGAGGTGGGGGGGAAAGCAGCAAAAACAAGTATATGTTGTTTTTATTTTTCTTTTATAAATGCAAAAAGAAAACTACCTACAAAAAAACGTATGCAGATAACAAGAACAAAGCAAAAGGAACTCTGCTATACAGCCACCAAACAAACTCTATAATGAACTAAAGTCAGTGTAAACCCTACTTGGAAGGAAGGCTTGCAAAAAAAACAAGTCAACTATTTTGGCATGGTGAAGTTAACCAACAGAAGAAGAAGGAAACCAACACCAATAAGCTTCTAAACTCAGACAAAGAGCACTGACATAGGTTGACTAGAAAAATAAACCAAAAAATCATGCCAAGCAAAGGAGGTGGGAGAAAAGAGCAAAGAGAAAAACCTAATGCTATAAAAAGGCTTACCACATAGATAAAGAACAAACAAAAGAGATGACACTAATTCCCTAGAGTCATGCACCTGCAAAGGACCCCAAAATACCTACCAACAACCTTCAAATAGAAGAAAAAACCACAAAAGACGAAAAAACACTGTTTAAAGGGGCATACACGAGTTTCACTACTGACAAGTCGCGTGTCATACGCGGGTTGACAATATAGCAAACCACGTGTACAAGCACACGTGGGTTGTATTAAAGACAAGTCGTGTATCGTATGCATGTAGACGATATAGAAAGTCGCGTGTACCAAACCAGACATGTGACTGTTCAGTCTGCAACTCGTGTATGGGTGGAAAAAATCCCAAAAAAGGTCAAAAACTGCCTTAGGAAGGTAGGGGCAGTGTGCTATCAGAATTATAAAGTGTTCCTAAGTGGCAAGAAGGACCTGAAACAATGCAAAAGACTGAAATAAATACAGATAAACCCCAAACAGACAAGGCTCTCTGCAACGGAGTCGTCAGTTCTATTGTAAAGGAAAGTATCCTATGGCTAGGGTTTAAGAGGCCATCAACGTACTGGGGTTGAAAGGTGAATGCAAATGGTTCTACAAGTATATATAAGCAATTTTCAGAGATTGGAATGGTTCATACCTTATCCAAACGAAGGTTGATCCAAGAAACCCTTTAATCCTCTTCTTGCTCCTCTTGCTCCTCTTGCTCCAAGAGACCTGCAAAATGAATTATACCTTCCTCAAACCAACATGACCACATATAAAGCAATGTTAATCAAATAAACATGAAATAATTATCTGACTAACATCATCATATGATCATAAACATATATTCAATCACACATTGAACAATGATTTGGGAAGAAGAAGGACATCGCATCTTTATTAATCTTGAAAACAAGTACAAGTGTACCTTCTCTTCAAGTTCGACACCTCACAAAACCTTGATCTGGTTTTGCTGCTTCTCTTCTCCATGGAACTCAGCCTCCAAACTCTGCAACACAAGGAGAATGCTTCTGGGGCAAAGGTGTGGGCAAAGAGAGCTCCAAATCCTCCAGCATAACAATGCAAAGATTTAAGTCTCCTCTCATGGACCTCCCTACCTCTATTTATATGTTTAATGAAGAGTTAGGGTCAAAGACAAAGTAGTTACAACTAAAGGAGTCAGTTGCATAACTACCCAAACTACCCAAATTTAAAAATTTGTATTTTTTTGACATTTTTAAGAGGCGTACGCGGGTTGCAGAAAAAATAGTCGCATACACAAGGAGTACATGTGGGTTGCAATGCAGAAGTTCACGTATTTAAGGCGTACGCAACTATTACATATAGCAGCTCACGTATGTACGCAGGTTTGCCTTAAGGAAAATCGTGTACACACAAAAAACTCATTTTTAGGGTATTTTTGGGCATTTTCAGATTTTGTGTCTTCTAGAAAGTTTTAGCTAACATAAATATATTTCCAACAGTGTAGAGATGAGGTCAAACGGAGTTGCAAAACTCAAGATATGGGTCCTCCAAGTTAGGTGTTTTTTAGTGACTTTCAGTGACTTTTCATGAAGTGTCATCACGGAAGTGTCGACATGCGACGAAAACATAGGAAAGTGGTGACAGGAAGAGATGTGTCATTTTGAGCTATAAAAAAAAGTACTTGAACCCACACACCTTGATTGTTATGATGATGAGGTCCTTGGTGCTATGATGGACCCTTGATGTCTAGTAGAACACACCCTTATATATGATGACATTAATGACTTAACCCTAAAATTTTTGAGTGGTAAGGTTGAACTTTACCAAAGGAAATAAAAATAATAAATGAATTACCTTTGGAACCTTTCTACCATACTAAAACTATTGTTAAGGCCGGCCTCATTAAGTGTTTAAGTATTAAAACAAAAAAATAATAAATAAAATCTCCTTAAAGTCTGGACTAATTCTACTCTCTCAACGTCAAGATGGTGTATTAATACACAAAAAGCTTACCATAACTTGATCATCAATGAAGGAAATAATCATAGAGTAATTGAGGCATCCTACACCTGGTTCTTCCACAGAGATATTCTTTTGGGGTGAAAACAATAAAAACAATCTGACTTTTGTATGCTTGAACAATCTGAGTTTTGGGTGCTTGAACAGTCTGAGTTTTTGGGTGCTTGACAATTATTTGGTTGATTTTTTACTGCCGTGTTTTTAACAACTTTTGATATCTTTTGATTTCTTCCTCAACATGTAAACAGTACTGAATTTTAAGTATTCCCTGTCATGTAAACAATACCTAATTTGAAGTCTTCCTCAGCATGTAAACAATCCTGAATTCGAGGTCATCTACAGTATATACACAGTCCCTAAGTTGAAAAAGGTTGAGGTCTTCCTCAACATATACACAGTTCAAGGTTGGTATTGTTTGGGGTCTTCCACAAGAGATATACACACCCCAAGTGTGGAGTCTAAAAATCTTGACATGCATTGCTTGTGTAAGGTATGATAACTGATACTATATGATGATGATGATGCATACTTGTTGATACTATATGATGACGACGATGCATACTCAATGATGATGTATACTCTATGATAATGATGCATAATTGTTGGTACTATATGATGATGATGCATAACCTATGATGATGATGTATACTCTATGATGATGTATACTCTATGATGATGATGCATACATGATGCATACCCTATGATGGTGATGCATAACCTATGATGATGATGTATACTCTATGATGATGATGCATACATGATGCATACTATGATGATGATGATTGTTGGAGTAGGGCCCCATAGCTACCGGAAAAGCTGCCATTTTGGCGAATAGATAGTTTGGTGAAGATGAAGAGATAAGGTAAAGATACGACGCCGCAGCATGTTTCTAGCTGCAAAGCAGAGCCGAAAACTATGACTATCGGGGCAGAGAAGTCAAAGAAGACGACAGTACCTGAGCGTCCAAGAGGAGAGATCTCACCCACTGCATTGAAGGCAGTGGCGGAAGACAAGAGGGCTCAACAAACCTCATAAAGGAAAAGGAGCAACGAGACCAAGGTATTGAAGACGAAGGAAAGAAAAGGGAAGCGGTGCACAGTACCCATGGTCAGTGCCGAGAAGCATGGAAGACTGCAGAGAGCAGTGGTGTGACAGTGTGACAGAAAGCGGATACCCCAAGTACAGATATGTCGACTGTCACTAGTTAGGGGTTTTTGGGTTATTGTTGGGATGGGCCCACAGTGTTGTAATGGCGAGACCTTCGGGCCGCCTATAAAGGGATGTATTTTGTATTGTAAAAGGGTTGGGTAGTTAGACAAGTAGACACTTAGACAGTTGTAATATAGAAGTTGAGCTCTGGTTCTGTTATCAACGGTAGTTATCTTACTGTAACCAGTAGCTAGCTCATCGAGCTTGTTTGTAACAATCCCCAGGGATTGACAGAGAGAGAGAGAGAATATTGTAAGAAGGCAATAAAGAGATAGAAAAGAGATCTAAGAGAGAAGGGCTCCAGGCTGTGTGCGGAGCTACCCAGAAGATCTTGAGCTGCATATGCGGTGCAGTAGAACTGTGTACTCTCTCAAGATATAATAAAACACAGTTCTGTGGATGTAGCTTCTACCCTAGAAGTGAACCATGTAAAATCAGAGTGTTATGTGATTGATTCATGTGATTGTATTTACTTGTTGTATCTGTCACTCATTACATGAAATTTGCTTACAGTTTAATGTATGTATGTGTTGTTCAGTTCATAAGCATCATAGAAGGATAAATGCAGGTTGAAGTCTTTAAGTGTTCTGTATAAGAGTTTGTCTATGTTTCACTCAAGACAGTTAGGAGTCGCAGTGTAAAGCAGCCTTGTATGTTGAGCCCTGTAAATCAAACACAAGTAACGCTAGGTACGCTGAGCTGCAGCAGTAGGATATCGCAAGGAGGTGATATCGCACCATCAGAGGAGCTGTGGTGCATGGTACCGTGGGTTAAGGATCGAGCATAGGAGATAGTTACATGTTGCCCAAGATGCGGCGATGCGATAAGGGCTAGAGTCATCGCGAGTAAGAGGAAACTGCGCATTGTGAAGAGAGACCTCGCGGGTTAAGAAGAGCTGCAAGGCGCACACAAGATGCTACAGAACCTGGTTGAAGACACTTGAGTCTTTGGCCAACCCATTAGAATCACTTCAGGTGAGGCTTCAGGCCGCTCCGCGTTCTATTGCCGAAAGGGCCAGTGAGCTAGGGGTGTTGTTGGTACATTACAGCAAACCCAGGTTTTCCCATAGCGACCAACAAATGGTTCCGTTGTCGGTTTTGAACAAACTGAGCACTGATGTTCTGTTGGAATCCTACTAGAGACAAAATCAACCAGTGGGTTGGGTCTAAGGAGAAAGAGTTTTCCAAACATGAGAACAAGATTCCTAGATTGAGTACAGAGGACTGGTTACAAAAACATATCTTTATAGACCTGTATACGATATTTTTTGCAACCTATGGAAACGAGATTTACGACTGGTTATCAAAGTTGACTGATAAGAACATATTCAAGAAGAAAAGAAACATTGTCTGGACACCGGAGCTGATTCAGACTGTGAAGAACCTTGATAATCCCATTACGAGGATAGTAGACTTCTGGCTTGTGAGTGCGATAGAAGGCTTTGTCACAGAGTTTGCAGTTGAACAGAGAAAAAGCTTCAGCGAGGCTGAGCGGTACTTCTTCAAAGGATATCGCGGTAAGTACCTAAAATATTTAAACTTGTCCATTAAGATGTTATTACATGAAAAAGGAGTAATGGATATGGTTTCAGATCAATAAGTTAACAAACTATAATGTCATAAGAGTTTGAGAGTGATTTCGATGACATTGGACGTACACGTAGTGGAAAGAAATACAAAGTAGATTTCAGATCTCCCATATTTGAAGACAGTTCAGATAGTACTAGACAGCAGAGTCATAGCCATACAGACAGAACAGAAGGGGGTATCCCTTACCACCCTTATACCCCATAGAAACAGATCGAGACTCAAAACAATTCCGTAGGAACTCCATCTAGTAGCTCCCAGATAGTACATACTATCGCTACATCACCTCCACCTACACCACCGAGTGGTAGTAACACAGCAAATCAAAATCCACCACGTAGAAATAGAATGGGGGATGATATGAAGCTACCTATCTTTAAGGGTACAGGGGCAGAGGACCCAGAGCAGCACTGGTTTCTATGTGAAGCCATGTGGACCATTAAAGCAATCCATGATGATAATATTAAACTTGTACAGTTGGTCACCACACTAAGAGAACGAGCCTGAACATGGTATATGAAGTATGCCACAGCGGTACCCAGAACACTTGTCCAGGTCAGGACCGCCATGATTAAAGAGTTTAAGAAACTTAAGTCTGAGTCATAGTGCATTACAGAGCTCAAAGACATCAAACAGTTACCTACAGAGTTAGTGTGGGACTTCGATCAGAAATTCAAAGCCCTTATAGACCAAGTTAGCTTTGAGTTTGTGCCAGAGCAGCATAAGGAATGGTTTATTGCAGCCCTTCTCCCTCACATCAGACTGCCATTAATGCAGTAGAAAATCCAGATGCAGGATGACACATTGGAGATGGCGATGAAACTAGAGGCTTCACCTCTAGCTGAAAGCAGCACAGGTATGACAAACCTGCAAAACTAGTTGGCTAATCTCACATTATAGTTGCATGAGCTTAAGAAAGGGAAAGAGGTTGCGCAAAACATATGGTGCGTAAAGTGTAAAGCACAAGGCCATACTAAAGACAACTGTCTAGTCTTTGTAGAATATCTAGAAACCGGGGCTCCTAACCCCTTACCACAGACCCACGGGCCGTGGTGTGAAATATGCAAAACAAGAGGACACCCACCTCAGCAATGCCCTCTACTTCAGAAGTACATGCAGACACCTAAGAACTTATACTATGTCTTCTGTAAGTCCTTAGGCCATGATGAACATGATTTCCAAGCCTATGATCTCATGGTTGGGAGCAAGCAAGACTTGTACAGAGTCCAATCAGAAACACAGGGTCTAGCAGCAGGACCACAGCATGATCCGGCTCATGTTGGCCATGGAGGAGGATTCAGAGGACGAGGACATGGAGGAGGCTTTGGCCATGGAGAAGGCTTTGGCCGTGGTCACGAACCAATCACTTGTTACAACTGTGGAGTTCTAAGACATTATGCTAGTGACTGTCAGAGCCCCACCACCACATGTAACTATTGCAAATCTTACGATCACGCTATAGAAGAATGTCCTACCTTGATAGCTAAGATCAGAGAACCTAAGCCAGCAGTACACCAGAACATCCAACTTATTGCTGCTAAGTAGGAAGAACCAGAACCGAGAGTCAACATTGTGACTCGTAGCGGTGCTTCCACCAATGGGACATCGCAGGATACTGAAAAGAACACAGGTCAGGAGTGGGTGCGCAAAGCTCCTAACAAAGCAACACCACTTGACCTACAGAAGAATAAACAGACATTTCAGGAAGCTAAGATTTTTTTTGATGACCCTATGCAATCAGGATCGTAGGTACCGCCGTCTAGGAGCGTATCGCAACAAGCACCTTGTGGCATTATCCCTGTACAGATATCGCAGGCTAGCACATCAGGCGCTTGCGATGAGGACGAGTTGGCAGGAAGTGTACAATCCTTTCTGTGGAGTTGTTTAAAACTTGTGAGAAATGATCAGGCTATCGGAGAACTTCAACGCATCATAGATTAGTGTCAGCCATCTTCTTCCATGAGCAGTGCACATCATGCTGTTCATAATATTATGGGACATACAAGAACAAGAAGAGAGATGCGACTCACAGTACAGGTTGGAGAATTTGAAATGGATGAGGTGATCCTAGATCTAGGATCAGAGGTAAATGTTCTGACTAAGCAGACATGGGAATAGATGGGTAGCCCTAAGTTAGTTAGATCACCTATCCATCTGAGATTAGCTAATTAGTAGCGGGTATCACCCCTGGGTCGATTACTGCAGGTGCGAGTTGACATTGACGGAGTTCGCAGCTCTGCGGACTTTGAAGTTATAGAAATTATTGGTGATAGTAGACCATATCTAGCATTACTAGGCATTGATTGGGCAATCGGTAACGTGGCCGTTATCGAATTAAAGAGAAGACAAATGACCTTTGAGGATGCGCAGATCTGGGTCATCGCACCGTTAGATCCTCTTCAGGGTCCTAGATACATTGAAACTATTAGAGCAGAGGAAGAGGCATGTAACATGGAGAGTCTCTATCAGATGACTGTCAACCAGAGCGACTACATCAATCCAAACGCAGAAGGGAACATTAGTTGGTGATGTGACAACTCATGCACATCGGATTTGGATGTTGGTCTAGAGAATTGGCAGAACAGACTTTACGAAGTATCAGCGCGCAGATGTGCGTATATGACTAAGTCACTACGATGGATTGGCGCAGAGGTCAACGAGATTCCATCATTTCATGGTCTAACAGATATCTAGGACTTTCTCACGCAGTTTGAACAACAAATTCCTCACGAGCATAGGATCACAGCTATGGACCTTGCAGTACGAGCCACACCTACAAGATGGTGGTATGCACATAAAGAGAATATCGCATCATGGGATGATCTTAAGAGATTGATGGCGATCAGATTCTCTATCGACAAAGAGTATGTCCAATAGAAATACACAGGAGAAAGTGACCCCAGGTCACATATTCAGACGTGTGAATGGAATTGGTCGGACATTCCCGAAGATGAATGGGTTCACCGATTCATTCACACTTTAGATCAAATTCCAAAGAACTGGTACACAGAGACTGAATTGGGAAAGGGAATGACTACATGGTCACTTATGATAGACAACTTTCTACTCACCTTCGCTTTTGAATCTAAGTATCCAAGCATTAATCAGGCCCTAAATGTAATAAATATTAAGATATTTGAGGATTGTACCCTATCCATGTTAGCTCAACTTGAGTGGGCCATCCAGTTAGAAGAGGCGCTAGAGTGTTATAAATTTGTATCAGAACCAGAGGAGGAGGATGAGGATCCTTGCAACATCAACATTCCAGAGTCAGAAGGGACTTGCGATGTTGATGGACCGAAGCTAGAGACTCCAGCTATCATGGAGCCTATCAAGATTAAACAAATCAATATTGGCATAGACACAGAACCAAAGTTTGCCTCTATTGGAGACTATTGGAATGACGAAACAGTTGGACAAATTGCAGACTCGCTACATGACTATCAGGACCTATTTCCCACCAAGTTCATAGAGATGAAGGGAATAGTCGGAGACCTGGGAGTAATGAGGATACCATTGAAAGAGGATGCTAGACCAGTTAAGCAGCGTCCATATAGATTAAATCCACCCTATAAAGAAAAAGTTAAGGATGAGATCGATAAGATGCTAGCGGTAGGCATCATTGAGCCAGTGGAAGAAAGCGAATGGGTTAGTCCCATGGTCGTGCAAGAGAAGAAAATCAAAGGAGACATCAGTATCTGTGTCGACTTGTGTAAACTCAATGATGCATCACTTCACGATCCATTTCCGACACCTTTCACTGATGAAGTATTAGACAGTGTGGGAGGACAGGAGGACTACTCCTTCACTGATGGCTTTTTAGGCTATCAATAGATCAGAATCCACCTAGAAGATCGACATAATACCACTTTTGCAACAGAATGGGGCTCATTCCAGTATATGGTAATGCCCTTTGGTCTTAAGAATGCACCAGCTATCTTTTCTAGAGTAGTAGTTGCTGTATTTAAAGAATACATCCATAAATTCTTAGAAGTTTATTTTGATGATTGGACTGTATTTGGATTAATTGACAAGCACATAGGAGATTTAAGACTGATGTTAGATAAATGTAGGTAGTACCAGATTTCTCTAAACTTGAAAAAATGTATATTCTGTGCGCCATTCGGTATTTTGTTGGGTCACATTGTTTGCAGGCAAGGCTTGATGGTAGATCCCGCAAAGATTTCCATCATTGTAAATCTTCCAGCACCCAACTCAGTCAAACAATTGAGGACAGTACTTGGTCATACCGGGTACTACATAAAATTCATCAAGGGATACGCAAAGATTACAGCACCGATGGAAAAACTGTTAAAGAAAGATGTAAAATTCCTATGGAATGAGGAATGTCAGCAGAGTCTAGACACACTTAAAGAGAAGATGGTTACATCATGTAATGTCCCTAGTTTTGACCCCATTTGCATGATGTATATATTGTAATTAATCATGGTGAGGAGCTCAAGGCAAAAGCCCCACCATCGATTTGGTTGTGTGTGTGTTTCGGCAATGGGGATAGTTGCCGATGGTTTATCGTGCCATTTGGCACATTATAATCCGGCATCATGTAAATACGCACATCAATTAAAACTAAAACCACAAATAGCTACGATAGTGCAACGTTGAATGAAAAGGGCATGATTCCAAAGGATAAGGGGTGGGGAATGTGTAGAAGGAGCAAGTCGACATAAGTCGACTTGAACGAAGACCGACTTAGTCGATCAGCCGACTAAGTCGAGGGACCGACTACGTCGGTCGGCCGAGTAAACACAGTAGTTAGTCTGTTAACTAATAGTCGTGTCGGTTCGGTGAACCGACAGGTAGTTATTGTAACTGTTTGTAACCTGTATATTAGGCTGTTGAGCCACACAAGAACACAGTACAGTTCAGTTCTTGGCTTTGTATGATCTATTGAGAATAATATAATCTATTCTTGTTGTCAGTTCTTGTCTCTTGCATCTGTGTATATTGTTATATGTATTATTGGTAACCTTATGTGATCTGTAGGATTACAACATTGGTTCCGTTGCCGGTAGTACATAACTGAATATATGCTCACATATGATACCAGAGCAGGAGATCAAGGACTGGTGGGAGCGAAAAATTGCTAACTATCTACAAAATTACGCGAGAAGGAACAGATTGACAGTCGCAGAAGCCAAAGCTCGATTTTTCACTGAAACTCACGAAAAATTTGTCGAATCCGTGCCCCACCTACTGAAGCAGCTTTTGGATGAGAAAACCGGCTGACACTAAAGAAGCACAGTTACTCCAGAAACTGATCCGAGGAGGACGTACGAATCTCTCGGAGTGGTTCGAAAAGATAGCCGACGACTTCTGTGAGGAACAAGCAGTCGAAGACAGGACTTCTGTAGAAACCGTCCGACAGAATTTTTTCACAGAATTTACCGATCAATTCTTGTGTTCCTTGCCAGCTTTACTGTTCAAGTTTTTAATAGAGAAAGGAGCCGGGCACATTGTTGAACCTCAACCTCTATTACTAGACCCACCCTCAAACACTATTTGGGCGGAGAAGCAAAAGCAGTGGGAAAAATTCATTGCTGAAAGGGAGTGGGAATACTTCCTGAGTAAGTAGACACTATCCGAGCTTTCTAAAAAGCGTC
>LPNX010923144.1:1309459-1439355 GCA_001517045.1 Pseudotsuga menziesii
TGACAGGTAGTTATTGTAACTGTTTGTAACCTGTATATTAGGCTGTTGAGCCACACAAGAACACAGTACAGTTCAGTTCTTGGCTTTGTATGATCTATTGAGAATAATATAATCTGTTCTTGTTGTCAGTTCTTGTCTCTTGCATCTGTGTATATTGTTATATGTATTATTGGTAACCTTATGTGATCTGTAGGATTACAACAGAATGTCAAACCTTGGTTATGGGGGAAAAACCCATGTTTTACCACCTTGTTGATTTGTCACCTTTTTGCCTCTTCCAACCTCTTTAACGTCTTGTTGTTGGGGGCAGTTATGGCTGGTAGTTGAAGCAGTTATGGTGGTGGGTGTGGCAGGCTGTCAGCCTTTTCGCATGCGCCCACTCCATCCATGATTGCATTCAATTCCTCCATATTCTCCTCACGCGCCTGTTCATTCTAGACATCGCGCATTTCTCTCAGGGTTTGATCGTTCCTCCATTCGGCCTGTTCACTCTCATGCAGGGGTGCACAGAGAGACGTTCTGTTCTCCTCACGCACTAGTCGGGGGCTCTCTTTGTTGTTCGTGGGCTGTTGCTCCTGTATTTTGCTGGCCACATCCTTTATCCTCATGCACAGGATTTCTGCTTTGGTTTTCTCACGCAGGGAGCGGGTGAAATCGTGGCTACCACTCAGGATTTTCGGGTGCAGGAGCCATTCACGCTCTGGGCTATGCACCTGTGTGTTTCACACTAGTTTGGTGTTTTTCCACTATTTCATTGTGGGACGGGAGCTGTCATCTTCCCCACATTTCGTTGGCTGAGTTTCCCTGCTGTTTGGGACTGTGTATAGCTGCCATCGTTTGCACTGTGAGTTGTGGCTATTGATTGCCACATTCGTTGGGCTGAGTCTCCCATGGCTATGCTGGGAGTGCTGTTTACTATTCACTGTGGGTTGTGAATCATTTCCATCATCCATTGGGTGTTTGGGCTGCTGTTATACCCTGGTTTTGGGTGCTGCAGCTGAGTTGTTTGGCCACGTTAGGGCCTAGAACAACTCTGTGTTAGCTTGTGGACTTGAGCTGTGACTCACCTTTGGTTTGGGACTATCCCCAGTTGTTTTTCCTTATTCACAGGGCTGTGAAGGGATTGTGTTGCTGCGGTAGGCCGTGGTTGGTCTTTGGACTACGCTGGCTTGGCTTATTGTTGAGGGCCTGTCAAACCCAACTGTGTGTGGTTGCTGATTGTATCCCCTTGGTTATGTGTAATCCTGCAATTAACCCTTATCCTTGGAGGAATCATGCCCAGCTCGGGGGTGGTAGCGTTGCTGAGAGATTGATGAACACGCTGGCCTATGGTTGGGTGGAACGTTGCAGCGATGTAGCTGGTTGTGGGCGAGTTCTTCATTGAAAGATAACTGCTGCTGGTTACTTCATATCTGCAATTTATATACTGTTTCGTGAGAAATGATGAACATGATTAATGCTGTAATGTATGTGTGTTGCTTCTGCTGTATGTTGATGTTTTATGCATCTTGGTATGATGGATCATGCATCCTATTATGCATTCTGTTAAGCCTTTATTTCAGCATTTTTTTCCTGTTTATGTTCATGGGGTTGTTTGCCCGGCTGTTCGTGGTGTTGGTCGCGTCCTCTTTGCGGGTCTGAGGGACGGGGACGTGACACATCACCCATATTAGTATTTCTAGACTGGACTAAGCCATTTCATGTACATGTGGATGCATCCGGCATCGCACTGGGGATCGTCTTAACCTAGCCAGGAGAAGGAGGTATCGATCACCCTATCGCATACTCAAGCAAAAAACTATCCACCGCAAAAAAAAAATACACCACTACGGAAAGAGAAGGCTTAGCTATGGTGTACGCGCTACAGAAGTTCAGGCACTACCTGTTGGGTGCCTCATTCAAGATGTTTGCTGGCCATTCCGCATTGAAGTATCTGGTCAATAAGCTAGTGTTAGGGGGAAGAATCTGCAGATGGTTACTCCTCTTTCAGGAGTACGATTTTGAAATCATCATGAAACCAGGAAGATTGAATGCCGGACTTGATCATCTGTCGTGGATAGACTCAAGAGAAGAGCCAAGTAATCTAGAGGACAATTTGCCAGATGCGCAGTTGTTTTCTATTCAGATCGCAGACGAGTACTATGCTGATATTATTCACTTTCTCACTACAGGATGGGCACCTGATGAGTTTACCAAGCATCAAAAGAGGTAGTTGGTTGTTAAAGCAGCAGACTTCGCCCTGATCGTAGGACAGTTATACAAGTTGGGTCTAGATGAAGTCCTGCGTAGATGTGTGATGCTGCATGAAAAAGAGGCCATTATCAGAGAAGCACATTCCGGTACTGCAGGAGGTCATTTCGCAGGAAAGCTGACTGCGCAGAAAATCTTGACCGCAGGATTATGGTGGCCTACTTTACATAAGGATACTCAAGAATTTTGCAGATGCTGCGATATATACCAGAGGGTAGGAAAACCTTCGTGGAGAGATGAAATGCCACTGCGACCGCAGATTACGCTGCGCGCATTTGACAAGTGGGCTATAGACTTTGTGGGTCCAATCAACCCACCTGGAAAATGAACTGGTGCGAGATACATTATCACAGGAACAAAATACCTCACCAGATGGGCAGAGGCTAAAGCAGTAAGGAATTGTGGCACTGCTACAGCTGCACAGTTCCTCTTTGAGAACATTATCAGTAGATTTGGATGCCCAATAATTTTGATGAGCGATCAAGGCACACACTTCTTGAACTGCACCATTGAGGCCTTGACGGAGGAATTCCAGATACAGCACCATAAGAGCACCCCCTACCACCCAAAATCTAATGGTACGGTGGAGGCCTTTAACAAGATTCTAGAAAACGCTCTTACTAAGACCTGCAACAGCCAAAGAAATGATTAGGACCTCAGGGTTAATGCTATGTTATGGGCGTATAGGACTACATGCAAGAAACTTATAGGACATACACCTTTCAGCTTGGTGTATGGACAAGAGGCTGTTATGCCTATGGAGTATATTCTTCCCAATTTAAGAATTACTTAGATCACCGAGATGGCTGATACAGACACAGTGCATGAAAGGCTAGCGTAGCTGCTTGCCTTAGAGGAAGACAGGTTCATCATAGGATTTCATCAGAAAGTGCAGAAGGCATGAGAGAAAGCTTGGCATGACAGGCATGTCAAGAATAAGATTTTTCAGATAGGAGACCTAGTCCTCCTCTATGACAGTAAGTTTATGAAGTTTCCAGGGAAGTTCAAGATGCATTGGTTGGGGCCATACCAGATTCAACAAGTTACAGACGAAGGAGCCATTCAGCTTAGCAAATTGAATGGGGAGCTTCTTCCCACTTTCATTAATGGCAATAGGCTTAAGCTTTACAGTGCTATCCACTCCATACCCTAGCCTTAAATCAGACAGTTATAAGGGTGCAGATGTCCAGTGTAGTTGAAAGGAGGCATCGCACCGGGAATTAGTCTACACCGGCAGGTATTCTAAGTATAAGGAATCGCATAAGAACGGTTCATTTTGCGCAAGACATTAAGAGGCTTGCGAGAAAAAAAAAAAACTGTTTAAAGTTTGTTTTGCACAGGTAAGGCGGTGTGACATCATGGTAAGGCGATGATTCCCCATGCCACGTATCCAGTTTTGAAAAATGACAGAGGGCCAGTCAAGTCACCTTCTGACAGGAAGTTAATGAAGAAATGACTGGTATACCTTACCGTAGATTTGGCAACAACATATTAAATTTTACAGATTTAGTAAATCTTTGACGAGACCGACGCCTGCACACAGGGTTCGAGGGAAATTTGATTGGATTTCAGCATTTAATGAGGATCGAAACGACGGGCGTGGTCTCATCCATGCATTAATACCACTGACGGGTTCAGCCTAGATGACCGTTGCGACCGGGATTATATCCTTCAGCATAAAAGCAGAGATCATTCATTCAGGACGGTTACTTTTGCAAGAGCTGAGAGATATAGAGTAAGTTCTTAAGTGTTCCCTGTGCAGAGTTAATTTTGTTACAGAGTGCTGTGATTTCCCTATTTCGTATCCATTTCCAAGCCAGAGTATTCCACCAAGTGGGTTTTGTCTGAGGAAGAACTTATAGAAGACATTTTGGAAAGGTTCGAGTGTGGAGGCCTTGTGTCCGTTATGGGGACACCGCCCAAGAGTATGAAACCAGGTTCATCACAGGCTAGACATCTACCAAGGATGAGGAGTCAAGCTCAGACAGTAGACAAGTCCAGCCTCGAACAGCGAAAAAGGAAAAGGAGGAAAGTAAAAGTGAGAAACAGAAAGAGAAGACCAACTCAGATGGCTATGCGCGTGGAGTTCCCCAGAAGATCTCATGGAAAGAAAAAAGGAACAATAAACAAGCATCCAAGATGTAGAAAAAAAAAAGGAAAAAGGAAAGGAATGAAGGTTCTCGGAATGGAATTCAAGGCATGTATAGCTGGTACGAAAGGATCCAGACTGAATGAAATATTTGAGAAGGCTGGAAGATACAGATTTTCCTTGTGATAAAATTTCTAACCCAGATAGAGAGGAAAGGATATCTGTGGAAGGCTTGTCAAAAGCTTAAGATCCTTCAGGTCTCGCAAGAGACGAGAGCGAGAGCATGACAATGAGGGAAGGAAAGATAAGAGAGCCCAACGAACTAATTTACAGAAACTATGGAGAATGAAGTCACAGGCCTTCGGTAGAAACTTACAAGGACTTCACAGGAAGCCAAGGAGAAGCTACAGTAGGAGAATCCTGTTGGTAGTGGCTCAGGGATGAGCCACAAGTAAGTGTTAGGGGATTTTTGGAGTAGGGCCCCATAGCAACAGGAAAAGCTGCCATTTTGGCGGATAGACAGTTTGGCGAAGATGAAGAGATAAGGTAAAGATACAACGCTGTAGCATGTTTCTAGCTGCAAAGCAGAGCCGAAAACTATGACTATTGGGGTAGAGAAGTCAAAGAAGATGACAGTACTTGAGCGGCTGAGAGGAGAGATCTCACCCACTGCATTGAAGGCAGCGGTGGAAGACAGGAGGGCTCAGCTACCCTCATAAAGGAAAAGGAGCAACGAGGCCAAGGTATTGAAGACGAAGGACAAAAAAGGGAAGCGGTGTACAGTACCCATGGTCAACACCGAGAAGCATGGAAGACTGCAAAGAGCAGTGGTGTGACAGAAAGCAGCTACCCCAAGTACAGATATGCCAACTGTCACTAGTTAGGGTTTTTTGGGTTACTGTTGGGACAGGCCCACAGTGTTGTAATGGTGAGACCTTCGGGCCGCCTATAAAGGGATGTATTTTGTATTGTAAAAGGGTTGGGTAGTTAGAAAAGTAGACACTTAGACAATTGTAATATAGAAGCTGAGCTCTGGTTCTGTTATCAGTGGTAGTTATCTTACTATAACCAGTAGCTAGCTCATCGAGCATGTTTGTAACAATCCGTAGGGATTGACAGAGAGAGAGAGAGAGAATATTGTAAGAAGGCAATATAGAGATAGAAAAGAGATCTAAGAGAGAAGGGCTCCAGGCTGTGTGCAGATTTACCCAGAAGATCTTAAGCTGCATATGTGGTGCAGCAGAACTGTGTACTCTCTCAAGATATAATAAAACACAGTTCTGTGGATGTAGCTTCTACCCTAGAAGTGAACCACGTAAAATTAGAGTGTTATGTGATTGATTCATGTGATTGTATTTACTTGTTGTATCTGTCACTCATTACATGAACTTTGCTTACAATTTAATGTATGTATGTGTTGTTCAGTTCATAAGAATCATAGAAGGATAAATGTAGGTTGAAGTCTTTAAGTGTTATGTATAAGAGTTTGTCTATGTTTCACTCAAGACAGTTAAGAGTCGCAGTGTAAAGCAGCCTTGTATGTTGAGTCCTGTAAGTCGAACACAAGTAACGCTAGGTACGCTAAGCCGCAGCAGTAGGATATCGCAGGGAGGCGATATCACACCATCAAAGGAGCTGTGGTGCGTGGTACCACGGGTTAAGGATCGAGCGTAGGAGATAGTTACATGTTGCCCAGGACGCGACGATGCAATAAGGGCTAGAGTCATCGTGAGTAAGAGGAAACTACGCATCGTGGAGAGAGACCTCGCGGGTTAAGAAGAGCTACGAGGCGCACATAGGATGCTACAGAACCTGGTCGAAGACACTTGAGCCTTTGGCCAACCCATTAGAATCTTTTCAGGTGAGACTTCATGCCGCTCTGCGGTCTGTCGCCGAAAGGGCCAGTGAGCTAGGGGTGTTGTTGGTACATTACAGTAAACCCAGGTCTACCCATAGCGACCAACAATGATGCATACATATACATGATGATGACATACCCTATGATGATGATGCATACTTGATGATCAACGAAATTAGAGCATAACTACTTGATTAGTGACTGTGTATGATGAGGTGTACAATGATGTACATGAACAATGTGTGGTAGTGAGATGAGTTATAAGTAATTTTATTATACAGTGATGACTTGGTAGTGATAAGGTACTGAGGTGAGAGCAGAGGTTATCAACATAAAGTTCAGTGATTGGTTTTGACAGGTCCACATGTTTAGTCTTCTTCAGAGTGGTAGGGTGGTGCTAAGGTTCACAATATTGTGAGTTAAGCTATTTTAGAAGCTTGTCACTTGTAGCTAATGAAGCATAAGGGTTTGTATCCCCTTCCAGTTGTAGCTAGAAAATTTGAATTAAATTTGTTACCCCAGTTGTTGTTGGGTCAAATTTATTGTTTTAAAAAGGATTTCGTGGTTTACCCCTAGGACTTGGGTTTCCACGCCAAAATATTGTGTATCATGCATTTTTTTATTTTCATGTACATTGAAGATATGATATGATTGGTGACTAACAACTTGCTGTCGATTAAGATTTTGATAATTGTGCAACTGATTCACCCCCCTCTCAGTATTTCAACACAAAGTAGGAGATCTCTTAAAATTTGAGAAGTGGACAGCTAGATCCAAGCAAGTGACTATCAAAGAGCTAGAGGAGAAGATAGTAAAATTAAGTGCCAAACTAGGTGATGAATCTCAAGTCAAGTCTCTGATCGAAAAGAAATATAATGAAATTGCAAAATCGAAGAGTCAACTAAAAATACCAAATGTACACCCAGTACAAACAACTGAAATTCATCAAGTAGAAAAAAATAAAGAGAAATTATTAGCTACTGTCGAAAAATACACAACCTGGGTAGAAGAGAAAGATAACAAGATAAGGAATTACACTCCCATATAGCCACTATGGAATTCCAAGCAAATAGTAGAGAATCAAGTGTACCAACATCCACTATAACAATAGAATTGACATAGCAATTCCAAATACAAGAAATTTCATAAAAAAATATGCTAGAAAATGTCACCCAACCACCATAAGTTGAAGTGGTTGACATGGATGCCATGGACGAATACCAGACCACAACTGAGCCCCCTAAAATTGAAGAAGATGTGCATACTAAAATAAAAGGGCTTGAGGATGATGTCACCCAAAAAAATAATAGGATTGTTGAATTAGAGCATGATATCAACAAGAAAGAAGATGGCATCACTTCTTTTAAAAGAGAAGTCGATGATATGAAAATCCAAGTCACATAATTAAAGATGGACTCCTAAGGAGAGGAACTACCAAGGAGAACGACACAAAAAATATGGGATAGAATAACCCAATTATTCAATAAAAAATGGGACTTCCTAGATTTAATGATTGCTGAAATAGAGACACATGTAAAAGAAATGAAGCAGGTAGCAAATACTTTGGGAGATAAGCCTACAGAGGATAGGAAAACCATTGAATTCCTCAATAAATAAACCAAAAAGAAAATACAAGATATACAACTGTAAAATAGAACACGGGTCATTAAAATTGCCAAGAAAATGATCTTGAAACAAACATTATACATAGTACTGCAAAAGAACACCAATGACCTGGTAGATGATATAAAATATTTTGAGACTATGTTTAATGGAGTCACTTTGCTAGGATTTCCTCTGCTATGGGATGGAAATGCAGAGTTTTATTATAAAGGATATTATTTGAGCAAGTTAATACAAAAAAGGAATGAAGAGGCTAAGTAGGAATTGGAGGGAATAATAAGTAGAAATAAAGACTTTGAAAGACTCGAACCTCCTTTCCAAATATGTAAAAGACTGAAAACAATTTTTAAGGAGCTAGGGCCACTCACGTATGAAAGACACTCTGAAGCTGAAATAAATCTAGAAAATATCAAGTCTAATAGCATACCAGTTGGAAAATATTGGAAGTTAGTCATCAAATTCCATAAAATGGCACTTACACCTCAAAAAATTGTGCAATAGACTCTTGGGTAATCCTCTTCTCAGCAATAGGCTACTCATCGAACTCAATAGTACACACAGGAACCACCAACGCAATATAATTTTCCAATTCAAACAACTCCACTAGCATTCATGCCACCAAGGATCGTTGTACAACTTGGAGACCTTACATTTAATGAGATGATGACAAAAATGAGTTAGTTTGGCATACCACTTGGCTATTTCACACCTCCAGGTCATCGAACAATGCCTGGTCAGTAATCACCAACATGAGTAAAGAAGAAAGGTGGAGGATGCAAGAAGAATTGAATCTTAGTTTATGTGAATGTAATAATTTTTGATGTAAAAAGTAAATAGTGAAAAACTATTACCGTTCTATTATGAGTCAAATAATTTACAAACTGAATTCAGGTGCCTCTGAGCCCTATATAGCATAAGATTAGTATACGAGCAATATGTTGGCAATTTGAGAATTAGAAGTATTATTTCTTCTATTGTCGAGTCGGCTATATACATTAGTGATGTAAAGTTTTTTGTCTTGATATTGATGAAATGAAACCATGCAGGTTGTTATTCCTTCCTTTGTTTTTATGTGTCCATCTATTTGTGAAGATTTATGAGAAAAATTATATAGTGAGTGCAATATAATTTATTATCATTTGAGTGTCGTTGATTCTCTTTTCATGATTAAATGTTAAATGTCACCTCAGGACTTCAAAGTTTCTTTTGATGCTCTATTGATATTTAATGTGCTTTGTAATTGTTGTGTATATAGGAACTATTTCTATGTATGTGCTTTTACAAATTAGATTGCTGTGGAATTTAACTAAATCTCATGTATCCTTGAAATTTGGTTCATAATTACTGAATTTTGTTAAATACAACTCAGTACATTCGAGTCTGATCTATATTTAGGAAATTCACATGTCAGTGCTCCATTTGGATAAAGATTTGTGTTCCTCATTTCATCCCTTTACATATTCCTAGTTGTATTTACTGGTTTCATCAATCTCCTATGCTAAATTTACTTTGTATTCCCAATTGTTTGCACAACTTACAATTAAAATATCTTGAACATTCTAAGAATGTATCAAACATAAATTCACTCTCTGATTTAGCTCTAACTATTAGGATTAAGTAATCCTCCCTTTTCCAACTTTGTCTATTTTTCTTTTTTTCCTAGCTTAGGGGGTCTTCATCCCTTCACTAGTGCATGGGGGACACACCTAAGGGACAAATACCACTTACTGACCTCTTTACATGAGTTTATAAGTCATAGGGACCAATGCCTATAATTTAGGAACCCACTCTGAGTGCCACCAACAATTTCCAGCAGTTGACTCTAGCAGGTATTAGTTATGTTCAGTTATGCTCCAATTCACATTACTTAGATCACTCTCAATAATCCTAGCACCAATTTCCATTATTCAAGGGAGGTTGGGATAATTTACTCACCTACCATCTTCTTTTAACTGGCTGTGAGCTATTTTAGTGATCCAGAGTTGCATTAGTGAGCTCTAGTGGTGATTTTCCCACACTGAGTTAGCTCTGGAGTCAGTCCATGTTGGTAGATTCGAATCCTATCTTAGGCATTCAAAGTATCCTATTTTTATTACCATTGTATTACATATTTTATACTGATTAATGGATGTAATATCATTATTCCAATTATTGGTCTCATGAGTGTTTTATTTGCCATGAATTATTGATCAATTTTTACCAAATTCTTCTCTCTCTTATGCAGCCTTATATTCTCATTGAATTCATGCAGGCTTGAAGATCCTATGCTTCAAAAAATTTAACATGGTATCAGAGCAGGTATTCAGGCCAACAACATACCTTAGAAACTTCCACTAATGCACTAGAAGAAATTGGGTTCTAGATAAGTCCTGGAATTATTGCCTTGATCCCTTTGGATTCTATTCATAGAAGTCTATTCAGCTGTGATGCACCCAGAGAAAGTGCACATGTAGAAGTGGTGAGTGTTTGATCCAGTTTGATAGAAAATTCAAGTGTTTTGCAGTTACAACAATTTCCATGGATTTGAGATCAGTTCCCCTTCTATCACCATTCAATTATGCTGAGTGGAAATTGAATATGGTTTCATATATAGAGAAAAATGATATCCGTGATGTGTCTTTTGGAGCTGTTAAATAATCTTATGAATGTTGAATATTGTAACTTCAAAGGACATTCTAAATGTATTTTACTGATGTACCCCAAGGGATCTTTTATTATTCCTATGTAGGGATGTTACTATTGTAATTGGTCATCATAGAGTCATGAGGTAAAGCCTCCATTGTAAGTCAGGTCACTAAGTACCCTAATGAATATAATAAAATATTTTTTTGTGATTTCCTAGGTGAAGTCAGCTCAGACAATTTAGTGGGGTCTACTTGTTTAGGGTAGAGGTCAGTTGAAAAAAAGAGTATAAATAGAGTGGCTGTGCTTCTCATTTAAACACAAATGTACTCATTTGTATAACACATCAGAGAGAGACATAGACATACTAGAAGGATGAGGACTAACTATTTTTGAGGTTTATCTTATACATCTTATACAGAGGAATTTTTTATGGGTTTTCTTCCCCTCGAGGGTTTCCCAAGATAAATATGTGTCTCTCTTATGATTGTGTTTCTTTCAGTGATTCTGCATATGATATTGTTGTGAATTTAGATTAAGAACTAGTGATATATAGTCTATCATATGAAATATTAACATGGTATCAGAGCTAGAATAAAATGACATCTTTCACAAGGTGATACTCTCTCTCCTCACCCTTTGGAAGAAATTAGGGTTTATGCAAAAGATGGAATTTTGAAGATCTACTTGCATAGAAAGTTGTGCCTCTCTAGAGTGCATCTATTGAGCCTAGGATGAGATTTTTTGGGTGGTTGAGTCTCCAGGAAATAGAAACCCTAGTTTTGGCCTTGAACCAAAAAACTATAGAAAACCAGAACCAGAAATTATGAAGAAATTGGAACCTGGCAAGTAAGATTTGAAGGGTGAATATTTGGGATATCTAGAAACCAAGTGGACCAACCAAATCACCTTAGTCAAGCACATCTCCTGGTAAGGTCAGCTTTTCATTTTGAGAAATTTCAATTTTTAGTGACCTACTGGATAGGATGACCCCAAGCACTAATATTGAGGATAAGCTGGAAGGAATTGAAAACTTTCAAGAATGGAAGCATAGTATTGGTATCATTCTCAAAGAGAATTATCTTAATAAGTATATTAAGGATGAAATACCATATGCATAAGAATATGAAGCTAAGGAGAAGCATCAGAAGGACCTAATCAAGGAAATGAGGATCATTGCTGATTCTATCAAAGATCACTTGGTCCCTCAAGTGTCATCTAAAGAGACACCAAAGAAAATGTGTGATTCCCTCTCCAGAATATATAGGGAGGAACATAAACAAAAAGTTGAATCTGAGAGCTCAATTGAAGAGCACCAAGATGAGTAAAGGATAATCAGTTCAAGATTACTTTACAAGGGTCTCCCAGTTCAAGGAACAACTAGATGTTGATGGAGACTCCCTTGATGAATATGAACTAGTCATGACTTCTCTCAATGGTCTCACTAGACCTTGGGAATCATTCATACAGACTATGTGTGATAGAAAAGAAAGTATGAAGTTTGAAATTGTATGGGAAGACTGCATCCAACATGAGGCTAGAGTAGTTAACATAGAAGCTTTACTTAAGGAATATGATCAAGATCTAGCTACCCATACCAAAAGAAGAAAAAATAAAACTTCAATAAGGATAGTCATAAGGAGCCTAAACCTCCAAATAAGTTTCAAAAGAAGAGAAACTACTCCAAACATCAATGTTACAACTATCATAAGATAGGACACATTGCTAGAGAGTGTCCATTGCAGAAGAACACTAACAAAAGAAATCATGCTCATCTAGATGAATATGAGGATGAAGAAGAATAATAAATACCTCAAAACAGACAAGCAAAAGAAGAAGATATAGAGGAATATGTACTATTATCTGCATTCTCTGGGTCAGTAACACCTAGAGAAGACACATGGCTTATTTATAGTGGTGCATCAAAGCACATGACATGGAAGAAGCAAAATATGTCAAGAATTGAAGAAAGAAATATCCTTAGAAGGTATCTCTAGGAGATGACTATCAATATCCCATCAAAGGTATTGGTGAATCAAGCTACAAGCTTGAATCTGGAACCTCCTTGAAAATGGAGGAAGCACTATATGTACAAGGTTTAAAAAAGAATCTACTTTCCATGTTAGCACTAGATAAGAAAGGATATATAGTTTCTTTAATAGATGGAAAAGTACTCATGTGTTCCAAAGGAAAGACAGTTGAATATGTTGTGGTCATTGGTGAAGAAGAAGAAGGACTGTACAAACTCAAGGGACATCTAGAGACAACCCTTGTCCATGAGTCCACTAACTCATGTAAAATATGGCATATAATACTTTCTCACATAAACTAAAAAGCATTACCCTGTCTGAGCAAAGTGGTAATAGGTTTACCAGATCTGAATATTGACCATGAAGGAACTTGTAAACGATGTGCAAGAGGAAAGAACATCAAGAACCCATTTCCTGAAGGTGAATCAAAGACCAAAGGTATGTTGGAATTGATTCATTCTAATGTATGTGGTCCTATTTTGTCTACATCATTAAGTGATATGAATACTATGTCACATTTATTGATGACTATTCAAGAAAGACATGGATATACTTCTTGAAGACCAAGAGTGAAGTGTTCAAGAAATTCAAGGAATTCAAAGCCTTGATAGAGAACTATTCAGAAAGAAGAATCAAGACACTGAGATCAGATAATGGTGGAGAATATACTTCAAAATATTTTGAATATTTCTGCAAAGAAGCTAGAATCAAGAGGGAACTAACCACTCCCTATAATCCCCAGCAAATTGGTGTTGCAGAAAGAAAGAATAGAACCATTATGGAAGAAATGAAAACTATGCTTCATGAACAAGATATCCCCATGCACCTATGGGATGAAGCAACAAGAACAACTGTGTTTGCACAGAATAGATGATATCATAGTGCTCTTGGATTCAAGACTCCTGAATAAATGCATACAATAAATAAACTTGAAGTGAGCCATCTCAAGATATTTGGCTTTCCATTATATGTGCATATTCTGAAAGAGAAGAGAACCAAGTCGGATCCTTCTGTAAAGAAGGGAATATTTTTTGGATACTTTGAAGTATCCAAAGCCTTCAGGATATACATTTCAGGATTTCATCATATATATATTAGTAAGGATGTGAAATTTGATGAAGAAACTGCTCTTAAGAAATATAGAAGGTTTCATCTTGAAGAAGTACAAGAAGATAATGTACCTCCCATAAAGGTAGAAATTGAATCCTCTCCTAAAATAGTAGCATTAGAAGATCATTACATGATAGAATCTCAGGGACTCCCTACTATGGATATCTATAGAAAGAGAAAATATTCTTGGGTAAGAGAAATCATACAAGAAGCAAAGAAGTATGGAGCTCCCGAAGGATCCACAAGAGCAAGAAAGAGATCAAATCTATACTCTGGTTATGTAGCTTTGATGTGTGACCTTCTAGATAAAGAAACCACTAGCTATGGGGAAGCTACATAGAATAAAGATTGGGTGGAAGCAATGACGAAAGAATACCAGTCAATAATGAAGAATGATGTTTGGGATATAGTACCCAAAACAGAAAACAAGAGTGTGGTATCTTCGAAGTGAATCTACAAGATAAAACATGCAGCTTATGGAAGTATTGAAAAGTACAAGGAAATATTTGTGGCAAGAGGATTCTCTTGAAAGAGGGGATTAATTATGAAGAGAATTTTTCCTTAGTAGAAAGTTACACTTCCATTAGAATCATCATGGCTCTTGCTTCCATGATGAAGTGGGATCTACACCAAATGAATGTAAAGACAACCTTCCTGAATGGTATGATTGAGGAAGAGCTTTACATCGAACATACACAAGGATTTGAAGTCAAAGACAGAGTGACTCATGTATGTAATTTGAAGAAGGATTTGTATGGACTAAAGCAAGCTCCTAGAGCTTGGTATGGAAGAATTGGTAGCTTCTTGAAAAGTTTGGGTTTTACCAAGAGTAAATCCGACCCTAACCTTTACATGAAGGTTATGGACGATGGACCAGTCATACTATTACTGTATGTGGATGATCTATTTGATAGGAAATGAGAAACATATCACAGATTGCAAAAAGAAGCTAGATGGGGAATTCAAGATGATATATATTGTATTGATGCATTATTTCCTCAGGCTAGAAGTGTGGCAGAGCCGAGAAGGAATATTTTTGAACCAGGGAAAGTATGTAGTGAAAATATTGAAAAGATTTTATATGTTGGATTGTAAAGCCATGGCCACACTCATGGACACCAACTTGAAGCCGTTATTTGATGAATCATCAGAGTTAGTAGACATGAATCAATACATAAAAATTATTGGGTCATTGATGCATCTGAGGAATACAAGGCAAGATATATCCTTTGCTGTGAACACCTTAAGTTAGTTTCTATTTAAACCTAGATGGGTTCACTTGATAGCTGCAAACCATGTGATGAGGTACCTAAAAGGTACAATATGTTTCAGACTATACTATGTTATAGAGAATGAATAAAAAATATATGGATATACGGATTCATATTGGGCAGGAAGTTCCACAGAAATAAAGAGAACATTAGGTGGATGTTACTATATGGGATCTGCCATGATCTCATGGTTTAGTAAGAAACAATCCAGTGTTTCTCTCAGCATGAATGAAGCAAAATACATAGCATCTTTCTCTTCTAATTGTGAAGCGATATGGCTTCAAAAACTGAGGTCAGGCCTATTTGACATAGAGTTGGACACCGCGATGATTCTATGTGACAACCATAGTTGTATAAAATGACAAAGAATCTAGTGTTCAGCGATAAATTAAAGCACATAGAAATATGATATTTTTATATAAGGGATATGGTACAAAAGGGAGCTATAAAACTCCAGCATGTGAGTACCTATGAGCAAGTTGCTGATGTGTAGACCA
Source organism: Pseudotsuga menziesii (assembly GCA_001517045.1). Lineage (NCBI taxonomy): Eukaryota > Viridiplantae > Streptophyta > Pinopsida > Pinales > Pinaceae > Pseudotsuga > Pseudotsuga menziesii. The sequence continues at coordinate 1,324,810 of LPNX010923144.1, forward strand.
AGCCTCTATCTCATGTGAAGTTTGAATACTTTCATGAAAAGATTGGATAAGTCTGAAAAGACTTTCCTCACAAGGAGGAACAATGATGATATGGAACCTTCTCAGAAAGGAGGAACGAGTCAAAGATATTGACTCTCCTCGGAAAGGAGAAACAGGTCGAAGATATAGATTCTCTTCAAAAAGGAGAATAAGTCAGAGATATAGAATCTCTTCGGAAAGGAGGAATAAGTTGAAGATATGGACTCTCCTAGGAAAGGAAGAACATTTCAAAGATATGAACCCTCCCCGGACAATGGGGGAGCAGGTTAATGATACATATCCTCCCTGGAAAGGGGGAGTGATGATGAGACTCTCATTAATGACAATGATTCTCTCTTGAGGATGGTCTTGAGGAAAAATAACACTCTGCTCCCGAGAGTGGTCCTATTAGCACCCTGTAATTTTCCTATGGTTGCGGTAGAAAGTCACAGGGGTAACCATTTCAAACCAATATTTAGACTATAATCTAGCTAATACATTCAGAGAGGGCTCTCTCCTGTCAAAAGGTATGTCACCTATACATATGGATTTAAGCAAGCATGCAGAAGGATATATTTCTGCTGGTAACAGAGTTTTTGATAAACAAGTATTGAAACACATACATATATCAAAACCAATTGGGAGATGGAGTCACAGTTTGAACCTGTTGAGGCCTGGAAGTTCGTAGGCAACAACAGCAAGGGATTCTCCCCAGTCAATGTTCCCAACTAGCTCATGACTGTTTGGTGTAGGGTATCCATCCGGTTTGCGGTCCGAATAACATAGGTCAAGTAACAAAAATAAAAGGTTTTACCGGTTGCGGCCCGGTCCACCGTGTATATTTTTGTGTTTTTGGTTTTAAGTATGACATGTAAGTGCCTAACTAAAACACAGATTGATTAAGAATGCAAGGAGTGGTCACAATGTGATGTGCAGGTTCTTACCTCTCGTCTTAGACTCTCTTGCATCTAAATCACACACAACAAGAAATTAAAACTAACTACCTAACCTATCCCTAGGGAGCAAGATTATCATTAATTAATGAGTAATGTATCTTGTGCATGCATTATGAAAAATCACAGATAGCTGATACTCTTTTCAAAACACATGAACATTTAAAGATATTTGAACAAATAGATAGCCAATTGTTTATGAACAACATTCATTACTCATAGTGGAAATTTTCATAAAATAAACCAGAGATCACTCATACAAGAACATAGGTTCAAAGAGTTAGAACGATCTCACAGTTAATGGACACAAAGCTGAAAATGAAATAGTTCCTCTTCAGCAAATCCATAGCACAACAGTTGAACATTCCACCAAGATTTCTCCAACATGAAAACTATAATTATCTATTGCAAAAGGAAATAGTTCTTCTTACAATATGTCTTCACAACTTTCACTGGGAAAAAAGTACTCACTTTATCTAAATCTTCTATATTTATACAAAAAGCACAATCTGTTGGGCTGCCCACGAATGACTCTTGGGCTTCCCCAACTCTTCACCTCCCACACTTTTCTTTCATTAAGTGCTTATATAATTTACAATATATTACAATTAAACAAATAAAGTGCTTATGAGGAGGGTCCCGCTTGACTATTCAAGAACTTCTTCCATGCTGAAGCCTCTGAGGCAATGGTTTTGAACTCAGAAGGTTCTAAGAAATGAATATTAATTTCAAATTTAGAGGCCTGATTTCTTATTGCTTCTATTCTGGTTGCGCTTAGGTGAAGTTTGTCCTCAAGCAACTGCACACTAACTACGGAATGAGCTACATCATTCCTCAGGGTTTGCTCGTATAAGGCTTGGATGTGCTGGATCCTTTGTTCATCTTCCTGATATCTTCTTTGCAACATCTCCAAAAACAGGTTGTGGTCTGGAAAGGTATCCATTCTTTGTTCAGCCTCAACCTGGAAATGATTATAACTAGTCAAAATCCTCCTGAAGAATTCTGCACAAGCCCCCTTTGTCTTCTTGATATCCTTTTTGAATTCTTCGGCTATGTTTATGGAAAACTCTAGTAGATCATAGTCTTGCTTTAGGCTTTGTTGATCTTTTACTGGAAGATCTACAGGGGTTTTTTCATTTGCTTCTAATCTTGCCATTCTTCCTGTCAAGACTTCTAAGATGTCCTGCGATCTGTCTACAAAATATGAATATGTTTCCAAAATCTCTTCCAGCCGATTGTCTACCTGCAAGATCTTGCACCTTTCTTCCTCTATGGCTACTTGCATTTGGTGCATCTTGCTTCTTTGTGCTAGAACGTTCTCCTTGAAAGGTTGAAGGTTGCCTTTCTGTTCTTTGGCCTCTTCTAGAGCTACTGTTAATGAGGCAACCTGTTCTTTAAGCTTCGCAGTCTGCCTCTAATATTGCCTCTTCAATTCCTCCAAGGTAGCTTTTCGTAGCTCCAACTCCCCTATCCTACTTAGCAGCTACTCCTTTTCTGTCCTTAACCCCTAACATTCCTGCTACAATTTCTCCAAACTTTCTTGGGAAGCCTCCAAAGATCTCTTCTCGACTTGGAGGAACTGGAGCTCAACTTTTGAAGACTTTATTTCATGTTGTATGTCTTCAAACTTTCTTTTCAATCTACCACTTTCCTCTCTCTCTCTTCTTAGGGTGTCCTTTAGCTGGGAATCAGACGTCTTTGACTGTTCAATATTGGTCAACATCCAATCTACATTGTCCTCAGAAGCATGGATCAATGCAGCCCCAGCTCTGATGGTGAATCTTGGGTCCTTGTTTGTCCCATATACTGCAGTTGTATCATTTATCATTTTACCTGAATGCCCCCCAGTCTCGACCTTTTTCTTGGTCCTCTTCACTATTCTTTTCCTTTCCCTATCATAAAAAATAGTGTTGAAATCCAATACCTCCTCCCCTTTCTTCTGCTCAAAAGGGATTAGCCTTAGGGTAGGGACCATAGCCTATCCTGTTGTGCTGCCAACAGCTGCCTTAGGATCTTGAATATCAGGATTACCCAAGTCTTGAGCCTGACTGTCTACAGGATTGGAAGCTGATTGCTCTGTCACTGCCCCTGTCAGTTTCAATCTTTCTGCTTCCCACTTCCTCAATTCCTCATCCATCTTTCTTTTCTTCTCCTCCTCTTTACTCTGGGCAGCCTCTTTTGCCTTTCTAGCTGCTTCCTATTTAGCTCTCCTTTTTTCTTCCTCCTCACCTTTGAGCCATCTTTCAGATTCTTGTGATAGTTTCCTAGCATCTTCATCCCTTTTTCTAGCTCCTTCCTCCTCTGCCTTTTCTTGCTCATCCTGTCCTTTCCCACCTTTGGTGGTGATTTTATTTAAATCTTCTTCTTAAGGCCGTTATATTTTTTGCAAAATGAAAAATGGATTCATCTTTATCCCAGTGGCTTGTGTATTCAAAATTTACATTTGCCTCCTTGTAGTGCTCTGCCACTTTATTCCAGGAATCGTTCCTGTGGAAATTCATTTCCCCAAAATGGAATTCCCCCAATTCTTCCACAAAATCATCAGCTTTCTTCACTCTTGTGAACTTATAGCTTCCCAACCTGAATGGTAAGGGAGGATAAGCTGCTTTCTTATGTTCAAATAAAAATCTCTCTATTCCATCTAAGAAAACCTACCTAACTACCTCCTTGTGCACTACATAGTCAGTGGCATATTTTGGCAGTAGTGAGGGTTCTCTGGAGCATCCATACATTCTGAAATACAATCCATCTTCTGTCAAGTAATAATCTACATATTCTTCAATCCCCTGCAATGCTTCCTTCGACATGCAATTGCAGTCTTTTAAGAAGATCAATGTATATAATGGCATGATGAAGTGCTCACACACTTCTCTATAGTGACTTTGGTATTTGTGTGCCCATAGTGGCTTGTAATTTGAGTAGACTGGTGTTCTCTCTTGGTCCCATATACACCTCAGGTTTGGGAAGGGTTGGTTGCATAGTATGTAATCAATAAGTATAGAGCTCATGTAGAACTCTGATTTTTTCTGTGACACCCCTCCTAATGACAAAGCAATGCAGGCAGAGAGGCTCTTGGACACAATGTTTTCCTAGTTGAACACTGTCCCCTGTGTTGCAACATAGAAGATGATAGGCACCCACTCCAATTTGAAGCTTTTACCGTGGGCTCTCCCGAAAATCCTATTCAGCATTAGGGAAATGAACCTGTAAGGGGTCCTTAAAGTGGAAGTATCATACTCCCCGGTCGGCCTAGTCCTAAAATTCCTACCAGGCACCAGCATTCTCTTTAGCGTCTTGAATAGGTCCAGCTTAATTGCCTTTAGCTAGTCTTCAGTCAAGTACACTTGTGCTTCCGATAAGTGGTAGGCCAGTGATACATACCTAGGGCTATAAGCAGCATAACCCTTTTTGTCAACATCTGCTAAAATCATGGTGGTTACATATGTCCTGGGCAGAATCCACCCAATCACCTCTGAGCATGGAAAAAGCTCAGGTCTGGTAGCAACTCTCATCAACGCAGATCCCTCTATATTCACATATATGGTTTCCTCCTCAAAACCTGTGTCAGGTACCTCCCGGTGTGTTATTAGTCTGTAAAATTCCCCCCATTTTTATTCGGGTTCCACACCCACTATGCATTTGGTATCTTCATAAGTGTATTCAACTTTAGTGACAATTTCAACCTCAGGTTCCTCCTCTACTATGGGAGCCTTCTTCTTCTGTCATTTAGACATCTCGAATTCTGAAGAATTTTCCTGTCATACACAGAAATTGCTTTTAGTTTCTATTGGGCCATTCCTTGATAACATTCAAAAATGGAGACAAAAATGTATGATCATTTTACCTCATCTAGGCTAAACATGATTGCCATTATAAACAAACAATATTCAAAAACCAAATGTTCCCGTACAAAAACAATCTGTCAAAAGGCTAAAATCAGCTTGCAACCAACATTTGCAGAATCAACTTAGAATATCATGGCCTTTCTCAATGAAGAAAAATTTCCCTCTCAAAGCTACAAACTGTTACGCGGAAAATAAGATGCCTAATCCCATGTGAAGGATACTGCATTGTGGTAGTGCATGTAACTCATTGTAAGCTCAAAGAAATCATAAGAAGAAGCTACTTCTTGTAAAAACACTCACACCAAAATCCGCATAGATATTGCATTTGACTCACTGTGTGTTCAAATTTTAACAGTCTCATCCTAAGGGGCCTAACCTCCACATTTCGTCCCCGGCTCCCAAAAATGAGGGTGACCAAACTGTGGAACCAACCTCGGCATCTCTGAAGTAAATAATAAAATGCTCTCCCCGGATGGCCACACGTAGACTGGAGGATACAGGTGCGGACAACGTGACAGCCGTCTGTACCGGCTTCCCCAGTAGTCAAGTGCGGGCTGCAAACTCATAACGGCCGTGAATTTAATCATCAAGCAAACAACAAAAAACCCCCACCGAGCAGCCATAACATTTACCTAATTATATATACACGCCAAAAAGGAAACCTAGGTATCCACTAACCGCCGAGATAGGAGCTAACCAATGGCGAAAAAATCAGTTTGACTATTTGAACAGAAAGCTAAAACAAGCATAAGGGCCTACCTGGCAATGTGCTGCACGATCGGTGGAGAAAAAACCACAAACCTCCACGACGGAGCCACCTAGGAGCGAAGGTACTAACAGTGAATGTGTTGGTCTGCTCAAGTGATAACGACAGCATGGGGAAATTGCAAAATAACAATTAAAAAAACAATAAACCCAACCCCAATATATATGTCGCGGTCAACACATAATAGGCGAGAAAAACTAAACCAATCGGGAGGCAGAATAGCTACAGGATCGATGATCCTGTCAGTATTACCTCCGCAACGGTGGATGATGAAATGTTTAGGAGACCCACAATGGCATCGATAGGAGAAACAAACAAAATTTCACATCGGAGCCCACTAAGCTAAGGCCTCGGATCAATAGTTGGTTGAAAATCCGCAACGGCGAAAACCATCAAAGCACCGAGTTTTGTAGACCAACAAAAATCGGAGGTAAAACATAAACATGACTTTGGCAAAAACAAAAAATCGGTCATGTGGAAAACAAAATCAAAGTACATAAAAAAGATAGTGCCTTCTAGAGCCGCAACGGTGAAAGCTGAAAGCTAAGGATTTGCAAATAAAAAATGGCGGGAATCGGCAGAGGATAATACAATCCTCGGGAAGCTTCACAGTATCTCCTCTGCAACGGCGGAAGATGTAGAGACAAATGTTTTGACGGGATCTTAAAATAGCCGCCGATAAAGAAAACGCATTGGACAACAATAACACTTGAATCGGATTTGATGTCTTGTTCTTTTCTGCAACGGCAGGCGTGCAGATAACTAGATTCCTGAATCCAAAGTGTAAAACACTTTTGATAGCAAGGAAAAATCAATTTAAACAGTAAAACATCGTTGGAATAAAAGTAATCCTTGCGCAAACATCAAACAAAACCAAAGAGACGAGCAAAAAGAAATAAAAGGAGGGTCCCAATTTTTTTTGAATTTTGGGAAAATGTTGCAGCTGCAACAGAACCATTCAAGGATATTACAACAGATAATGAATGATGATTTTATATTTGTATTATGAGGCAAACTAAGTGCAATATTCAGCCAAATATCTTCAGGTGATGGTGGGAGAAAGGATAAAATCCCAGTACAGCAAGGGGCACCTATCTATGGATGAATCGCTTGCAACACCTTTAGAAGAATAACATGTTAAGGGAGATGGCAGATATGGAGCATATAACTAGGATGAATTCCATAACAACCATTACAAACACATAAAAAATGCTACATCTAATGAAAAGAGAGCTTAATGAAACGAATTATTCTCATGCAACTCGAAAGCATTAAACAGAAATCACCACATATGGAAAATGGCATAAACAGAGAACACAAACTAAATACAGACACCATGATAAATATCATAACCGCAGAGAATCATTTTCATTAATACTCCCAAAAATGTTTGCAGAGCTACAACTCCGACGCAGAGGCCTCAAAAATATGAAATTCAAATCAACCTCTTTCCTCCTTTGAGGAGGTTATATTTATAATTCAAGGGATCCTGAGACCAACCTTGAAATAGGGCCTAATTTGGTTATAAAAATGGGGAATCAATCTTGAATCTACATAGTACATTTTGCTAATCGTGGAGTGGCGTATTCTCCCTGTCCTTTACCTAAAACTGACAATGTGATGTGATAGCCACGCTGGACCAAAATAACAATGCGACGTTTAGGAGGCAGGCTTGCTTGCTTTGATAATGATGTTCCAAAGCTTCGCTAACTGTTTTATTCATCTTACACTCTGGAGTACATGATAAATTAGCCCAGTGACCCATTTCTGCTTCTGACCTTTATGCTCATTTTGTGTTTGATAATCATGTTCTTCCTATTTTCACATCTGGCAAGAAGGATGATTTCCCTTATATGTTTGATAATCCTGTTCTGGCTCACAGGGGTTAGGAAGGTTTATGTTCCTTTTGTGTTTGACTCTCTGTCTGTTACCTATGTCTCCTGGTAACACTGTTATTTGCATAGACGTGGAGAAGATGACCCTATTTTTCGATAGTAATAACTCTTTAATGGGATTGTCATTCTTATCTGCTTCTTCTAATGGGAGTAGGTCCTTCCTACAGGCCATGCCAGCGCAACATCCCTTTGGAATTGTCATCACCTTCAATAGAGTTGGCAATTTGTGTCAACAAAAATGATGACAAAGACCTCTGATCCTTTCTTCCCCAGTTCAAACATTCGTTCAGACCAGCCGTCTCTAGAAATGGATACTATGTATCGTGGTAATGAAGTCCATGGCCTTCTCCAAAAGTTTCGACGGGATGCTCTTAGGACTGGGAACTCTAGGCATTGTTTCCACATGGGTTTCACGTTTTACCAAGACAACTTTGTCTTCACCATCATTAGAAAATATTTATAATGTAATGAACATCTTTGCACAACCCTTACCAGCATAAAAAAGTATTCCTAATGTAATGAACATCTCTACCGTGATGGCTGGAGCTACTATGGTGTGAAGATCCAAAAATGATTGAAATTCCACACAGTGCCCAATGGCCAACCAAACATATCAAACAACATTCCTACCAAGCCGAACAGTCATTACAGGTCTCATATCAAGACCCCCAGGATCCTTAGCAGAACAACAAATAATCATATTTGTTCTTCACCAGTATTCACTCCATATATATCTCAGGACATTCCTGGTCATGGCCTTATAACGAGCTGGGTGAGTACTAAATCATCATTAACATTTGAGTTCCACCCTGAGACCATCAAATACTCACATAGGCCACCATCTAGTGGCATGATGACAACACAAGAGATCACGTGGGCTCTTTATTTGATTCCTCACATGAAGATGCCAACTATGGCACCCCTTTCAGCTGTGACATCATGGTATCATTGGCAGAAGTGACCTTCAGCCTCACTTTTAATCATCCTTAGGTTATCTTATGAAATGCGGACTTGAAACTTGTCACTTCGTTAATCTCCTCTCATGTTGATATCGATACAACTTGGTTCTCGGTGCCCCTGTTTACTTACCGTACGACATGTAAAGACCATACTTACCTTCTATTGCCTAATCATTTTGGCGGTCATCATCACTTACTGTACGACATGTAAAGACCATACTTACCTTCTATTGCCTAATAATTTTGGCAGTCATCATCATCATGTGTATCAGGCAGTCGATCTCGGGATTCTAGGATGTGATCTATGCTGTCGAGGGCTGCGACCCTTCCTGACTACTGACCACCCCAAGGTGTAATCTAAACTGTTGATATCACCTGGTTTGATATCCATTTCATAGTCCCTTTCCCTCCTATCTCCCATAATATATTTGAGCTGCGAAATAGACCGCGATCGTAGATCTCCTCTACGAGCGATCTTGATCATTCAGCTATGCAGCCCCTTCCCAATTTCGTAGTACCTCATCTTGTTAATAATCATGCATGTTTCAATTGTGAAGCCACCTTGGACCATCGATCTAATATCTGCTAGATGTCCACCGTCTAAGGGTGTAGGCCCTATCGGATTTTGCATCACCTCGTTGTCTTACCTTATGTGCACCTTTCCATTGTGAAATGCATCTCCACTGCAGATATGGCCTGCCCAAAATCGTAACTGTTGCGATAGGTGGACCCTACAAAATTTTGCGGCCTCAACATATGTTGTCTTCCTACGCAGGCTGACTGAGGGAAATCCCCTTCTGTCGCCGATCTCGAATGACGTCCAATCTTGTTCGTTGAAAAATGGGAAGCCTAATTGATTTCACGTGCCCCCAAAAGCTCATTTCTTCGAGAATATTTCTCCAATGAGATCCTTAACAACCATAAATCTGTATCAACCATTCATTAGATGGTGGAACATGCACGCTTCTGTCAATTGTGGATTTTCTTTGTCCTGGATTCACATTTCCCATCTTCACCATTGTAGGATTATGAGTAGATATTTTTTATTCGATTCCGAATACAAGGCTATGACTCAAGGATTTCTTGATGTTTGCTCACATCGTATTGTGAAATAGTTCCATTTGAAATCCAGGCTAAGGATAAGCTTCCCAAGCATCCCCAAATCGCAATGTATGGAAAGTTTTTGCTTACACCTCTTTTAGGTTCACTGATCTAGACCTTTGCAGGGAAAATGATGTAACTTCCTATGTAGAGATTTCTGAAATTTAGCATAAGTGCTAACAGTGGATCCAACTCAGGGATGCTATCCTCCCTGTGAGGTAGAAAAGAACCATGTAGACCACATGCCTGATCCATTGGGATGATCCTAATTATTCATGCAAGCCCTCCTTCAGCGTGCTCTAAAACAAAAACTAAATAGATACTAAAAAATAAACTGAAATAATCGCTTAAGGAAATACTCGTCATGCCGAGATTATTGATATCTACCTACCCTACCTACCAAACATCAATGCTCAATCAAGTTAATTTTGACTTCCAGTGAAGCCAATCAAGTAAATGATTCCATATGCGAATCTTCTTCTTATGCTTGATCAGGAACTGCAGTGAAGATCTGAATGGTAGGAGGCTATGACTAAACCTATGATATTTACTACATATAGCTACCCCATCATTCTCATTTCTAAGATTCTCCACATGCCCAGCCACTGGATCATGACATCCCCCAGAAAATTATTCTATGCACCTGCCATGACATGGTTGCTCCATAAATTCAGCCACTGGATCATAAAATCCAGGGTAGTCTCCCAGTACTTCAGCCATCGGCTTGCCCCAATACTGCTGCTTCAATTGTAACCTCCCCTGCATACTATCCATCTGTTCTTCAAAATAACCATGCAAGGGAAGATCATAACCACCTGTACATGAGACATCAGTTGCTTCACTCCAAATGCCAGAAACCAAAACCTGCTTTCCCTCACACATTTCACAAGGATTATTTTCAATAAAATCAGGTGAATTAATATCTTCTTGATATAAATTTTCTATACAGGAAGAGAAATATGAGACATCCCATATAGGACCCTCATCCTCTAGGTGGTCATCCTCATATTCATCATACAATGGAGGACCACAAACTTCTTCAAAACCCCCATAGGAAAGACTTGTAACAAGAAGGTTGCTTTCTTCGTTAAACAAATTATAACATTCCTTCTATATAGCCCTAGGATGATCATCTGTGTGCTCATAAAGAGAAAGACTAGAATTCACATCAGATTCTACTTGTTCACCCCCTTGATTATGCATTCTGAAAAATGCCATGACATCATTCCTAACTTCCATTTTTTGTGTTTGATTAGAAACCATTAGTCTTTGTTTCAAAAAATCAAATGAGGCAAAGAATAATGGCAAACAATTACTTTCCTACTACTGATTGTGTTCTTCATGAAAAAAAGGATTGGGAGGAAAAGGGGACTTTAATTTTTTAGCCCCTCCTTCTTTCACTAGTAGCGAAGGCTCTGTATGTTCCAACAACTTTTCAGGTGCAATCTGATTTTGCTCAACACACCAGGGTCCTATGAAGCCTTGATTTCTCATGGGAGGTGGGTTTTGGTTTTCCATAGATCTCTCCATCAATCTCTCCATGGCCTCCCTCATTCTCTCCATCTTGGCCTCTAGTGCATTAGAGGGAGAAGGGTGGGTGTGATCTTTATTCTTTCCTCTTACTTCTCCTCTCCCTTTCTCTCTAGTAGCTATCATATTTATCTCTACCTCTATGGAATCATTCATCATGTCTGCTAGAGAGACTAATCTTTTCTCACTCAACCATAAGGAAAATTTGCTATCAAAAGCTTCAGCATACTAGAGTTGAGCAGCACTAGGAGGAGGCTTGAACTGGGTAGGCATAGCATTAAATACTTTCATAAATCTCTCAGAGAAATCTTGGACAAATTCACTCTCCTACCTCCTTATGGAGTGGAATTGGGACAAGCACTTCCTAGGGTATTTCCTTTCTGCCCATTGGTTCTTGAAAACCTCCTCAAATCTTGATGGATCAAGATGGAGTTGTCTAGAATACTAGTGAACTACCTTCTCACCCTTCCAACAAGGATTTGAGCGAGAAGTATTGCTTTAACATCCTCATGGTCCACCTATTCTAGGTTAGTCCAGTCTATAAACCATCCTAAGTGTTCTTCGACTGGATACCGGCTCTCCCCAGTGAATTGCCTGAGTCTTTGGGCGTACCCATGAGGGATTTTATGTAGCACTGCAGCGAGAAGTATAGGGGAAAATATTTTAGCCTTTGCTACGGTTATAGCATAACCTTTTAGCCTTTGATAGTCGAGCTTAATGAGACTAATTCAGGGGGGAACAAAGGGAATTATAGAGTAGACTAGGGTTGGAGATACCTATCTGGGGACTCAAAAAAATACATAGGGTCAGTTGTAGCATCACGAGTCTCACAAGGATGATTATTTCTCTTATGGGGCTTGGATGAAGGGTCCGAGACCAAATCATATGCACAAGGAAAATGGATTTTTCTCAATTATTAAAGAAGGATATACATGGGCAAACCTTTGGTCTCGTTCTGAAGGAAATAAAAAATGGCAAGCTGTTTTGACCAGCCTGAGAAAGGATAGGAGAAAACATGATAGAAAATACAAGATAAATTGCAGAAAATATATAGTGGAGAACCTCATTTTTCACCATGCCTTTCCAGTTCTTTCTATATTGGGCTCATTTTCTCCAGTAGAGTCGCCATGAAACCTCTGAAAATCTTTGCAGCTTCTGGGTGGTCGATATTCCTAGTGGAGTTACCTTCAAAGGATTTAAGTGGAGTCACTAGAGCATATACAACCAACATGTGTCTAATACTGACTGGTCAACCAGGTAGCAGAACTGAAACAATGTCATTCTTCTCGAGGAGATAATAGCAATTAGGTCTCCGACAATGGTGCCAATATGTTAGCACCCTGTAATTTTCCTATGGTTGTGGTAGGAAGTCACAGGGGTAACCATTTCAAACCAATATTTAGACTGTACTCTAGCCAATATAGTTAGAGGGGGATCTCTCTTGTCACAAGGTATGTCACATATACATATGGATTTAAACAAGCGTGCAGAAGGCTAGAGTTCTACTGGTAACAGAGTTTGTTCATAAACAAGTATTGAAAGACAGACAGATTTAAAAACCATTGGGCGATGGAGTCACAGTCTGAACCATTCAAGGACATTACAATAGATAATGAATGATGATTTTCTCTTTGTATTATAAGGCAAAGCAAGTGCAATATTTAGCCAAATATCTTCAAGTGATGGCGGGAGAAAAGAGAAAAGCCCAGTACAAAAAGGGGCACCTATCTATGGATGAATCCCTTGCAACACCATTAGCAGAATAACATGATAAGGGAGATGGCAGAGATGGAGCATATAACTAGGATGAATTCAATAAAAACCATTACAAATACATAAAAAATGCTACATATGATGAAAAGATCGCTTAATGAAACAAATTCTTCTCATGCAACTAGAAAGAATTCAGCATTAATCAACACATATGGAAAATAGCATAAACAAAGAACACAAACTAAATACATACACCGTGGTGAATCTCATAACCGCAGAGAATCATTTTCATTACTACTCCCAAAAATGTTTGCAGAGCTACAACTTCGGCGTAGAGGCCTCAAAAATATGAAAGTCAAATCAACCTCTATCCTCCGTGGAGGAGGTTATATTTATAATGCAAGGGATCCCGATACCAACCTTGAAACATATCCCAATTAGGTTACAAAAATGGGGAATCAATATCGAATCTGCATAGTACATTATGACAATCGTGGAGTGGCGTATTCGCCCTGTCCTTTACATAAAACTAACAATGCAATGTGACGGCCACATTGTACCAAAATAGCAATGTGATGTCTGGGAGGTAGGATCACTTGATTTGATAATGACGTTCCAGATCTTCGCTAACGGTTTTATTCCTCTTACACAGAATTTGGCATACAGGATGAATTAGCCTGGTGAACCCTTTTTGCTTTTGAAATGTATGTTCATTCTGTATTTGATAATCATGTTCTGCCTATGTGCACATCTGGAAAGAAGGCTGATGTCCCTTTTGTGTTTGATAATCGTGTTCTGGCTCACAGCGGGTAGGAAGGTTTATGTTCCTTCTGTGTTTGACTCTTTGTCTGGTACCTATGTCTCCTGGTAACACTGTTATTTGTGTAGACCTGGAGAATAAAACCCTATTTTTGACAGTACTAACTCCTTAATGGGCTTGTCGTTCTTATCTTCTTCTTCTACCAGAAGTAGGTCCTTCCTACAGGCCATGCCAGCGCAACACCCCTTTGGACTTGTCATCACCTTCAATAGAGTTGGAAATTTGCGTCAACGAAAATGATGACAAATATCTCTGGTCCTTTCTTCCCTAGTCCAAACATTCATTCATATTGACCATCCCTAACAATGGATACTATGTATCGTAGTAATGGAGTCCATGACCTTGTCTGGAGGTTTCAGCGGGACGCTCTTAGGACCAGGAATCCTACGCACTACTTCCATAGGAGTGTCACGTTTTACCAAGACATCTTTGTCTTCACCAACATCAGAAAATATTTCTAATGTAATGAAAATATTTGCATTTCACTTACCAACATCAGAAAGTCTTCCTAATGTAATGAACATATCTACTGTGATGGCTGGAGTTACTGTGGCGTGAAGATATTGAAATTCCACACAACACATAGCGACCAACTAAACATATCTAACAAAATTCATCCCAAGCCGAACAATCATTACAAGTCCCGTATCAAGACCCCCATGATCTTTAGCAGAAGAATAGCAAATCATATTTGTTCTTCACCAGTATTCACTCCATCTATATATCAAGACAGTCCCGGTCATGGCCTTATAAAGAACCAGGCTAGTAATAAACAATCATTAGCGTTTGAGTTCCACCTTGAGACCGTCGAATTCTCACACATGCTACCATCTAGTGGCATGATGACAGCATGAACGGTCACGTGGGATCTTGATCTGATTCCTCACATGAAGATGCTAACTACGTCGCCCCTTTTCGCTATGACCTCATGGTATCATTGGTGGAAGTGACCTTCAACCTCAGTTGTAATCAGCCTCAGGTTATCTTATGGCATGCAGACTTGACACTTGTCACTTCATTGATCTCCCCTCATGATGATAGTGATACACCCTAGTTCTTGGTGCCCTTGCTTACTTACCGTACGTCTTGTGAATGCCATACTTACATTCTATTTCCTCATTATTTTTGTGATCATCATCATCACGCGTATGAGGCAGTTGATCTCGGGATTCTAGGATGTAATCTGTGTTGTTTGGGGCTTCGACCCTTCTTGACCACTGATCACCCTAGGGTGTAATCTATGCCATCGATATCACCTGGTTTCATCTCCATTTCACAACCCCTTTCCCTCTTATCTCCCATAGCATCTTTGAGCTACGGAATAGACTACCACTGTAGATCTCCTCTACGAGCGATCTTGACCGTTCAACTGTGGGGCCCTTTCCCAATTTCGCAGTCTCTCATCTTGTTAACCATCATGCATCTTTCAATTGTGAAACTACACTTGACCATCGATCTAACCTCTGCTATATTTTCATCGTCTGAGGGTGTAGGCCCTACCGGACTTTGCATCGCCTCCTCGTCTTACCTTACGTGCACCTTTCCACCAAAAAATGAATCTCCACCACATATCTGGCCCACCCAAAATCCTGACCATTGCGATAGGTGGACCCTACAAAATTTCAGAGTATCGACATATGTTATCATCCCACATGGGCTAACTGAGTGAAATCCCCTTCTACTGTCAATATTGGATGGTGTCCAATCTTGGCCATTGAAAAATGGGAAGCCTAACCAATTTTGTGCATCCCCAAAGCTCATTTCCTTGCGCATATTTTTCCAGCGAGATCCTTAACAACCATTGATCTGTATTACCCGTTCATCTGATGATAGGTCATGCACAATTTTGTTAATCGTGAATTTTCTTCATCTTGGATCTGTGTCGCCCATCTTTGCCATTGGAGGATTATGAGCGGATCTTCATTATTCGATCCCGGATAGAAGGTTATGACTCCAGGATTTATTGATGTTTTCTCACATCGTACTGTGAAATAGCTCCATTTGACATCCAGGATAAGGATAAGCTTCCCAAGCACCCCCAAATCACAAGATATGTAAAGTTTTTGCTTACACCTCTTTTAGCTTCACGAATCTAGACCTTTGCAGGGAAAATGACGTAACTTCCTATGTAGATATTTTCAAAATTTAGCACAAGGGATAACATGTCCTTACTAGCGAAGGATGGTCCCACAGATGTTACTCTCGTATGGAGAGTATATCTACATTCATATCTAGATTCCATAGAATAACACTTGCTTGCGAGTGGTTCTATCCTTAATGATAATGATGCTCTACGATGAGTCCTCCTGAACATTAGATTTGTAGTAGAAGATGTTACTCTCACATGGAGAGTGTACCTACATTTATCTGTAGATTCCATAGAATAACACTTGCTTGGGAGTGGTACTAGCTTTACTAGGATGATCTATGATGAGTCCTTGCGGAACCCATAGTCTAACACTCGAATGGATTTCTCGTCGCTATAGTTATGAGGATGTCCTATGATAAGTCCTTACGGACACCAGATCTATAGTGGAAGATGTTACTCTCGCATGGAGAGTGTACTGTAGAATAACACTCGCTTGGGAGTGGTCCCAAATTTAGTGATGAGGATGCTCTACAATGAGTCCTCACGAATGCCATAGAATAACACTCGCTTGGGAGTGGCCCTAGATTTAGTGCTGAGGATTATTTATGATGAGTCCTTATGGATGATAGGTCCTGCATTCACATGCAAACGAGAGCTACATTTAGTTGTAGACGATTCAACTGGTCGATATTATGGACCCTCCACATCAAGGGGGACTAGGATGATGGAGGATTGCATCATCCTTGTACTCATTTCCTGAAGCAACTGGGATTGATCCCCCCGAAAAATAGATCATGTTTTATGCAGGTAGTGTTGGGTCAAAAGGATCAAGAAGATCAAAGTGCTGCTGCAAAGGATCAAGAAGATCGAAGTTTTGCTGCAAAGTATTAATAAGATCGAAGTGATGATGCAAAGGATCAAGAAGATCAATGTGCTGCTACAAAGGATCAAGAAGATCAAAGTGCTATTGCAAAGGATCAAGAATATTGAAGTGCTGCTACAAAGGATCAAGTGATCATATATTGCAGAAGATGAAGAGTCAATGTTGAAGAATACAATGTACCAGTACTAAATATATTGAAGAGTAACTGTTCCGGTTATTGATTGTGAAAACTTCCTATGACGTATATATGTATTACCTCGATACTTCTAAATATGCTCTCTCTCATTACTCTTATAGTTGATGACAATTTTGTCAGTAGAATACCCTTCTCGTTAAGGGGGAGTGTTGAATATTGTAACTTCAAAGGATATTCTCATTAGAGGAAATTTCAACTCAAAATGGGCCTTTTAACTTTAACTCAAATTCCATATCATCATGTGTTAGCCAATGAAATTTCTTTAAATTTGAAATACCGTATAGGTCTTAGACAATTTTTTAATATAAATTAGGGGATAGGTATCGGAAAAAAAACTACTTTTTTGTTTGTATTTTTGACATATCTTTCCATGTTTTTACTCAAATTTTGATTGGGAGAGCTTGTTGGATGCAGAATTAAATTCTGCATCCAACGAGTACCCACTCGGCATACTTTTGATGGAACCCGCTACCCCAAAAACAAGAAATACCTGAAAAAAACATGATGATTTCACATTTTTTTTAGGTATTTCTTGTTTTTGGGGTAGCGGGTTCCGTCAAAAGTATGCCGAGTGGGTACTAGTTGGATGTGGAATATAATTCTACATCTAACGAGCTCTCTCTATCGAAATTTGAGTGAAAACACGGGGAGATATGTCGAAAATACAAACAAAAAAATAGTTTTTTTCTTTTCTTCCTCCAAAATTAATAAATATTATTTTATTATTTTAACTATTATTTTATTAATTTTTTTTATGAGGCCCATTTTGAGTTGAAATTTCCTCTAATGAAATCTATATTACTGATGTATCCCAAGGGGGATGTTATTATTCCTCCGTTGAGATGTTACTTTTGTAATTGGTCATCATAGAGTCATGAGGTAAATCATCCATTGTAAGTCGGGTCATTAGTACCCTAATGAATATAATACAATATTTTTTTTATTTCCTAGGTGAATTTAGCCAAAACAGTTTAGTGGGGATGACTTGTTTAGGGTAAAATTCAATTGACAAAAACAACATAAATACATTGGTTGTTCTTCTCATTTAAACACATACACACTCACTTGTGTAGTGCATAGGAGAGAGAGAGAGATATATACTAGAAGGAGGAGGGTTACTTGTCTTTGAGGTTTATCTTATACATATTATATAGAGGAAGTTTTGCTAGGTTTTCTTCCCCTTGATGGTTTCCCAGGATAAATATGTGTCTCTCTTGTGATTGTGTTTCTTTCAGTGATTCTGCATATGATGTTGTTGTGAATTTGGATTAAACACTAATGATATCTAGTATAGCATATTAAATATTAACAATGAAGAGGAAAATGATTGGATAAATAACTATGATAGAGCATATGGAAGTATGTGTATGGTAATGTCTCCTAATATGTGTTATCTCATGGATTATGTTGAGTATCCATTCGAGCTAAGGATAAATCTAGATAAATATTTTGGTGTGCAGAAAGAAGTAGATAATACCTAGAGCGGATCCAAATCCTCCTCAAGTGTTATTCCTTCAAATGTCTCGGCCTCAATTCTCTCTAATGAAGTTTTTCAAGATGAAGAAACAATAGAATCTTCAACTCATTCAATTCGAAGTGGTGAAAGTCTCCTTGAAGTGAGTCCTTCTCCTATTGCTCCATAATTTTATGAGATATCTGATATATCATCTTCTCATATAGTTGATTTATAAGAAGACATTCAAATCCTTATTATTGAAGAATAAATCTCCCTCCATCCTTCTCATTAATTCTCTAGTGATTCTTCTATTCTAAATTCTGTGCAAAGTTTGCCAACGACTGCTTCAGAAAATGAAGATGAATTCGATTTATCTCTGTCTAATGTTGTTGTTGGTGTGCATACAAGTTATTTTTTGGATGTTTTGGAAGAAATATCATATTTGTGAAGTGATCCATTCACCCTCATTGATCTAGTGCTTCTAACAAATTCATACTTGATTGCTTGCACCAATTCTCAGGGTTTTATTGAAGAAGGAGAAAATTATGCATTTTCCATCTTAGTGGCACACGTGGAACCTATGTTCCTCATTATTGTATTTGATATCACCTTATTTGGTTCGGATTTAAAAATTCAATACCTTTCATTTTTGCTTGGGACTGATCTCATCAGTATTGGTGAGAAAAATCAAGCACCTCAAGTCTCCTTCAAAAATTATGCTGTTGGGGATTCTATATCTGTTGCTTCTCATGAGTTTACTTATGTGATGGATAGTGATTCATTGGGTATTTTGTAATCTATATCAGATTATGGATATCAAGATTCAATTTCCATGGTCCCATGCCTCCTCTTCCTTCCTACATGACCACATGCATACTTCCTTACAGTGATAATGAAATTGGAGACATCCTGCATTCTCTTGGACACTTGCTCCTCACACCGAGAGATGATTTTATAGCATGTGGTTCAATGTTTAAGGATGCAATATCTAAGTTTCTTGGATTTATCCCATACGGTTCAAATTCTCAAGCACTTTTGCTCTCTAATCAGTGTAACTCAGTTGTTGTACATGGTCCCATAATCTATTATGCGGCTGTCTGATTTCCTGTTTCAATTGAGAAGATTCATGTTCTTCCAAAGAGGAATATTCCTCTAGACATAATCATTTAGTTTGGAGAGCATTCCTGATTTATCTGCTTATTTTCAGGGGGGGAGTTTTCCCATGCGGTTTTCCCCATTTCCTTATTTATTAAGTAATTAATTTTTTTTATTATATTCATTTAGATTGTATGGGTGACCTTTGGCCTTAGTTTCCAAGGCCTAGGTTGTCCAAATTTAGGATTAAAAGGGGGTGTTAGGATTAATTAGTCTTTCCTTTTCCCTTTTAGTATATTTGTCTATTTTTCCTAGCTTAGGAGGTCTTCATCACTTCAATAGTGCATGGGGGACACACCCAGGGGCCACCTACCACTTATTGCACCTCTTTGCATGAGTTCAAGATCCATAGGGACCAATCCTTATAATTTAGGAACCCACTCTGAGTGCCACCGACAGTCTCCAACAATTGACTCAAATAGGTACTTAGTTATGTTCAATTATGCTCCAATTCCCATTAATTAGATCATTCTCAGTCATCCTAGTTCTAGTTTCCATGATTCAAGGTAGGCTGGGCACATTTACTCACCTACCTTCTCCAGTTAAATGTTTTAGTGATCCAGAGTTGCATTAGTGAGATCTAGTGGTGATTTTCTCACACTGAGTTAGATCTGGAGTAAGTCCAAGTTGGTAGATTCAAATTCTATCTTAGGCATTCAATTTTTCCTATTTGTATTACCATTGTATTACATATTTTATACCGATTAATGGATGTAATATCATTATTCTAATTATTGGTCTCATGCGTATTTTATCTGCTGTGTATTATTGATCATTTTTTACTGAATTATTCTCTCTCTTCTACAAACTTCTTTTCTCATTGAATTCATGCAGTACTAAAGATCCTATGCTTCGAAAAATTTAACATTAACATTGTTAAAGTTTGTGCCATGTCATGCCTGGGTTTTTCCTACCTTCAACCTAGGGAAAATCTAGGAGATATCAGGGCGATTGTTTAAGACCATAAATAGACTTCTTGAGCTTAGAAAATAACTCCTTTTCTCCATCCACCATAAAAAATTAAGGATGCTTCATAGAAATTTCTTCTTCAAGATCACCATGAAGAAGTTCTAGCTTTACATCCATCTATTCCATCTTAAGATCAAATTTGACGACTAAAGACATTAGTACCCTTATGCAAGTTAGTTTAGGAACAAGTGAGAAAATTTCACCAAAGTTGATTCCATTGACTTGTTAATACCCTTTGTCTACCGATCGAGCTTTGTACTTATCGACTTGAGCTTTTGCTTTCAACTTTTTCTTAAACACCCATTTATTGCTGACAGGTTTCTTTCCATTTGGTGTTAAGTTTTCTTAAATTTCTTAGATGATATCTTAAAACATTTTTCACTAGTAGAATCACTGAAATAAAAAAAAGCATAGAAACAGAAGAACAAAAATATTTTCGTTGGGGAAACCACAAGGTAGAAAACCCCACAAAACTTCCTCAGTATAGAAGTCAACCAAAGCAGTGTAAAACCCAGACAACTGCTTCTCTCTTCTTTCTGGTGCACTTGTTCTTCTCTCTCTTTCAAACTTGCTTGAGTGAGTGTGTACAAATGAAGGGGAGCTCCTCCCTATTTATATTCTTCAATTTAATTGACCTAGAACCTAATAGGGACGACTTGTCTAGCAAGGCACCAAAAATAACATTTATTATAGTGACACTTGGGTACTATTGACCCGACTTACATTTGGAGGTTTACAACGATTATTTCAATGACTCTTACATTACAAAACTCATATCCCGATGGAAGAATACAATCAATACATCTGGAATATCTTCCAAAGTTACAATACTTTAACACTCCCTCTTAACTAGGAAGGTATTCAACCAAAGTAGCACCTATTACCATAACTGCACATCTGACTAGTGAGTCTCTATATGTCTTAGTAAGTTGTGAAACATCATCGATATAAGGTGGAACATATTTTGAAATATTAGTATGTAAATACTGAATCATATTCTATATGTACTGGATCATCTTCCATCATATCAGTATATGAATACTGAATCATCTTCCACAACATCAGTGTGTGGATACTCAATCATCTTCTGAGTATACTGGATTATCTTCTGCAACATCAATATGTGAATACTGAATCATCTTCTTCCACATCAGCATGTAAATACTGAATCATGATCTGCAACATCAGTATATAGATACTAAAACATCAATAAAAACCTCATTAGCATGTTAGAGCTAAAAAAAAAATCATCAATAAATTCTAGATCATCATCTGCATCACCGACATAGAGATGTTGGAACATCATCATCATCATCAACATAAAAATGTTGACATAGTCATCATTATTAGTATGGAAATACTGAAACAAACTCATCAACATGAATCACAACAATCATTAGTATGAGAATACTGAACTTGTTATCTCAACAATCATGAGTATAAAAATACCGAAACTATATCAACAATCATCTGTATAACAATACTGAAACTATCTCAGCAATCATCTCATCAGTGTTAGATTTTAGCATTAAGCTAGCATTATATTAGGATATTTTCACTGAGAGAATAATAAGCACAACGATCAAACACAAGAGACAATGAACACAATGTTTATCCTTGGGGAAACCATAAATGGAGAAAACCCTGCAACTTCCTCAGAGATAGAATTAGCACCAAAAGTAAAACCCCAAAAGTAAAACCCCAAAAGTAAGATGATCTCCCAATAGCAGTATCCTCTTTCTTCCTAGCCCTAGTGTCTTCTTCTTCCTCAGTTATGAGCTACAACTGAGTGTGAGTAAGTGTGTGATAAATAGAGAGGCTAGATCTCTATTTATACTAATTCTTGACTTGACCAAACCCTACTAGGGCTGACTTCTCTAGGAGAGTCTAATAACCCTAGTGCCCCGAAACTGCAAGTACTTTAACCCTTGATCAATAGGAGGGTTACCCACAATGATTTGACATGACTTGTTTACATTATAGAGCCTCCCAATAGGAACATAGAGGCATGACATGACTCAAGTACATTACAGACACATCGTGGAATAAACATCGGGTTACAATACATAAGAAATAAAAGTGAATACATTTCGAAGTTACAATTACATCAACACTCCCTCTTAACTAGGAAGGTATTCTCTTGACACAATTTATCAGCACAAGTCTTCTTCTCTGTATCATCTAGATCATCATCTTCAGGTCATCTTCATCTTCAAGTCATCTTCATCATCAGATCTGGATCATCACTCGATCTGTATCATCACTGGACATCATCATTGGATCATCACGGGACATCATCACTGGATCTGGATCATCACTGGATCATCACTGGACATCATCATTAGATCTGGATCATCACTGGACATCATCACTGGATCTGGATCATCATCACTGGATCTGGATCATCACTGTTGGATCATCATCACTGGATCATCATCACTGGATCATCATCACTGGATCATCACAGGTGCCAGCTCATGATTCTTCTCATCACGGGAAGTTCTACAGAGCCAACCCTTTTTCATGCTGGATGTACATCTACAGAGACAGTCCTTTTTTATACTGGATGTATCATCACAGAGCTAGTCCTTTTTCATACTAGATGTGGCATCCACACAGAGCCAGTCCTTTTTCATGCTGGATGTGGAACCCACACAGAGCTAGTCCTTTTTCATACTAGATGTGTCTTCAGAGAGCCAACCCTTTTTCATGTTGGATGTGGAATCATCACATACATCTGACAATGGAAGGAACCAATCCTCTCACCATGTTGAAAGGGAACAACACTTACATCTGACCATGGAAGGAACCAATCCTCTCACCATGTCAGAAGGGCACAGCACTTACATCTGACCATGGAAGGAACCAATCCTCTCACCATGTCAGAAGGGCTCAACATGGACACATCACTTCCTCTTGGGAGGAATCTTGATCTAGAGAACACCAAGCTTCTCCCTAAAGTACTCAAACTTCACCCTATCCAATGGCTTAGTCAACACATCAACTATTTGTTCGTCTGTCGCAACATACTAGAGATTCACTGCTCCTCTTTGCACCATATCCCTGATATAGTGATACTTGATCTCAATATTCTTTGACTTGACATGGAACACCGGGTTCTCTGACAACTTCACACAACTCTGGTTGTCACAATATATACAAGTAGCATCTAACTGGAGATCAAATAAATAATACAATAGCTTCCTCAACCATAGTGCCTCACAACTAGCTGAATAAGATGCGACATACTCTGCTTCAGCTGTACTCAGTGCCACACAGGATTTCTTCCTGCTAAACCAAGAGATCACACCTGATCCCATACTGAAGTAGTACCCTGAAGCGCTCTTCCTATCGATGGCACTTCCTACCCAATCCGAATCAACATAACCCTCTAGTTTAATCCTTTGATTAGTCTTATACTTGAGCCCATGATCAACTGTACCCTTCAAGTACCTCAGAATATGCTTTGTAGCAATCAAGTGAACATGTCTCAGATCTGTCAGGAATTGGCTCAAGGTGTTCACAGCAAAGCAAATATCTGGTCTCGTACTCATCAGGTACATCAAGGACCCAATCATCTGATGATGCATCATGGCATCAACCGACTTAGATGAAGCATCACTCAATAGATTTAGGTTCGATTCCATAGGTGTGGTTAAGGCCATGCAGTCCATCATCCCAAATATCTTCAGTATCAATACAACATACTTCCCTTGTCTGAGGAATATTCCATCCACATTCTGCCACACCTCCATGCCTAGAAAATAATGCATCATACCCAAGTATTTCATTTCAAACTTGGCATCAAGTTTCCTCTTTGTATCAATAATCAACCCATCGACACCTGTTACAAACAGATCATCCACATACAGTATGAGTATCACTGGATTTCCATATTCAACCTTGTAGTAAAGGTTGGAATCTGCTTTACTCTTGGTAAAGCCCAAATTGGATAGGAAACCATTAATTCTGCCGTACCATGTCCTGGGTGCCTGTTTCAAACCGTACAGGTCTGTCTTCAATCTACATACATGAGACTCCCTGTCATGTGTCTCAAAACCAAGTGGTTGCTCCACATACACTTCCTCTTCCTCTACACCATTCAAGAAAGTAGTCTTGACATCCATCTGGTGTATCTTCCATTTCATTATTGCAGCTAGAGAAAGTACTGATATGATGGAAGTGTATCTGGCTACAGGTGAAAAGGTTTCTTCATAGTATATTCCTTCTTTCTAGGAGAAACCGCAAGCAACAAATCTTACTTTATATTTTTCTATGCTACCATCTGCAGCATGCTTGATCTTGTAGATCCATTTGGAAGTTACAACTGGCTTCCCTTCTGGTTTTGGGACAACATCCCAAACATAATTCTTCATGATCGATTGATACTCTTCGATCATAGAATGCTTCCATTCTTTCCATTCTGCCACTTCTTCATAATTGGAAGGTTCTTTATCGATGAAATCACATAATAATGCTACATAGCCAAAGCAAGATCTGGTCCTCTTTCTTTCTTTTTGATTATCTTCTAGAGCCCCATATCTTTCTGCACCTTGGATAGATTCTAGTACCCAAGCAGGTTTCCTCTTATGAGTATTATTCTCCTGAGGTGGATCTACAGGTTCTTGTGGTTCTTCAAATTCTCGATCTTCTTCTTAAGTTTCTTCATTCATGGTTTATCATGAATTCTGGGTGCTTCTGCTTCTTCAGGTTCTTCAGTAGGTCTCTTTCTGGATTTGTTGTAAGCTAAGTCTTCATCAAATGTCACATCCCTGTTGATGTCAATATTCTTGAATCTTGGGAAGTATATTCTGTAAGCCTTCAAGCTTTCAGAGTATCCCACAAATATACCCTTCTTTCCTGAAGGATATAATTTTGTTCTCTTCTCTTTTGGAATGTGTATGTACACTAGACAACCGAATATTCTGAGATGGATGACTTTTGGTTTCTTGCTGGAAAAGACTTCTTCAGGTGTCTTGTTCTTGAGTACTTTGTGTGGAGTATGGTTCTGTACATACACCACTGTTCTGGAAGCTTCTGCCCATAGATGCATAGGAAGATCTTGATCATGAAGCATTTCTCTTGCAGCTTCCACGATAGTTCTATTCTTCCATTCTGCAATCCCATTCTGTTGTGGATTATATGGAGTGGACAACTCCCTCTTAATCCTTGAGTCTTTGCATAACTCTTTGAATTCATTTGATGTGAATTCTCTACTATTTTCTGATTGAAAATTCTTGATATTCCTTTCAGTGTGGTTCTCGATCAAGGATTTGAATTCCTTGAACTTGCTGAATACTTCAACTTTGTTCTTCATGAAGTATATCCATTTCTTCCTAGAAAAATCATCAATGAAATAAACGTAGTATACATACCTGCTTAATGAACTAGATGACATCGGACAGCATACATCGAAGTGAATGATTTCTAAGATTCCTTTTTCCTTGCTCTCGCTACTTGGAAATGTCTTCTTTGTGTTCTTTCCTTTTGCACATCCTTTGTAAAAACCATCATGTTTTGTCTGCATTTCTGGAAGACCTTCAACAGCTTTTCTTTCAAGTGGTAGTGCTTTGTAATGTACATGTGCAAGCCTTCTATGCCAAAGTTCATTTGGTTATACTGAGTCATGAACCAAAGCTTGTTCTGGTTGGACCTTCAATTTGTATAGACCTCCTTCTTGTTCCCCAATCATTATTGCATCGTCAAAAGTCTTTCCCTTTGGCCACATAAGAACTTGGCCATCTACAAAAGAAACCCTCATTCCTTTTTCATCCAATGTAGATATGGAGAGGAGGTTCTTCTTTAGTCATGGTACAAACAATACATTTTTCATCTTCATGGACTTTCTAGAGTCTAGTTTATCGGAGGATTCACCACTACCTTTTATTGGATATTGGTAGTCATCCCCAAGTTTCATTTTGTGAGGTGACTCATGTTCATATAGTTTCACAAATGATTCTTTGAATCCCATCATATGATTGGAAGAACCACTGTCTATGGGCCAATCATTGCTTCCATGTGAGATAGTTCTCGTGAGAGCGGAGATCAACACATATTCTTCATCACTTGAGGAATCACTTTCTTATCTGATTCTCTTTGTGGAAGGTTCATCATCCTTTGCAGCATGAGCATGATGTATTCTCTTATTTCCCTTCTTCTTCTTTGATTTACATTTTTTAGGGAGGTATTTGGATATGTGACCTTTCTCATCACATGTGTAACATCTAACAGTAGACCAATCTCTTCTAGAGTGATAAGAATTACCTTTGGAGTGATGATGGTCCCTTCTGGTTTTCTTGGTGTGGGTTGTGAGAGCTTGATCTTCACTTCCCATCTTTTCTTCTCGAGCTGCTATCCGAGCTCCTTCTTGAGAGCATTCTTCCCATAGTATACTAAAATTGACTAACTTCTATCTAGCACATATCCCTTGAATGAAAGAGTCCCATTCCCTAGGTAGACCATTCAAGGTGGTCATCACAATCTATGCATTCTCCACTTCTTCATCTATTGCTTCCAGTTGTTCCTTGATCTGAGATACCCTAGTAAAGTAAGACTAGATGGTCTCAACATTCCGGATCTTTACGTTCTTTAGTTGGTTTCTTAGAGTCATCTTCTTGTTTATGTTCTTCCCTTCAAAAAGTTTGGTTAGGGCATCAAACATATCTTTAGGTGTTGTTAGGGAGGACACCTGTGGTATGAGGTGATCCTTGATTGAATCAACAATAATTCTTCTCCTGAACCAGGGAGATCCTATACTTCCAAGCTCAGAATTTATCAGCTCCCTCAAGCTTTTCATTTTAACTGAGAACCTCAAATGGAAATACAAAATATTTAGATCTTACCAAGTCAAGATGTCGGATCTGGATTTGGAGCTGAAATTCTGCAGTGTTGGTTCAGGAACAGATTAGGGTTTTGATTTTTCAGAGTTCTGTTGAACCAAATGCTTTGATCTTGATCTATAAACTTTGATTTTGAGGAGGAGATCAATCCAGGCCTGGGCTCACTGAAAAATTCCACTTCCGTGGAAAGCCCTAATTTTCGGCAGCAGTGTCGGGTCCAAAACTGAAAAACCTCAAAATTGGATTCTAGTTCAATAGAAAGATGCGCCCTAGGGAGGAGAGTTATTCCAACCTTATTTTGCTGAAAATTTGTGGAGATAGAACCACAAAGTAGGAAGCCCTAGTTCCCGCAGCTGCATAGTGTCTTCTTCTCAGGTTAGCTCTGATACCATGTTAGATTTTAACATTAAGCTAGTATTATATTAGGATCTTTTCACTGAGAGAATAACAAACACATCAATCAAACACAAGAGACAATGAACACAATGTTTATCCTTGGGGAAACCATAAATGGAGAAAACCCCGCAACTTCCTTAGAGATAGAATCAGCACCAAAAGTAAAACCCCAAAATAGTAAGATGATCTCCCAACAACAGTATCCTCTTTCTTACTAGTCCTAGTGTCTTCTTCTTCCTCAACTATGAGCTACAACTAAGTGTGAGTGAGTGTGTGATAAATAGAGAGGCTAGCTATCTATTTATACTAATTCCCAACTTGACCAAACCCTACTAGGGCCCGCTTCTCTAGGAGAGTCTAATAACCCTAGTGCCCCAAAACTGTGGGGACTTTAACCCTTAATTAATAGGAGGGTTACCCACAATGACTTGACATGAATTGTTTACATTATAGAACCTCACGATAGGAACATCGGGGCTTGACATGACTCAATTACATTATAGACACATCCCAGAATAAACATCGGGTTACAATACATAACAAATACAAGTGAATACATTCTGAAGTTACAATTACATCAACAATTAGTATAAAAATATTGAAACTATCTCAACAATCATCTCATCAGTATAAAAATACTGAAGCCATATCTTTCCCTCTAACTTCCTTGCAGTAGTATCATGGTGAGTTCTCTGGTATATCCATCTGTGCATTTTTTCTGACTTAATAACCCTTTTCAAGTCAACAAGCCTAGTGATACAGATGGATCTTCCTAGGGACCAACAAGTATTGTCCTGGATTACAAACCCACTTGGGTTAAACTGATCTTTCCCGACATACTAACCCCCATAGGATCAACAGGTCTCGTATGACTTGCTAACCCTTTCGGTCCAACAAGCATAGACAAACTTACCCTAATATAAACTGAGTTACCACCTTTGCATCCTTCTACCATATACCATCACTCCCTCTTTTGAGAGAGGTCCTTTTGGAATACACCAAGCTTATCTTGAAAGTATTCAATCTTTACATGATATAGAGGCTTAGTTAACACATCTTCCACTTGTTCCTTTGTAGGAACATACTTGAGCTTTATAGCTCCCTTCTAAACCATATCCTAGATGAAGTGATATCTAAATTTGATATGCTTAGTCTTGTCATGAAACACCGGTTTTTCTGTTATCTTGATAAAACTCTAGTTATCAAAAAGGATATCAGTAACATCTATCTTTGCATCAAATAATCATGCTAACATATTGCAAAGCCATACTGCTTCGCTACAGGCTGAAGATACTGCAATGTATTCAACTTCTTCCATGCTAAGTGCAATACTGGTATGCTTTTTACTAAACCAAGAGATCATACCCGATCCCAGACTAAAAAAACATCCTGAAGTTCTCTTTCTATATTTGGCACTTCCTTCCCAATATGAATATGTAAATCCATGTAATTCGATCTTGTCATTTGATGCATATCTGAGACCATAATCTAAAGTCCCCTTTAGATACCTCATCACATGTTTTGCTCCAATTAGGTGAATATGTTTGGGATTCACGATATACTGACTTAGGGTGTTTACACCAAACCATATATCTGGTCTTTTATTGGTTAAGTACATCAGAGAACCAATAATCTGTCTGTATATGGTGGCATCAACTAATTCCAAAGTATCATCATTCAATAAATTCAAATTTGTTGTCATCGGAGTATTCATATCCTTGCAATCTATAATTCCAAATATCTTTAGGATTTCTATTGCATATTTTCCTTGGTTTAGGAAAATATCATCTAGATATTTCCATACTTCAAGACCTAGAAAATAATGCATCATTCCAAGGTATTTCATTTCAAATTCTGCAGCAAGATTCTTCTTACATTCGTTGATGGGCTTATCCTCACATGTTAAGAATAAATCTTCTACATATATTAGTAATATCATAAGTCCATGACCCTCAACTTTATAGTAAAGGTTGGATTCTGCTTTACTTTTGGTAAATCCTAAGCTCATTAGAAATCCATCTATTCTTCCATACCATGCTCTGGGTGATTTCTTTAACCCATACAATGCCTTCTTGAGTCTGCATACATGATTTTCATGATCATTAGTCTCGAACCCTTGCGGTTGTTCAATATACACTTCCTCTTCTATCAAGCCATTTAGAAAGGATATATTTACATCCATCCAATGTAACTCCCACTTCATAGTGGATACCAAGGAAAGGATGGTTCCGATTGAAGTGTACCTAGCCACCAGCACAAAGGTATCCTCATAGTCGATTCTTCCTTCTAGGAGAACCTGCGAGATACAAATATTGCATTGTACTTATCTATACTACCATCTGTTGAGTGCTTAGTTTTGAAGATCCATTTTGAGGATACTACCCACTTGTCTTTTTTTCTTGGTACTATTTCCCATACATCATTCTTTATAATGGATTGGTATTCCTCGACCATTGCATCAACCCACTCCTTCTGTTTTATGGCTTCTTCAAAACATGTCGGTTCTTTATCAACGAGATCACACATCAAAGAGACATAACTATGGTATGGCTTTGACTTCTTCCTTTATTTGATTGTTCCTTCTGGGGTACCATGTATATTTGCTTCTTCGATTACTTCATGAGCCCATGAAGTTTTTCTCTTTCATGATATCATTTCACTAGGAAATTCTTCACATCTTTGAGGTTCCATCATATCATGATCCTAAAGAATATGATCTTCTTCTTTAGTCCTAAATGGTTTAGAATTTCTGCAGCACTGGTATTTTCATGCTCCTGGGATATAAATATGATAATATTTGTATTTATCACTATATCCCATAAACAATCCCGTCTATTTTGATGTCATTGTTTGGTTAAGAGTTCTTAGTATTCTTTCCTTGTGCACATCCTTTGCACACTCCTTCATGATGTATCTGGATCTTTGGTAAACCAGTCACAACCTTTCACACAATTGGCAATGCTTTGTAGTGTATATGAGAAATCCTTATGTTCCATAGTTCACATGGGCTTATGCTACTAGTCATTAATGATGAATCTATAAGTCCCTTTAATATGTAGAGTCCTATTTCTTCAACTCCAATTAATAATGTATCATTTATGGGTTTTCCTTTTGTCCACATGAGAACTTCTCCATCCACAAAAGAAACTCTGAATCCTTTCTTATATAAGGATGAGATAGAAAGAAGGTTCTTCTTTTGTCATGGGACATACAGGACATATTTCATCTTCATGGACTTCCCATAGTCCAACTTACATGATGTGTCTCCCATTCCTTTGATGGGGTATTGGGAATAATCTCCAAGCATTACGTTTTGTGGGGATTCCTTTTGTAAAAGACATGAGAGTGAGTCCTTGTAACATGTCATGTTCTTGGAAGCACCACTATCTACTATCCAGGTGTCATTTCCTGGTGAGACTGAACCTGTGAGTGTATATATCAAGACACATTCTTCACTAGAGTATTCATCCTTCTTATCTTTCTTTTCATCTTCTTGATCACTGTCTTCAGCAACATACGCCTGAAATCTTTTCATATTTTTTACTCTTTCTCCTTTCATGGGCCAGTTGATAGCAACGTGTCCCAACTTGTGACAAGTGAAGCATTCATAATTTGAGAAGCCTTTCTTGGAATTCTTAAACCCTTGATTATTTTTAGGAGGATGGTCGTGACTCTTTCTCTTGTTCTTGCATTTGGTATGAACTGTCAAATCTTGATCCTCATTCTCATTTAGATTTTATTCTCTAGATGCTATTATTTCTTCTTCTTGAACACATTCTTCTCATAACTGTCGTAACTTGGTTAGTTTCCTTCTTGAATAGATTTATTAGATAAAGGATTCCCAATCTATTAAAAGAGCATAAAAGGTGGTCATTACAACTTCTGATTCTTCAACTATGTCCCAAATAGCTTCCAATTGTTCCTTTATTTGAGATACTCTTGTAAAATAAGATTGCATGGTCTCTAAATTTTGATCCCTTACACTTTTGAGGTGATTCCTCAAGGTCATATTTCTATTGATGTTTCATCCTTCAAATAGACTGGATAGAGCATCAGAGATTTCTTTAGGTGTCTCCCTTGAGGATACTTGAGGGATCAAGTTATATTTGATGGATTCGGCTATGATCCTTTTAGCCTTGATCATATATTTCTTAAATTTGGACTTAGCTTCAACTTCTTCTGGTTCTAGAACTTCCTCCTTTATAAATCCTTCTAAATCATTTTATTCTAGGATGAGCATGATCCGATACCTCCATGCTCTAAAGTTTTCAACACCTTCAAGCTTCTCATCTATCTTGGTATTCTTTTTCATCTTAACATAATGAGAAATTCAAATTGAATAAGAAGGAGTAGTACTTACTTGATGAAAACAAATTCTGGCATACCTTTTTTTCTGGATGACCTAGGGTTTGATACAGAAACCCTAATTTTTCATTCAAGATCATTGGTAGGGATGAGTGATGGAAAATATGCACCTTATTAGGGATATCTAGAATGTATCTTTCTTTTTTTGAGACTAATGATGGAGTCTCAGGAAAACTGGATCCCTAGTTTGTCCCGGTAGAAGTGTTTGGTCCAAAACTAAAACTTCTTGGAATTCAGTTTTGTTTCACAGAAAGATGCACCCTTCAAGGGAGAGTTAGCGAGCCCTCTTTTTTGGGCGATCTGTTGAGGGATTTTTTTGGAGTAACAAACCATAGATATGCAATGTTTCCTTTCAGGGTGTCTGATACCATGTTAAGTTTTCTTAATTTGCTTAGATGATATCTTAATTTTTTTTTCACTAGTAGGATCAATGGAAGAAAAAACAATTGCATAAACACAAGAATACAAATATTTTCCTCAGGGAAACCAAAATAGAGAAAACCCCACAAAAAATATTCAGTATATAACTGTAATGTCCTCGACCCTTCGACTGATGAAGATGACGCTACCATGCTATTTACGATCTGGGAAACCAGCCCCATGAACATGTGCATTCATAAAAATTGAATAAAATTCATTGAAGTAGAACATGCATAGATACATAATTATTTATCATACACAGCGGAAGCAAACATACATTCATTCATTCAACATGTTCATCATAATTTATTAACAGTAAATATAATTGTAGAAGTAAAATAGACAAGATTACTTATCTTATAAAGAACTCGTCTCGCAACCACCTATGTCACTGCAACGTTCCACCCAACCATAGGCCAGCGTGCTCCTTAATCTCTCAGCAATGCTGCCACCCCCGAGCTGGGCATGATTCCCCAAGGAATAAGGAATAAGCAGGATTACACATAGCCAAGGATACACAAAACAAAGCCAAGCCAACACAATTGGGTTTATCAAGCCATCCAGGAGCTGGGAAAGGCTAAATGCTAAGCTGGTGAGCTCCTTACAGAGCTAGGGACACCTACACTAGAGCTAGCCTGACTTCTAAGACACTCACACACACCCAACACAAGGAATCAGTCCCTTCTCTACTATACAGTCCCTTAGGCCCTGACTTCCCTTCCAGTGCTATTCAGGGGTTGTGGAGAAGGAATCCAACCCTATAGCTTTGTCAGTGTGGTTCCCAAATGCACCAGGTTTATCAAGAAAACCGAGCCCTCATCCCTACTCCAACACATTCCAAAGACCAACCACTACATACACGCAGTCACACAAGAGATTCACAGCTTGGATAGGGAAAACAATTCTTGAGCCGTTCTTGGCCCTATCATGGCCAAAACAACTCCCAAAACAACCTAAAACAACCCCAAAACATAAAGGCAGACACAGCCAACCAACGTGGGAAAACAAGAGCCCATTCTCAACAATGAAGCCATCGGGGAAAAATTACACAGTCTGAAGATGGAAGAGGAAATCCAGGTTCTCAGCTGGGTAGGGGAAAAACATATACACAGGCCACAAATCGGTAAGGAAAACATATACACAGTAGAAAAATGTGAATGGCCCTTCACAGGGAAATCATGGGTGACAGAACATGGCTCCCAGCTCGCTGTGTGAGTAAAAAACTAGGAAGAATATTGTGCATGAGAATGAGCAAGACAATGGAGTATGGCAGTTGTCTCCCTGCGTGAATAAAATGATAGTGAATCCCCATCGACGCGCGAGGATGATCAAGAATGGAGTGATTCCCGTCATATTTTTCCTGCCTACGTGAAGATGGAAAGTCTGCTGGTGGAGTGGACGTGTGGGCAAGGACTGACAGTTCTGCCACCCACCACTTCCCAGTAATAATTTCCCTCAACTAACATCAGTAGTTTTAAATGGGTGGTTGACACATGGCATTTTTTCCCATTGGTTCAAGGTTTAACAATTCCCCCTCCTTATCCTTAGGAAAATCATGCCCTTTTCAATATGGTTGCATTGACATAGCTGGTTGGGGTCCATTTAACTAAAAATGCATATTTACATGATGCCAAAACTAATATGTGTCATATATCATGATATACCACCGGCAATGATTCCAATCACCAAAACATAACACAAACAAATCGATCGTGGGGATTTTGCCTTTAGCTCCACACCATGATTAATTACAACATATACATCATTTATATTTAATGCAAATGGGGTCAAAACTGGGGTGTTACATTCCCCTCCCCCTTCAATAGCACTGTCCTTAGTGCTTTACAAAATTTGAACAAAATGCTACACTGGTACCACCTCAGTGTTCCATATAATTGAACAAAAATGGATGTGCCAATTGCATGGCATCCTCCAACTCCCATGTAGCCTCTTCGGGTCCTTAGTGCTCCCATTGCACCTTTACCTGCCCTATGGCCCGGTTCCGGAGCATTGTGACCTTCTTGTCGAGGATGCGCATTGGCTCGATTTGGAACTCTCCCTCGGGTTCCACTTGAATCACATCCCAATTTATCACATGGTTAGGATCATGTACATATTTCTTAAGCAAAGAAACATGAAAAACATTATGAGCTCTAGTACTACCAGGAAATGAAATTCTATATGCAACTAGCCCTATTCTTTCAAGCACTTCAAATGGGCCACAATATCTAGGTGACAGCTTGGAACAACTTCCAAGCTTCAAGGAACTCTTCTTTACCCTCACTCTGAGGTAAACATGATCCCCAACATTGAACTCCCTATTCACCCTATGCTTATCTGCATAGCTTTTCTGTCTGTCTTATGTTGCTTTCAGATTCTGCCTGATCTTTACAACCTCCTGCTCCATTTCCTTGAGCAATTCTGGACCAAACACAACCCTGTTCACTGGATTATCCCAAGTCACTGGTGTCCTACACCTTCTTCCATACAAAGCTTCATACGGACTCATCCCCAAGGATGCCTACTGTCCATTGTTATAAGCAAACTCTACCAAGTGTAAGTAATCTTCCCACTTGGTTGGTTTGTCCATCACATACATGCGAAGCATGTTCTCGAGCACCTGATTAACTCTCTCAGTCTACCCATCTGTCTGAGGATGGTATGCAGTGCTGAAGTTTAGATTTGTACCCAAATCTACAAATAACCCCTTCCAAAAATTGGAAGTGAACTTGACATCTCTATCAGAGACTATTGCCTTAGGAAATCCATCCAATTTGAAAATATCCTTCATGAAGATCTTTGCAATGTCATCAGTCTTATGTGTACACTTCACTGGTATAAAATGAGCTACGTTTATCAACGTGTCTACCACAACCATGATGGAATCATGTTGTCTCCAAGTAATCGGAAATCCTGTAATGAAATCCATGGAAATAAATTCCCATTTTCATTCTGGAACTGGAAAAGGATGCAACAAGCCTGCTGGATGTTGATGCTCAACCTTTACCTGTTGACATTTCATGCACTTGGAAATGTATTCAGCCATGTCCTTTTTCATTCCTAGCCAGAAGTACTGCTTTCTCGCTATAGCAATTGTCTTTTGGTATCCTGGGTGACCGGAATACGGAGCTTGATGGATTTCATCCATAACAACTCTTCTCAAATCTACTACATTTGGAATATAAATTCTACCTCTATAAGTAAGAAGTCTATCTTCTTCAAATTTATATCCCTCATACCTCTTCTCAAGACTTTGTTGCTGCAATTTGTCTTTTACCTACTCATACAATTCATCTCTAGTGGCATGACTAACAATCTGCTGTTGGGGCGCACACCCCAACGGTCCTTAAGGTGGGTAACTCTGCGGGGTTTTGGAGTCTGTAAGCGGAGTTACGGCTCAAAATAGTCTTAGGGGTGTCGAGGTTGAGTAAAAGTCCTCTGTTTGTAATACACCCATGGTTTAAGTCCAGGGTTTAGGGTTTGGGGTGCCCATGGTTTAAGACCATGGTTTTGTAATGAGTGCGTTGTATAAATAGGCACTCTTGTAAGTAAGTGAGGTTAGGCTTTTGATGTAAAAGGAACTGATGTGAATCTAAGGCTTATTTTGTAAGAAATGTTAAGTCCCAGCTGTGTGCGTGGATGACCTCTACAGCTATGTGCGCAGAGGGTTTTGGGTGATTAAGGAAATCTGCAACTGAGTGCACAGAGGCCTGCAGCTGTGTGCGTGGCTTTGAGGACTTGCAGGGATTTGCAGCTGAGTGCGCAGATCAGAACTATAGTTTTTGTAGAATGTTGAATAAAACACAGTTCTGTGGACGTAACCCCTACACTGGGGGTGAACCACGTTATATCTGGTGTTGTGGTTCTTTTGTGTTGTGTTTTGTTATGTTATTTCATGCATTAATATCTATATATCTGATAAGTAAAGATCACTGCTAGATAATAACTTCGCTGTGAATTCCCAGTAAGGGCTGCGCAAGGCACTATTTGTTTATCTAACCATGAAGCTAAATAAGTGAATGTTAATTTCTGTGATTTATATTTATAATCTGTTAAAAGATAAAGGTATAGTAATATCCCTCTTCTGCTTGCAGAAACCTGGTTCTGTGGCACCCCATAGCTGTTTTGGGTGAGACTACAACCTGTTCGCAGGTTGTTGTAGAAAGGGCCAACACTGTGGGTCTTTTGTTGGTGCGAAGTTAAAGGTATAAAACCTGGGTCTGCCCTATTGCCCAACAAATTGGTTCCGTTGTCGGTTGAACTCAGTATCTGCTCAAGAGGGGTTTACGTCATACCTCGAGGGCTATGTTCTGGAGACCCTCTGTGAAGGAAATCGGTGATTGGCTTGATGAGACTTATCTAAAATTTGCTGAGAAAGAGAACAAAGATCCGCGTCGAAGTGCAAATGAATTTTTACAAAGGTATGTTTTTTGTGACGTTTATGAAATTTTCTTTGGTAGTATCCACATAGAGTTGCACCAGTGGTTATCCAGGTTAATAGAGAGAAGGAAGAACTTCCAAGAATGTCAGTTTCCTATGTGGACTCTCGCAAGAATTAATATACTAGAAAGGGTGAACAACGAGATATCCCACACTGTTGATTTATGGACAACGCGAACCCTTGAAGCGTTTGTGACGGAGTTCGCCATCGACACGAGTAATTCCTTTAGTGAAGCTGAGCGACAATTTTTCAAAGGACCAAGGGGTAAGTTTTTGAATTCATTTAGTCTGAGAATTAAAATGCTATTAGCTGAAAAAGGAATATTGCTCATTGAATCAGACTGTTAGATTTTGTATTACTAACCTATGGTTGCAAGTGTAAATACCTTCGACGAGCAAAGTGGTTTGTTGCAAAGTGGAAAAAGGTACAAGAGAGATTTTGGATCCTATTCCCAGGATCAGCATACCGAGTATTCCCCTGTAAATCCCGCAGAGTCCGAACCCGCAGAAACCCCTTCTATTGGAAACCCCTCGGTAACCCCACAACAAAGACCTATTATCCCTGAGAATCCGTCGTAGTCTGGAAGTCACCCTAGCCTGAGTACCCCTGTCGTAGGTCAGTCTACCCCAGTAAGTTCCCCCCCAGCTACTCCCAATCCCCCGCCAACCCCCCCTAGATCCACTATGGCCCACATGCATGATGACATTAAGTTACCTGTTTTCAAAGGAACTGGATCAGAGGATCCAGAACAGTTTTGGTTTTTTTGTGAAGCAGTGTGGATTGCTAAGTCCATTACGGATCAAGATACAAAAAGAGTGCAGCTGGTTACTTCTTTCAGAGACCGTGCTCTGACCTGGTTCATGAAGTTCTCTAGCACTCAGAACCATGCATTGCCTGATATAAAAGAAGCAATGATAAAGGAATTTAAGAAGCTGAAATCAGAGTCGCAGTGTATTACGGAGTTGAAAGAGATTCAGCAGAAGCGTGGTGAATCAGTGTGGGACTTTGATCAGAGGTTCAAAGTTCTGCTAGACCAAGTCAGTTTTACCATTGGACCTGCGCAGCACAAGGAATGGTTCATTGCCGCATTGCTGCCGCATATCCGGACTCCACTCATGCAACAGAAGGTTACTGACCAGCAGGAGTAGCGCTGGAAATCGCGATGAAGCTTGAAACCGCCCCTGCCACAGATAATTCTGGTATTGCTCAAATCCAAGTGCAGTTGGTAGCGATGGCTCTAGAGCTTCGCGATATGAAACAAGGAAAAACCGGTCGTGAAGAGGTTTGGTGCACACAATGTCGCATAGAAGGGCATGCCAAGGAACAGTGTCCTGTGGTAAGGAATTACCTGAATACTGGTGCGCCAAACCTGTTTAACCTGCAAGTTCTATATTGTGAGCTTTGCAGAACAACAGGGCAGCATCGACCTATAGACTGCTATCTGCTACAGAAGTATGGACAAGTACCTAAGAACCCCTATTGTAAATTCTGTAAGTCCGTAGGACATAATGAAGATGAGTTTCGCAGTTATGACCTCACAAGAGAGCGTACCTACGATGCCTATCGGGTACAGAATGAGGGACTGAGCAATGATGACTATGGCTACAGTGGAGATGCATCAAGTAACAGTGCTTTTTTGAGGCCGTGGTCGTGGTGGTATGGCTGGTAGAGGACGCGGTTAGGTGGTGTGTTATAACTGTAACCAGGCTGGACATCTGGCTCGCGACTGTCAAAACCCCACTATGACATGTTGGTATTGCCGAGCAGTAGATCATGTGATTGAGCAGTGCCTACAGTTGATAGCTAATATTCAGGAAAGAAACAGTGCCCCTACTCAGCATCTTTAGATGATTTCTGTCAAGCATAGACCTGCCCCAGTTATTAATGTTGTTACCAAAAGTGGAGCTACGACGCATATACAACCTGTCGCAAAACAGCTTGACGAGGCTTGGGTTCGTAAGGCCCTCATGCAAGTCCCTGCCTTTGATATTGAAAGAGAAAAGGAGACATTCATGGAAGCCAATAAATATTTTGTAGATTCTAGCACAGCAGTAGCACCTGTGCAGCCGCATCAGCAGCAGTCACAGCTGCAAGAAGCTTCGACAGATAAAGTAAGTACACTGTCCTCCTTTTTACAGAGTTGTCTGAAACTGTTAAGAAATCAGAATGCTTTAAGTGAGTTGTAGAAATTTATTGCTTCCTTCGAACCGCCGCAAGGTTTTGGTCCAGCAAAAGCTATGCACAGAGTCAGAAGAACTCGTAGAGAAATGAGGTTGAATGCTCAGATAGGAGAGTATGAGATGACTGATGTGATATTGGACTTAGGGTCAGAAGTCAATGTCCTAACCAAGTAGACCTGGGAACAAATGGGAAAAACTACCCTTGACTGGTCCCCTATCCAATTGAGATTAGCCAATCAGCAGAAGATTGTGCCCCTAGGACGACTCCCTAATGTTCTAGTAGATATTGATGGCGTCTGTACTAAGCAGACTTCGAAGTTATTGAGATCATTGACGACAGCAATCCCTATCCAGCCTTGTTAGGTATTGAGTGGGAAATGGCAAATGTTGCAGTTATTAACCTTAAGAAGAGATAGATGACTTTCGAAGGGAACGATTTGAGAGTCATAGTCCCACTGGATCCTTCTCAAGGAGAAAGGTACACAGAACCCCTCCGAGACGAAGATCAGGATGTGTTGGACCATATCTACAATATCATAGCGAAGGAAGAAGATTATGTTAATCCTAATGCCGAAGGTATTATGGATTGGCAGTGTGACAACTCCTGCATGACGGATTCAGATGATGGTCTAGAGAATTGGTAGAACAGATTGTATGAGCTACATGGCCACCGTTGTGCAAGAATTACCAATTCTCTTAGATGGCTTGGCTCGCAAAAAAGACCCTTACCTATTTTTGATGGTTCGACGGACCCAGAAGAGTTTATTGAGCAATTCTCAGCCCAGATACCAGACTCACAGAAAATGGAGACTTTGGACTCATCATTTAGAGCTACAGCAGCCAGATGGTGGAATGGTCACAAATAGTACATTCATAGTTGGGAAGTTTTCCAACAGTCCCTTCGCCTGAGATTCACAGATCGGCCATGGGAGGTCCGACGCACATTTAACGGCAAGACTAACCCTCAAAAGCATTTGGAACAATGCTACGAATCCTGGAAGCATGTGCCTCGTACATAGTGGGTACATAGGTTTGTGCATACTTTGGATCCTACTACAAAGAATTGGTATGCGGACGTCGAGCTTCGCCAGGGTACTGTAAGTTGGGATACTCTTGTCGATAGTTTTGTATTGACATTTTATACTAATGAGGTTTGCCCTGCTTTAGACGCAGTTGTTAGGGTGATCCACATTAAGGTGTTTGATGATCAAGAGATAGCAGAATACCAACCGGATTGGAATGCACAAGAAGCTAATGCAGTCAAATGTTATAACCTCACAATTGACGAGGATGACGATCCGCGCAACATTGCTATTCCAGAGTCAGAAGGCCACTGCAAAGTACATGGACCAGCAGTCACAACACCTAAAGTGACACAGCCCCTGAAGACACGGACCATAAACATTGGTTCAGAAGAACAACCTAAGCATGCTACCATTGGAGATTATTGGGATGAAGAAATGGTAAGCAAAGTGACCCAACTTCTCCATGAATATCAGGACCTCTTTCTGACAAAATTCTCAGAGATGAAAGGTATCCTGGGTGATATAGGAGTCATGAATATCCCCTTGAAACTTGATGCGAAGCCAGTGAAATAGCATCCTTATAGGTTGAACCCTAAGTATAAGGAAAAAGTTAGGAGGGAGCTGGATAAGATGCTTGCTGCAGGAATTATTGAACCTGTTGAAGAATCCGAGTGGGTTAGTCCTATGGTGGTACAAGAGAAGAAGACTAAAGGTGAAATCTGAATCTGCGTCGACCTAAGGAAGCTGAATGATGCTTGTCTACATGATCCCTTCCCCACACCCTTCACAGATGAAGTATTAGACAATGTCGGAGGTCAAGAAGTGTACTCTTTTACTGATGGATTTTCAGGTTACCATCAGATCCGAATTGCTCCAGAGGATCACCATAAGACTACCTTTGCTACAGAAATGGGATCCTTTCAGTATACAGTTATGCCTTTTGGATTGAAGAATGCACCTGCTATATTTTCTAGAGTAGTCATCTCTGTCTTTAAGGAATATATACATAAATTCTTAGAAGTGTATTTTGATGATTGGACTATATTTGGGCTGCTAAAAGACCATATAACTAGTTTAAGACTTATGCTGGATAAATGTAGACAGCACCAGATTTCCTTGAACTTGAAGAAGTGTATCTTTTGTGCACCTTTCGGAATTCTGCTAGGTCACATTGTATGTAAACAAGGATTGATGATGGGCCCTGCGAAGATAGCTATTATCGTGAACCTGCCACCTCCAATGTCTGTTAAACAACTTCGCACTACGCTTGGTCATACTGGATATTACAGGAAATTTATTAAAGGGTATGCTCAGATTACTGCTCCGATGGAAAATCAGTTGAAGAAAGATATTAAGTTCGAATGGACCCCTGAGTGTCAAGCCAGCTTGGATATTTTGAAGGAAAGGATGGTAACTGCTCCTATCTTAGTATTCCCTGACTGGAATAAGGAATTTCATGTGCATGTCGATGCATCCTCCATTGCTCTGGGTATAGTATTGGCCCAGTCAGGTGAAGGTAATATTGATCACCCCATTTCTTTTACAAGTAGGAAATTGTCCACCGCAGAGAAAAATTATACTACAACAGAACGTGAAGGTCTTGCTATGGTTTATGCATTGTAGAAGTTTCGACATTACCTATTAGGATCTCATTTTAAGATGTTTACTGACCATTCTACTTTGAAGTATTTGGTTAGCGAACCTGTGCTAGGTGGAAAGATATGTAGATGGCTGATTCTATTTTAGGAGTATGATTTTGAGATCATAGTCAAACCAGGAAGATTGAATCTAGGTCTTGACCACTTGTCGAGGCTCGAGTCGGGAGAAGAACCTACCAGCTTGGATGAAGGTCTTCCTGATGCCCAGTTGTTTTCCATCCAGATGGTTGATGAATATTTTTAGGATATTGTTCAGTATTTGTCTACAGGTTTTCCACCTGCCGAGATGACAACACAACAGAAGAAGCAGCTGGTGGTTTGTGCAGCTGACTTTACCTTAATAGCAGGACAATTATAGAAGATGGGACCAGATGAAATACGACGTAGATGTGTCCTAGAGCATGAAAATCCGTTAATATTGGTTGAGGCACATTCTGGGGCAGCAGGAGGTCATTACGCAGGAAAAGCTACAGCACAGAAGATTCTGACAGCCGAATTGTGGTGGCCCACAATTCACAAGGATGCAAAAGAGTATTGTCACAGCTACGAAATCTGTCAAAGGACAGGAAAACCATCAAGGAGGGATGAGATGCCTCTAGTTTCGTAGGTAACTTTACAACCCTTTGACAAATGGGCTATTGATTTTGTCGGACCTATCAATCCCCCCATGAAGAAGTCAGGAGCAAGATACATTATTACAGCAATGGATTACCTCACCCGTTGGGCCGAAGCTCAACCAGTAAAGAATTGTAGTGCTGCTACAGCTGCAAAGTTCATTTTCGATAACATTTTGTCCAGATTTGGGTGTCCTAGAATCCTTATGAGTGATCAGGGCTCACATTTTCTAAATAAGACTATTGAAGTATTGACTGAAGAATTTCAGGTATATCATCAGAAGAGTACTGCCTATCATCCCCAAGCTAATGGAACTGTCGAAGCTTTTAATAAGATCCTCGAACAGGGTCTGACGAAGGTTTGCAACGTTAACAGAAATGATTGGGATCTTAGAATTCCAACAGTACTCTAGGCTTATAGGACTACCTGTAAGAAATTGACAGGCCATACACCTTTTAGGCTGGTCTATGGGCAAGAAGCAGTCATGCCCATGGAATATATTGTTCCTAGCCTTCGAATATCTGCTTTCACAGAGATGGATGACCCAGCGATAATAACAGAAAGGATGACAAAGATACTAGAACTTGAAGAGGACAGATTTATTGCAGGGTTCCAACAGCAAGTGCAGAAAGCTTGAGAAAAAGCATGGCATGATAGACACATCAAGAAGAAGCAGTTCCAGCACGGTGATCTTGTGCTCTTATATGACAGCAAATTCATGAAGTTCCCGGGTAAGTTCAAGACACATTGGAAAGGCCCATATATAGTGCAGAAAGTTACTGATGGTGGTGCAGTCCAGTTGGCTAAGTTGAATGGAGAAATTTTACCTTCTATTGTAAACGAAAGTCGTTTAAAGAAGTATAGCGACAGGCCAGGACCTCCTAATCAGAAGTAACACCAGGAAGGAAAGTCTAAGTACCAAGAACAGTTGAAATTGGGTGCTAGACTATAATGAAGCTGTCCTCAAAGTTATGACGTATGGAAGGCTGGCAAAGTTCGAAGGTTCATATTGTGTCGAGGGTTCTTGTCAAGGCGAAGCTGGAGTTAGTAGTTATGTCGAAGATTAAAGGTGTGTCACAGTTTAAAATCTGACGGATGGGACAAACCAGACTTGGCGGCGCCGACACGAGAACTACCTTAAGTGCCTGTAATAATGAGATTTTGGGAAAATCTCGCATCGTGTGGACAGGATTTCTACCACTCCATCAGATTTGGTGTCATTAATGCACCATAATGACAGATTCTGTTGCGGGATTCTATAAGAAGCTACACCGGCCTGCGACTCCTGCATTGTGCATTTCTTTGAGTTTCTTCAGTTAGGACCATGTCGAATGATCGCGAAGCCCAGGAGTTAGTACGTGAGTTCAGGGAGAGGTATCTGCAGAACCTTCTGAGCAATCCACCTATGCAAAAAGGCTTGACCAAGACGAAGGCAGGCAGAATTTCGCTCTAAACCGGATGAAGGCACGCAGAAGTTCACTCTAATGTGGAGCAACGAAAGGCACCAGGCCTCATAGTCCTGCATCAGTCCACACAATCCTGCATCAATGAATTTAACTGAGGTGGGTATGGATAATTTTTGCACCTTTCATCAGCAGCCTCATTCTAATTTTTTTCCCCTCAATGAATAAATTTGATGACATTAGTAATGAATCAGCTATTGGACTCTAAACTACAGAAGCTGATGATGAGGAAGAAAAGGGTAATAAATCCACAGAAAAACAAGAGGACGATGCTCTGGTTTTATGGGACTGTGTCTTACTTTTTGATACAGAAGACGAAGGTTCGCTGAAATAGGAAGAAACATCAGAAACAAATGTGACAACCAGAATTCAAGGTTTGTTAAATAAAGACAATTCAATACTTCCAAAAATTAAGAGACTTCAAGAGAATGTAAAGAAAATTTAGAAGAACAACACAAATGATAAAAAACCTGAATTTACCATTACTAGTCAAGATCCGAAACAAGTCAACATGCCTGCTAAGCCTATTGAATACAAAGTTGATAATGTCAAGGAAAATCTCAAAGCACCTGAGATAGGGTATGATATTGTAGAAGACATTAAAAGGGCTAAGGCAAATATTCGTTATTTAAAATGTGTAAAGTACCTCAACAAAAGGAAAAATTGTTAAAATCACTTGAAGTACCAGAGGAAGAGCTTCCTACTAACAACCAACCTATAGAATAAATTGTTGAAGCAAGTGTGGGAGGTAAGGCTAGGTTTAAAACCCCACCTTCACTTTTGAATTTTGAGATTTTAAACCATAATGTGCACAATTGTTTAGTAGACTTAGGGTCAGCAGTCAATGTTATGCCACTGTCAGTCTGCAAGAAGATCAATGGACAACCTAAACCAACTACCTGGCAGGTTACTCAGCTAGACAGGACCAATGTGAAAGTAATTGGGGAAATGGAAGATGTTCTGATTCGCTTATCTGCAAATGAAAAGATATGTCAGTACATTGATATTGTAGTAGCAGACATGCCTGATGTTTATGGACTTGTTTTGAATCGAGGCTAAATGGGTATTTCACATCAGACTGGTCACATCTATGGTTGCCTCATAAGGGAAGTCCAAATCAGATAAAAATACTAAGAGAGCCCCACATGAAGCACAATGTTACTCAATTGGAAGAAAAAAATGAACCAGTGAATTATGTGTTGGGAAATTATCTAATTGAGCTAGAACCGGGAAA
The DNA here is from genome assembly GCA_001517045.1 of Pseudotsuga menziesii. Lineage (NCBI taxonomy): Eukaryota > Viridiplantae > Streptophyta > Pinopsida > Pinales > Pinaceae > Pseudotsuga > Pseudotsuga menziesii. The sequence continues at coordinate 1,369,794 of LPNX010923144.1, forward strand.
CTACCAAGCGGAAGAAGCTAGCAGTACACCATACACCCAGCCCGATCTCCTTCGATTTTCACGGGCTGATGAGATTGACTGTAAAATAGTAGATTTAGTTTCAGACGTAGTTTTTTTTTCAAATTTCTTAGAACTAGATAATGGGTAGGCCTTTTTCAATTTGCAGTCAAGCCTAGCCCCTCAACTTACAAGTTGCCAAATTTACAGGGGTGGGCAGAGAATGGACTAGTTAGTGGTTTAGTTCTCAAACTTTATTTCTCTTGGTTTTTATTTCTTGATTATCTTGTACATAAATAAACTGATTTGGTTGTTTATTTTTGATTTGTTTTAGTTAGATTTTGATTGATTTAAATAAAAGAAGCAAACTTTTGGTTGCATGGAGAGCATCAGAATTGTGGTTAAGAAAAATCCTTGATTATAAGACTGTGTACTATTGATTTATCTAAAATAATTTCTTCTAGTTTATTAGTTTTCCTAAATGGCTATGAACACATTGAATTCCTACTTAATCCTTGTAAAATACCTCAGGATCAAAAGGTCTAGAATACTATTTTGAGGCTCCATCCATCTCACATTTAAAAATGTCTTAGGGGGTGACAGAAAAAGACCCATCGAAAGGAAGCAGGGTAAACAGTATATTATATATAAATGATCCCATGCCAAGAATTGAAAGCAAAAAGGAAAATAAAGGTAAAAAAAAATCTCCTAAGAAAGCAATATGTATCAAAATGAAGTACTGAACCATATGAGTACAAAATTGTGAAATTTCTTCTCCATCCGTGAGATGAAAATTAAATACATCTCTCACACAAAAGGACACTATGTATAGAGGAGTTTGAATAAAAATTCAGAAAGAAAGGCATGCAGGAGGACTCAAAAAGGATAAAAAAGTCCAGAAGCACAAAAGTGCAAAATGGCATGGGAATGAGGAACAAATGAATATTTCTATTTACCATATGTTACAATCCTGTGGTGTCCAAGCTGGGAGCTACCCGAAGACAGAGGTAAAAAATGAAACTCATATTCCTAGCCTTAAAAGAGTTATCTTGACTTTGAAATCTTGGTTTCCATTTTCCTAAATTGGACTATCATCAATGATTAAAAGTACATACATTTTCCATTTGGGAAATAAGACATCTAGAAGAATTCAACATGTTGGTTTTATTGTCAAAATAGTTTGTTACTCAAGGAGGAAGTTGTCCAGATATCTGTGTTCACCAGGTAGTTGCCAATTGTTGCAGCTGCAATAATTTTCCCAAATTTTTCAAATTTTGGACCCTCCTTTTGATTTTATCTTACCTGGAATTGTTTGGATTCCTGAACTCTATTTTTCCTCTGCTACAAATTTGGTTCTTTCGAGGTTGAATTGAGGTCAATTGTTTTCATTCATTTCAGAAGTTGAATGATCTAAAATTGCCAATGCTTTTGACTGTGGAACTTAACATTTTTTTTTATTTTTGAAATGGTTTGGTCTTATTGCTGTCAGAGGTTTGTTGAAGATTGAGTCAGGGTTTTAGTTTTCTATATCGTCGCTATTTCAGAGGGAAAACAGAGAACGTTTCGATGAACAGTTTTTCCTCACCGATTCCGTGGTTTTATTGCTCAAACCTTTTGTTCTTCGATGATTTGATTTTATCGCTATCGAAATTCATTTGAACAACGAATCGGGGCATTAGTTCTCTATGCCACCGACGGACAACCCTTTTTTCACATTGCGCTTTATGTGGTCTTTTGGTTTTATTGTTAAATCCTGTTTGGCTTTATCACTATCAGAACAATGTTTAACTTTGATCATAGGGCTAGTATTTTTTATTGCCGACATGACAATTGCTTATTTTTAAACTCGCCGATCAGTAGTCCTTAGTTCTTATGATCGTTGATGTTTTTAGTTGGTCACGGAAGATGATAGTCAGTCCGTCTCCCACCATCGCGGCTGTGTAGTACACTATCTCGCCGATGCATTAGTCCTTGCACTTGTCAATTCCGTGGTTTTATTGTTTTAACTTTCTGTTTTTCTTTGCGCTATCGGAAGGGTTTTTGACTATTGATCGGAGGGCTAGTCTTTTTGGTCTCCGAAACAGCGGCAACATTGAGCTCACCATCACCAATACTTAGTCATTAAAGCTTCTGATCACCAAAGTTTTCATTTTATTGCGGAAGTCGTAGCCTGGTTGTTTCCCGTCGTTGCGGCTTCATAGTGAACTATCCTGCCGATGCATATAGTGCTTCCGCCCACCGATGTGAGTTTCCCGCCCGATGCTTAGTGTTCAAAACTGCTGATAGGGTCTTCCCGCTGTTTTCATGGGCGACGAAGGTTTCTGTTTTTGGTCAAGTTAGGGATTTCATGATGAGAGCACAGTACAAGGCCTCACATTCGATGATTAGTTTTATTGATAGTGTGTTTATGTTTTATTGAAAAATATAGATGATCTTGAATGCAGTTTGGATTAATAATGAGTTTTTCATTTTAACTGCAGACGGACTTAGAGGATTTTTAGATCCCGTTTGGTGATTGCTGCTGCAAAGAAGACATATATAGAAGACAAAGCAGAAGAAAAGAAGCAGAGATGAAGACAGAGAAGAAGAAATTAAAGGTCTGAGATCTCAACAGATCGATAACAGCAGAGGCCCAGGCTTAGGAAAATTTCATCAGCAACCAAGTTGGTCTCTCTTTATAAAAGTGCTATTAAATTTTAATTTAATGTAATGTATTGTATAGCACTCACTAACAGACAAAATTTCGAGATTAAACGGTTGGGGGGCAGCCCAAAGGTCACAGGGGGAGCCCAAAGGTCACAAGGGGCAGCCCAAAGGTTTTGTTGTTTTGTATAAATATAGGAGAGTTAGATGTAAAAGGGGGACTTTTTCCCAGATATATTTGTGAGATTATGTTGTAAGAATAAATATTTCCTTTTGCAATAAGAATTACAAGTTTCCTGTCGGAGAAAGCTTAGTGGAAGATTTCAAATGTTGTGCTATGGATTTGTTGAATGTGAACTGTTTCATTTTCAGCTTGTGTCCATTAACTGTGAGATCGTTCTAACTCTTTGAACCTATGTTCTTGTTATGAATGTGCTCTAGTTTATTCCATGAAATTTCCACTATGAGTAATGAATGCTTTTCATAAACAATGAGCTATCTTGTTGTTCATATATCTATTAATGTTCATGTGTTTTCAAATAAGTAACAACTATCTATGATTTTTCTTAATGCATGTGCAGAAATACATTACTCATTGATAAATGATAATATTGCTCCCTAGGGATAGGTTAGATAGTTAGTTTTAGTTTCTTGCTGTGTGTGATTTGGATGCAAGTGAGTTAAGACGAGAGGTAAGAACCTGCGCATCACATTGTGACCGCTCCTCGTATTCTCTATCAATCGGCATTCTTAGATAGGCACCTACATATCATACTTAAATTCAAAAATCTAAAATATACACAGTGGACCGGGCCGTAACCGGTAAAACCTTTTATTTTGTTACTTGACCTACAGTAGCCGGACCGTAAATCGGACGAATTCCCCATACCAAAAGAGTAATGGGATAGTTGGGAATGTTAACTAGGGAGAATCCCTAACTGTTGTTACCTGTGAATTTCCAGGCATCAACAAAAAGCTAGGTCCATGGCTCTCTGAAAAATATCCCCAACATTCTTCAGCCCAAATGGCATTTTAGCATACATGAAAGTGCTCTAGGGGGTGGTAATGGCAGTCTTCTCTTGGTAATTAGGGTGCACAACAACTTGGTTGTATCCAGAGAAGCCATCCAGGAATGACATGACACTGGCCCCTGAGACTTTTTACAACATGTGTTCCATCTTGGGTAGTGAATAGTTGTCCTTTTTGGAGCATTTGTTCAGGTTTCTAAAATCCACACACAACCTAATTTCCTCGTTCTTCTTCCTTACCACCACTAAGTTTGCAATCCACTTGGAATACCTGAGGGGGATTATGATTTTGGCTTTGAGGAGATTATGGATTTCTTTTTCAATTACCGGTAATAGGAGAGGACTGATGGATCTCAGCTTCTGCTTGAAAGGGATGGTGTCCTTCTCCAAAGGAATCCTGTGCCGGATGATATTGGTTTCATAGGTTTTCAGGTCACTATACTCCTAAGCAAAAATATCAGCAAATTCTTTTATCAGGCTGCAAAATTTGGACCTTTGATCAGCAGTCAACTCAAAGGATAGATTTATCAGCTTTGGATGGATTTGTCTAACTATGTTTTGCTCTTGAACAACAGGGTCTTGCTCCTTTTTGAAAGGCTTGAAAGGGATGTCATTATGATAAAAAATCTCTTCCAGAGGTACTAGACCCCGAGGTATATAATTGCTGGGTAACTAGACAATATTCTGATCAGCTACTTTGTCTTTCAACTTGAGCTGTCGGGAGTCATCCATGTTTAGGTTTTCCTGATCTATATGTATATCAGAGAATTCATCTACTAGCTAAAGGAATTTACTAAGCTCATCATCAGTTTCAAACACCTTCAAAAATTTTACATTATCTAGTAGGGAAGGTCTGTACTTGACTTGAACATTATAGCTAAGATGAGGAGGTAAAGGAGGAACAAACAGACTTGCAGAGACAACCAGGGAATCCTCCAGGTGATTTAAAGCCCTAGGTATATATGATAGTTCAAAAAACATAAAGGAGTCTTTGAGTTTCCATACCTCGTCCTTATAGGCCTTTAATATGACATTTTTTTCCTGAAAAGTGTTGTTGACCTACTGTATAATAAGGTCTACATCTCCAAAAATTCTCATGCACATGATCCCCATCTCCTTAGCAGCTTTAAATCCTAGCAGCAAGGCTTCATATTCTGTTATATTGTTAGTGGTTTTAAAATCAAGCTTATAAGACATATGAAAATTTTCCTTGGATGGAGAGATTAATACTAAACCTGCACCTGCTGAGCTTTGAGTGCTATCCCCATCAAAATACATGTTCCAGAATGTTATGGTCACTTCTTCAGGCTGCTGACAGGTGGTCTTGGTAAGCTGGACTGATGTTTGTTGATAATCATCCATTTGCAGAATGCATGACCCAAAATCAGTGTCTACTGCATAGATAGGGTGGTTGACTAAATTCCTTTCATTGCTTATGATGTAGGCAAGCTGATTCTCTCTGTAAAGTCTCTTGGTTTCCCCTCCAAACATGGGGATTGTGGCATATGTAAGATCCATTTGAAGGGTGCCCCTAGCCTTTTACTCCATGATCATGACAACAAGAGACCAAATTTGGGAGGGATATCAGCCACTACAATGTCCATCATTATGCTTTTTGAAGGTAGCTGAGATAGGCTTACAACAAGGTCTTTGATGAGGACCAAACACTTGACCTTTCTGGAGTCAAAGGAGAACAAATCATGGTAGGGCTTGTAATGCTGAGACCAAGCTCATCCATCACAAATTTTGGCATTAGGTTATGGGAAGCTCCTGAGTTCGGCAAATAGTTATGATGGACTTTATCATGGATATTCAAGGATATGTAGAAAGGTGGGCATGAATCCTTTTGGTATTCGATCATAGGGCCTAGGGTTACAATTGGTTTGTCATCTTGCAGATTTACAAATTCAGTATCAATATGTACCTTTGGTTGAAGAGAATTCAGTATGGAAGATTTGAATGCATTATTTTTCATTAGCTCAAATAATGGGAAAGGGATCTTCAATTTTTGAATCTCTGACTCAAGGTTGAAAGAATAATGCAGTCTATCAGGAAACCTTATCTCATGTGTTAGAACTTTGAGTTGGACATGGTTAGGGCTTGATGAAGGTGCTGGTTTTTGCAAGGATTTGGAAATGACAGCCACTTTCTTTGGTAAAATAGTAGCCTTTTCAGCTGGTGCAACAGGCTATTTGATAGGAACAACATTCGTCTTTAGAGGAGAAACTAGCCTGGACCTTGGATTATACCCCCCTTGACCATCAACTTGATACACTGTTTCTTCATTGATCTGCTCATCAATTAGGGCTTCCTCATATTCTGGCTATGTCAGAAAATAATAGTCAACCTCATCTTCCATGCAATGGATGTGTTCTTCAGCCTCTCCTTCTTCCTCAATGAAATCCTACTCTTCTTCTAGTACAACATTCTGAAATGGAGCTCTAATTCTCTAATCTTCCCCTTGATTCATTTCCCTTCTGAGGATCTGAACTGGGGGGTTTCCTCTGCTATAAGGGACAAAATTATGGTTTCGAGGAACAAAATCACTTGGCCCTTTACCCCTTACAGGTATCTGTCCTTGGTCCTTTAGCTTAGAAATTTCAACAGTTAGGTTATCTAACAGTTTGGTCATTTTATCAATCCTGTTCTCTGATGAAGAAGCCCCAATAGGGTCTGCTAGCTGCTTCTTCCTGCCTATCTTTCCTTTGACCTTCTTAGATGCCACAATGTTAGATTCCACCTCTAGGGAAGCATCTTGCATGAGTGATAAGGAGGTAGACCTCCTTTCTCTGAGAAGTAGGCAGAAATATGAGTCAAAGGCATTTACATAAGTTATCCTGGCTGAGGTATTAGTGGGATTGATTTAAGTGGGAATTTTGCTGTACATATTGTTGAACCTCTTGGTGAAGTTGGAGACAAACTCCCCATTTTCTCTTTTCAAGTTGCTAAACTCTGTGATATAATAGAGGTGGTCTCTCCTCTCTCCCCAATGCTTTAGAAAGATGTCATCTAGGGCTTCAATGCCTGCTACTGATCCACCAGGAAGTTCTTTGAACCATTTTCTAGCCTAGCCATCTAGGATTTGCACAAAAAACCTAGTCCATACTTCTTCCTGTTCTATGTTAATGTTCTGAGCCTAACTGTAAAATGCCTCTAGATGTTCTTCAGCTGTGAAATCTCCCTCTCCTAGGGGGGCATACCTAGCTACCAGGATCCTTTCCATTTTGGTCAATTGAGGAGAAGCCATATTGGAAATGGGTATGGAAAGGGTGGAGGAAGATAGTACTGATATAAGTAGTATCTGAGAAGGTGATGGTGGTAAAATTATACTAGTGGAGTCACCAGGGACTGGATCTTCACAAGCAGCAGTGCTTGAAGATGCCCAAACCCTAAAATTTTCTGATGTATTTATAAATTCCTGAGAATTAGGTGTTTCAGCAGAAGAAATAATAGTAGAAATATTCTTTGAAATACCTGATGTAGCTTCCTTTGCAGCACTACTGGTCTTCCTTAGTGAAACCCTAGCTCTTCTCAAAATCTATTCTGGATCTGAAACAGGTGTTGTTGGTGGCCCTTGAGGGTTTTCTCTGGTACTTGGTCTTCTTGAAGCCACCTTATTTCAATGGAGTCACTAGATAGATGATTACAACCAAAATAGTGTCCAAGCTTTGTCTATCGTTAAAGCAAGGATTTATGTCGTCTCCTAGGGAAGATGAGCTTCAATCTCTTGTCACCCACAACAACGCCAATTTGTTATCACTCCAAGAAAATCCTCTAGGTTTTAGCTCGAGGATGCCAAGTAACTTACAATGTTTTTTGGGTTTTCTAAAATGGATCAATTCAGGTGACCTATATGACCTTCCACTCTCAAGACATGCATGAAACTTAATCAGGTACAAGGATTTTAGTTACCACTATTCAGACGTTGACAATATGGTGCAGGGATGGAGAACTCATCATGCTGACAGATTCATACATAAAGCAGATATATATAAATGGCTAAATCATGATAAGGAAAGCACTTATAATTCAAATCACATCAACATGCCAATAGGGTGATGACTATTAGACATTAATTAACTTGAATATAACATGAATAACACATCCAAGCATAAGCACAGAAAAGACAGAAGCATAACTTCCATGATTTTTTCTTCATCGTCTTTCATGTTTATACTTTGTCCCTGAGCCATTCATGTTCGCCCAAAACTGGTCCTACGTGTCAAAATTTAATATTATGCCTCTGTCTGCTTTTGGTGGTTAAGAGGCTAAAATATTGAAATGGTTAGCCACCGAAAGCGGTGCTTTTAGTGGATAATGAATTGCCTCAGCATCCGCCTAAGCCACCGAAAGCCCTATTCTTCAAAAATTCTTAGGCTACCTCCAAAATCATTCTTTTCAGTCTGTCTGCTTAGCTTTATTCTTCAACAGGCTCTATATTAGGAGGGTTAACAGCAGCATGGTTGGCTTCTGGAGGTTGAAGGCTAACTACACCTTCAGCTAGGGTTTCCAATGTGAGGTGGTTGTTAGGGTTTAGCTTGGCCTCCTTCATCCACAGTTTCTGAAGACTAATCATCCTATATAATCTTGTGTTGTCTTTTAGGTACCTTGTATTCAGTCTCTTTAAGAAAATATACCGATTCTCTCTACTCTAGGTAAGATTTATGCAACAGCTTGTTCCTACTGGTCAATGTAGCATTATTCCTCTTTACCTCTCTAACCAAAAATTCCATCTCATATACTTTCCTCAGCAACTGATTTATCTTTTGAGTCTTGGGTTTGCTAGAGGAAGCCTTCTCTGCTGGTTCATCTTGCTCTTTAGGTGTAGGTGACGGTAGTTATTGAATCTCTTCTACAACCTACAAAGCTAGGTCTGCACCTTCTTCTTGTTCCTCTTCTGAATCTGAGTAGGGCAGGTTCAAAATGTTCTCACTGTGTGTTGCAACTTCCTGGCCCTTTTCACTGAAATCCAATTTTCTTTTGACCTTCTTGGCTTTGGAAGAGGAGGGAGGTTGTTCTGCTGGTGTTGGGGATATAACCCTTCTCTTTCTTTTCCCACTTCTTAGTGTGCTAGACTTTTTGGCAGGAGACTTCCCCTTTTCTTCTGGATGTAGGCCTATTTCAAAACCATTCCTAAATAGGAAATAAGGCCATGCCATATTCCTCCTTTTCAACAACTCTTGGATCAATAGTTGGATAAGGCCACGGTGAGACAATCTGCCAGCAATCTTGGTTGGCTGGTCCTTCACCTTGTGTGCCATCTTTGGCAAACTCATGTGTAAGTAAAAAGGAAAATTCAGTGGGCTTCTTTCTCCCTGTGAAGTGGTTCATCAACTTAAAATGGTAAATCATAGCTCTATTATATCTTCCTTCACATGTTATGTAGACCACAATGGCCTTCAGCAGTTGCTGCCACCTTTCTTCTAGCCAAGAGGATGGTACACTTTTCTTCCACACCACTTCCCTATGCTCAGGCTTTAGGTAAGATCTGAATTCTACATCTTTTGGTATGGTGGTCTTAAACCACTTCTCTCATGTGCTAGGAAGTTCAATTACTTCAGTAATTAGGGTTTCATCTATTAGAAAGTCTTCTTTGCCTATGACAGCTTTGGAGCCATCGAAGGAGATGGAAAATGCCTCAACCACCTGCTGGTGTGAACCTTGAATCTTCTCACAAAACCTATAGCATCCAGCATCTTTGAACAATTGACAGAGCTCTGGATGTGCCTCCAGGTGTTGATATCTCCCAACTCCTGCCTGAGAGAAGGTCCTCCCTTCTTCATCTTTGTTGAATGCTACTCCTGTGCACCTGCAACATTAAAACTCAAGCTCTGTGGAATAGTGTCTTTTAGCAGGCTGCCTCTTAGAGATGTTTTTCTGGTGGAGACAAATGCTCAATTTGAGGGTGGGGTGTATTGAAGATTTGGCACTAATTATAAGGGCTTTATCCTTCATGATTGAGGCTGAGGTCAGAGGGTGATGTCTTCAATTGATCTTTTTTAGACCCCTTGCCCATCAATGATGTCAAAATCAGTCTGGGTACTCATTGGGATTTTCTGCAGCTCTATGGACAGGTGGAGGGAGAAGGAGGGTTTCATTACATCAGTCATCATCAGTTTCAAATCACGACCTCATTACTCATTCCTTCATGTAGTTACACAGCCTCATGCCCTTTCGGTGGTTTATCACGTCCTTTATTGATCGTTATCTTACTGAGAGGGTTTGATTTGACCGATTTCTAATCATTTCTCTCTTTTACCTTTTCGGTGGTTAACAATCTTCGAGAATTTTTCTGCAAGCCGCCGAAAAGATTGCTTTTAGTGGATAATGAAATGACAATACTTTCACCTAAGCCACCGAAATTGTTTTCCCAATGTCATGGTGAAACACAGCTTTCGGTGGATAGTGGCCTAGCTGAATATTCCTTTTATCCACCGAAATCCCGTCCTTTCGGTGGCTAATGAAACGTAAGAGCTTTTTCCTAAGCCACCGAAAGCACTTTTTCCTCAACGCCTTTCTGCCTGCTTTCGACGGTTAACACCCCTATTGAATTGTTTACTAAGATGCCAAAAGAATCACTTTTCAGTGGCTAATGAGATGTTTGATGTCTTGCCTAAGCCACCGAAAGTGCCTTTACCAATGTCACTTTTTGTCCTCTTTCGGCAATTAACTCCCTTCTTGGATTGTTCACTAAGCTGCCAAAAGAAACACTTTTTGGTGGATAATGAGTCATCTAAACTCTCACCTAATCCACTGAAAGTGTTTTTATCATTTAGTCACTCGGGCCCACTTTCAGTGGTTTACCTTTATCCTGCGTTAAACTGTTAGTTGCCTAAACAAAGCCTTTCAGTGGATAATTAGCTATTAAGAACCCCACCTAAGGCACCGAAAGCTAAAACTTCCAATTTATTCAACCATAACACAAACAAATACCTTCAATTTGTTAGTCATCTTTAAATCTTTCATTACATGACTCGAATTCTTCATACTATCAAAATAAATTTATTTTGGGAGATAATACCTAGAAGTGTTCCAATTCTTTTGTCTTTTAATTTTAGTCTAACTTTAACTTATTTGAATATCCTGGTTTGTGAATGATATCCGAGTAGAACATCACCACCATTGATCTTCTCACACTCACATAACCACTCTTTGTGAGGTGTCCTATGGTATTACATGCCATAGTTGATCAACCAAGAGTCGCGATTTGACTGTGTACTTGTGGAGGCCAAATATTAATATCCTTTATTTTATTATGAGTTACAATCATTCTATTGAAATTCCTTAAACCTTTTTCCTTTCTCAACTTTAATTAACTCACAATTCCATTGATGATGCCCAACTTTACCACATGGCCAACATGTTTTCATTCTAGGACCAGGTGATCTAGTTAACACTTAAATGTTGCACACATGCAACATTTTCACAATTTACATGGTAAAACATCATCAAAATATAGCACGCATCCCACTGAAGACATCCTCATAAGACCTAAGAAGCAACATGAGTCCAAAAATTCCTAAAAGCAGCAAAATAAAATATCGTGCGATCAATGGTTTGTTTATATGTGCTACAATGCGTGTTACTAGTTCAACGACCACATGAAGAACATGGAATTCCCTTTGAGATCCATGCGATTGACACAAACAAAATTATCTCACTCACTAGTGGCACATTAAAGGCTCATGAAATCTCCATTACCTCCAAGAATTTGAATTTGGCTCTTCACACACTTGGGTGCCTTAAATGGACTCCTGTGTGTACCTTGGATCTAGATCACGAATCATTGAGTTCACATTGGGATATTGTTATTTCATGGCCACCTCTTGGCCTATAAAAGGAAAGCATGACCATGATTATTGTAAGAATAAATTTGAGCAATGTTTCTTGCTGGGAATTCTCACCTTCTGCAGATAGAAGTCGTTTCCCTATATCTGAATGATACAGGTCTAGAAGAAAATACAAACCCAAAATGTTAAAATCTCCCTAGATCTAGTGAATTTATTAAATATAATGCCACAATACTTCCCTTAAAGGCTGTCCTCACTATTCTTGAATATTTTTCCTCGACTACTGCAGAAGGACCTGTAAAAGATTGAAGATGCCAAGAGAAAGATGATAGCATACAAGATAATAAACCAGATCTATGCTTGTGACCAAGGAATCAAGCAATACATACAAATGATATAGTAAATATGGGAAAGAAAAGGCATTTGTTATTAGAAATTATTGGAGAGACTATAACCTTCATGCCTTGGTGTTGAGAGTTCCTTCCAATGGATCCTTGCCTCTAAATTCACCTTGCCTCCAATATCTCAAGAAATATTTTGACAGAGTTTGGGTGTTCAACACAATTCTTCCTCTCATGCCAAGTCTTGTCCTCAAATCTTCAACTTGTCTTCCTTATGCTCACCCTAGATTTGGCCAGAACTTTGGTGCAACAGTATAAATTTCTTCCTCTTACCCATGGGGGGTGAACCAATACTTATAGCTCTTGGGAGGATAGGAATGGTTGATAAAATGGTGGATGAGGTGGAGGGGAGATCCTATTAGGGGGTATCTTGAGTCTAGGTGGTCCACAAGAGTAGGGATGAGGGTGCCATGAAGCTGATCTTTGAGAAGCTTCATGAATCTTCTCTTTTTCCTTTTGAAACTCGAGCACTGCTCTTTTTGTATGTAGACATAGAGTTACCAAGGCTGCATCGCTCATTGCACAAAGATATTAGATGGTGGCATTGCTCATTTTCAATTGGAAAGTGGCGTTACTGAAAGGGGTAATGTACTTTGCATAAAGGGAAAATGTGGTGGTGGACACAAGTAAGTAAATATGAGTCCTGTCCAGGGTCTTACTTCACATTTTGAGGATTTGAGGCAATTTCTGATGTTTTGGCTCTCATTACATGGTCATGATGAGAATTGTGTGTAACAAGGTTATACTGTTGGAATTGTGCTAGAGCTCCCTCATAGCTCACCTTTTCCTTCTTTTTTAGAATTTACCAAGTTCCCGTGTCACCTTCCTCCAAGTGTAAGTGGTCTTCTCATTTGTTCTTCAAGCCACTTGACATCTAGTGTGGAATAAAAATACCAACATTAGAGGGATTTTTTCCTCAATTCAGAGTTCACATCTCCAAGGTGTTGTACATTTTTGACCATAGGTAAGTACAAGAAGTGGTTTGGCATATATTGGTTGTTGGAGTTTGCATTCCTACCCCTTTTATTTTTGTTTAATTTTGTTTTAATTTTCTTCATTTTTGTTCTATTTCACTAACAACCACTTACAAAATCACTTGGAGTACTCACACACCACAAAAGGGGCACCTAATATTGAGGCCTTGTTGCATCCTACAATGCTTTGCAACACACCAAGTGGGAAGGATTCACCCTTATGTAATATTTTTCACAACAATATTTATGGAGGATCGATTATATTTTAGTTTATTTCCCTTTAATTAGATTGTTATTTATCAAGTGGATTATTTTTGGTGTTTTATGCTTAATAGGTGAAGAGGTCCATACCATTCATCCCATAAATTAGGCCCTATTTGGATGTTTTATCCATTTTATCAGATGCATGGTTCTTGACGCCTCAGCATCGTTGTTCACATAGATGAATCTTTGATAGTCGTGCTATATGCACATGTTATTATAGAGGTTTTCTATTTCATTTCAATGCAAACTATACACATTGTAACCACACTACTATGCACTAGTGAGTCTTTCTGTTGTGCTACAATGCATTTGTTTCTTTGTTTTTCGTGTGTCTGGCTCATTTACTTTCTTTTTACCCATTTTTTAACTATCTTGTAGGTCCATTGCTTCTCACTAATGAACTAGAACTAAGTTAACAGTGCAATATTTACATGTTTCTATAGTAATTATCTCACATAGCCCAATATTAGGGAGTAAATGGATCATCCCTAAAACATCTACCTAGGTAACCAACCTTGAGGCTTTCAACAAGCCTCATTATTATCACTAGTGTTCATAGTTTCTCATATTTCTTTGATTACTTGACATATTTAGTTAAATTAGTTGAAATTCACTTTTGCACACAATAAATGAACTAAACACTCTCCCCTTCCAAAGTATTCTTCTCAACTCGCATCCCATTCGATCTTGGTGAATCAGAAATGGGATACCTCCATTGCACACTTATATTATTAACATCTTTGATTTTGCAAGCATGGCATTATCATCTTTCAAGTTTAAGATAGATCTCCATTTGTATTTACTTTATTCTATTTAGTTAATTGCAACAATCAATTTTCTTACTTCACATGTGTTACCCACTTTCACACTAACGAACCTAAAATATTTTTTAATCCTAGTACGCTCCTCGCCTGACATTCCATATAATTTTGGTGAATCAGAAATGAATGGAATTGTGAAACACCTCTCTAACACACCTTAATTCAATCAAAACCCATAAAATAAACCCTTGTAAATGCTAACCAACTAAAATATTCCACAGGAGGTCACACAACAATATATTAGCTTGGTAGGATTGATTGGGATAGACATCCAATCAACAAACACCAATTTAGTTTCAATAGGAATTTTTGAAACATAACATTGTTGACTTTTAAGGCACTATCAGAATCCTTCTATAAGAAAGTGTTAAAAGAGAACCTGGATCAAAAGTGCTTCGTGACCAAGGAGGTGAAATCAGAGGTATAACTGCCCTGCTCTCCGTTGCGAGTCACTCAGCTCATTGTAAGGAGACAACACTATCGTGTAGGAAGAACCATTGATCCACATTTGATGCAAGGTATCTTAGTGTCCAAATTTAGGGCATCTCCAAGGAGCACTTGTGGGTGCAAGTGACTCCCAAAGTTATCTGTTTCCATTGTGAGGTGTTTTCAAGTCTCTTTGATTAGAAAATTGGCCCCATTTCCGATAGAACTGGCTCTTTGTTACCTTCACTAGTAATTTGTTGCATGGATCCCATTATCACCAACAATTTTTATTTTGGAAGGCCTAATTACATTTGAGAGGAAGGACATAAAGTATTTAGGGAATCTACATTTTATTTTTATTTTTGAATACAAGTTCACATAACTCGTAATTATAAAGAACTTACATGTGGACATATTTGCACTAAGACATCTTTCCATATATCACTCAATTATTGCGCAATTTTGAATATGTTTTGGTTGGAATATTTTTGCATATATTCAATTGTGTATATTTTCCAAAACATCACTCTCACTTTGTCACTAGAATTTCACTATAGATGAACAACCCCCCCTGCCCCCCAATGAAGTCCTACATACTACAAGGCTTATTCCTTCTCTCAATGAGTGTTTCTGATTTTTTCTCCATGGCACATGAGGGAGATCACCTGGTCGAGGCCAATCCCAAGCTACACTAGTTGGATCCTATGGGAAAGGCCATACCTTTCTTGACTCATTCTCTTCCCTTGAAGAGGAATTGGATCCTTTTGCTTCCTCCTCTTATGGAATAGGTTCACCTTTATTCTCTCCTCGTGAAGGAAATACCACCCCACCTTATTCCCCCTCTTTGAGAAGAGGCCACACTACATATTCATCTTCTCACAAAAGAAAAATATCACCACCACATATTCCTTATTCTCCCCCTTACAAAATAACACACATAATTCAATGGTGAGACCCAACCCAAAACTACCATTTATGGCTAGCCTAAATCTCCATAATTTAACAAAGTTGGTTAATGATCCCATTTCTCATGACGCAACATGGCCCGATATGCTTGAAAATATCCCCTTAGACATCACTAACTTTGAAGGGAAACACGGAGATGATTCAACTAACCATATCATGTCATTCCACCTATGGTGTTACTCAAATAGTATAATAGAGGATTCGGTGAGGATCTACCTCTTTCACAGAACCCTCACTAGTACATATGCAAAGTGGTATGTAAACCTACCCACGAAATCCCATACCACTTTTGGGACACTATCCACCACATTTCTTACCTACTTTCAGTTACCCATACGACATGACTTAGGCCTCAAAATTCTCATATAATTTTTGCAAAACACCGTGACCCACATCACATACCACTTCCATGAGTGGGGCTTCCACCACACATTGTGGAAAATCAAGATTAAACCTCAATTCCTTTTGGATTGATTATTTAAATCACTCCAACCAGTTATCACAAAGGATGTGGCTACCTCCATGCCACAATATGAGGAAGAGGCAATGCTAAAGGCCTAACACTTTGATCTCATCTACGCCCAATAAGGGTAATTATACATTATCCTTCTTGATGCCCCTTGGCATCGGTATTTATATCCTCCCATTATAGGGACATCACATTTAGAGGATGGGCTTATCAAGTCCATTTCTTGACAAGCTTAAGTTCCCTCATAAACACCTCCTACACCACCCCCTATGGTGGTGTAGTATCCACCCATATTCACTATTTTGGATCCCGCTACCACTATCCCAAATCCTCCATTTGGACAGTTACATTATAGACCCTATAGTCCAACTTACCAAAATTCAAGCTAAGTACAAGTGATACCTCTACCACAAATGGCACAACCTACTCCTACATCCACATCATACGGAGCATAATAAAAATATATCTCACCTCCAGGGTTTAACCCTTACTATCCTTATCTATGTCCTCATGGTTTATCTGCCATGCCTCATATGGGGGTCAGTTTAGTCCAACCTTCTTTCCACTGAGAAACTGAATAGTTTGAGTAGTCGAACATCGCTAATACCTCAAATCCTCATAATTAATGGAAGAAGAAGGGAAAAAACAAGCATCCTTAGTAGCAAGGGAAAGGGGGAAACCCCCCTTCCCTACTGAACTAAAACCCTGGTAACAGACAAGACCAAGTGGGTGATAACCCCCAAATGAAGAAGAAACACAAACCTAAGTACCAACTACTCTTGCTTGATCTATAAGGAGTATGGTCACTATACTCATAATTGTTGGCTTATCCTAGATTTCCAATATTTGGTGGAAGCGAATAAAAATACCATAGCCAACACTCCTTAGGTGCCTCCCATAGAATAACCCCAACAAGATGTCTTGCGACAACCCTTTTCCGATCAAGGGGTTGTCACTCAACAAATGGAACTGTACCCCTCAGGTGATGGTTCATTTCAAAATATTTTCATGAACTCTACATCCATTAACCTTAATACTCGTTCCAAAGGGTGCTCCAGTCCTGATCCCTCCTCTCTCGTAGAAGAGCATCCTATCCCTTCAGGAGGCCCTTTGCAGATATTGTACCCAAGCACAAAAAAAACCCTGAGGATACTGAAGGCACCACTTCAATGTACACTTCATAATCTTCATATGAAATCCTACCACAATTATAATAATGTGGATGACTTGACACAGTCTCTCGATTCCATGTCCACCTTCGAATTCCTCCAATCTTGTCCAACTCAAAGCAATGCCCTATTGAGTACACTTGGTGTCATCGACCCTTCGGAATACTGCCTTATGATTGTTTACCTTGACAAAGGTGACCTGCGACTACCCTCATAAGTCACATTCTAATTCCTAGTTTCTACGAAGAAAAGTATGATTCATCGGTGTATCATCGATGAAGGTGCATCCACTTGTGTCATGTAATCAAATGTTTGGAAATGTTTGGGATCACCTAAGTTAGTCCCATCTTCTATTGCTCTCTGTGGATATGATGGGAATCCATATCAACCAAGAGGGTTGTACCTGAATGTTCCCATCAAGCTTGTTAAAAAATGGTAATGATTGATATTGAAGTGGTCAGTGTGCAAATTGACTAAAAAATCCTCTTGGGTCATAGTTACATGTACAACATGAAGGTGGTTTCCTCCTCTATACTATGTATCATGATGTTTCCCTTTAACAAGAATATTTTCAATCTTGAAACCCTCAACTACTACAACCCCCACACCAATACCAATCTTGAGAATGTCCTACCCATTGCAGGAGAAGTCAACCAACACCCCTACTTTGAAATTGACCCAAGTGTGTACAAATATTTTGACCTCCTAGGGGAATATTCAGGCCCTCCACCTAAAATCCCCACCTCAATGGATGATATCATGTGCACCATTTTCACCTCCGAGAATGAGTCTCCCAACCCTATGACACCATCACCAACACCCCCCATGACTCACAAGGTGGAACAAATACTTAACCCCTCTATGTACCCCATGTTCCATATACGATTCTTGTATCCCTTATGACTAAGTTAATCATACCTCGGATCACTTTGGGGATCCCAGTGCGGTACTTGTTGTCACATATATAGTAGTTGGGATACCTTTGTTCATGAATAGTCATGAGCAGTTCTTTTAGCCAGTCCTTTACTATGATATCAATAGACGATGAACCGCCAGTTGATGATATCCCACATTAAGTAGTTCTAGAGCATCTAGATTGAGCAATTCCATGCCATGACTAAGCCTCATGACCCCAAATCCGATGACTGAGTTAGCCATTTCTCATGACCCAGAGCAGAGGTTATTACAGTTCCCATCACATATAGAAGCAACAATTGTTTCAATGCTTTTTATATGGTTCATATCCATTGCAAGTATATGAACCAGGTGATATTATGTATTTGTGCATATGGGATTTGATTTTTCTCTGTTGTCTATTTTGGTAGTGAGTGTTGAAATACTGAGAGGGGGGTGAATCAGTGTTTTTACTATTTAAAACTTTAATCAAAAGCAGTTTGCTGATCACCAATCATAGCACATCATCAATGTGTATAAAGATAACAAGATGCACAGTACACAATGGTTCTTAACGTGGAAACCCAAGTTTTGGGGGTAAAACCACGGAAGCATTTTTAAAAATAGTTTTCCAGAAATAACTGGAAGGAAGGAACAACTCCCTTATTATATAGACTTCAATTTTCCAGCTTCAACTGAAAGGAGGCTACGACCCCCTGATTTACAGGCTACGACCTGAAGGAAGCTGCCACTCCCTAGTTTTCCGAATTCAACCGGAAGGAGGCTATGACCTCCTTTCCTTGCCCTGTCCTGCCACCCTGGTAAGAAGAGATTGCTGAACCTATGGACCTGTCACACACCAAACCCTACACCTTCTGCTGCTAATAACCTCTGCACTCTGATCATTCCCAAACATTGTTCATGTACATCCTTGTACACCCCGTCATACCCAAACACTGAACAAATAATACTTCTATGCTTTCACTGAACAAAAGGCTTGCATCATCATAGGAGAGAATCAACTCATGGCATGTATCAACATGATATCAAAGCATGCATAGTATAATCATCATATATCATCATCAACATTGACACAAGGCATGGATCATTCACACATCACGGTTTCCTGGTCATACACTTCATGCCACAACATACTTTACACTTACACATACTTATACTGTACTATATATGTATTGTACATATAGGCACTGAACTTATTTACAGTATAATTTACATAAACCTTTACATTCCACTATATACGTAGTTGTATTTACATATTCCTGTACACTCTATTTACTCATGCTGTGCTGTACATTGGTATAAATATACTATTCATGGATACCACAAATACAAAAGTATGCTCCCATCACTGTGCAATACATCTATATATGCAACCAACATACATTCTGTTTGTAGACAACCTCAACTTGTGTGTGCTCAAACTGTTAATATGGATGTCTCTCCTCTGCTCTCACAAACCTTTGTTGTTGCTCACGAAAACATGTGCATGTTTTACCTCTGTAAAAATGCTACCCACGAAAACATCAGCTGTAAACACTTCTGTCAATTGTTCACTCCTTCAGCAATTTTCCTACTGCCAGTGTTTTAAAAAGAAATTACCACCAATCAACCGGGACTGTTCTAGCTGTAACAGTTTGGGATCAATCCTTTAAATGCTTGTACAAATGGATTAGTGCTACAAACTGTGCAACATTGGACTGTCTTTTTGAGTAACCAAGAACAGTTTTAGAACCGGGTCTCAGGTGGTTCCTTCAAAGATTCGGATGCCTTCACTGTCACCATACTGCCTTTGGATGCCCTAAAAATATTTAGTAGTCTATGCTGCTGCAAATTATTCCCATGAAAACTCAGTCCACAGCACTCCAAAAATAAAATGTAATTCTGAAAAAAATTGGGTCTGCTGCCACTGTGGAAAAAGTCTGATTGATTGCTGCTGTTTATTCTTCCTTAGACACTCGAAAACTTCATACCTTTTGACCTCAACCTTGAGATGAAACTTGGGACTATTCACTCTTTACTTCTCCAAAATTTTGGACTGTGCAGAAGACTCAAACATGCTGGGTCTGTGGATAAGACAAAAAGGTGGCTGGCAGAAATTCGGGAGCATGTAAAAGACACCAAGATAAAAAGAAACATAAAATATGTCTCTGCCAAAGTTTCGTAAGCTGCTACTATAACCATCAAAGGCTCAATCCAAGTCCAAGTAAGCCGCTTCTATACCCATTTCAGTCAAATCAGCGAAGGTAAAACACAGTCCACTTCACATATTAGTTCATAATAAGATGTGATCAAGGATTTGTGTATTAATATACTTTGAGGGAGAGTAAGTAAAATATTTTAATTATGAGATAGTGTCGACTTCTTTAAAGGTTTAATTAACATATTTTAATATTTAACAACTTAAATTAAAACATGTTATTTGTTCAGGACTGACCTTGGGGAAGGGAAATAGAACTTTTATTAATTTTTAGAATGTTTTAACACTTATCCACAGGGGTTTGGAGTGTTTCATTAATTTATATTTGATTTACCTTTTGTTAATACGTGGAGACACATAAAAATTTATTTAAAAGAAAGGTTTTAATTAAAAGATGTTTTATTTAATATGTCACCACTTAAAAGGTATCTTTAAAAGGATTTGTAAATTAAAAATTAATTTGACCTTTAACTTTAATTTTATTAAAAGGTAATTTATTAAAAAGTTAACACCATTTAATAAAGAGTTGTTTTATTTATTAAATATTTTAATGTTTTATTTTAATATTACTTTTAAACATGTCTTAATGCAAGAGCTATTTTATTAATGTTTTTAAAATAAAAATTGTTTTATCATTTAATTTTAATATTATTTTGATTATGATTTAATGCTTATTACTTATTTCAAGATAAGGCACCTTTGTGTAAGATGAGGCAATACTAGTGTTTTAAGGGCAAGGCAAAGGGTAAAAATTAGGGATCAAAGGTAATGATTTTAAGGGTATTTTGTTAGGTCATTAGAGTTACCACAAGTGAGGACACATAACCATCAAGGTGTGGGGGTGCCTAGGATTCTTCTAGGGTATCAGGACCTCTATAATACGCAAATGACCACTGAAAGGGTCATTCAGACTCTTCCAACTTCTTCAACCCACCAATAACACATTCTAGGGTAATAGGGCATGGTTGTGGTGCTGGGGAACCAATGACACAACTGGGGAACCATCGAACCAACTTGGGGATACTTAACCACTCTACAGGGTGTTTAGGGCTTTTTCCATTGTCCCAAGGGCTCCAAGAGCTTCAAACTTGCGCTTGGACAAGGGCAAAAAGGCCTCCTTAGACATTGACACTTACTTCACCCTCAGGTTCTCTTCAAGGGGCACCAAGACACACTGACACACACCTATTGGCATCAATGACAATTTAGTCAACAGTGAGACTTAATCGATAATGGTTGTATGTTGGCAATACTTTATTGATCTTACTAAATTCTAAAGAATGAATGATCCAACTGTTATGTCCAAGAGATTCCTATGTATACTCATTGTTCATGCCCTATTTATAATATGTATTTGATCATTTCCCCTAGGGACACAACTTTCTAGTCTTGGCACCATATTCATTGTCTCCATCCATCCATTTATTTTCCCCTACTCTCATTTAAACCTGACTCTTAACTTGACTAATGACATCTAGGATTCCCCCCCACCTTCACCTCTATGTTGGAATAGGTAACAATGTTTAATTTGTATCTCGGTGTTGGTTTATGTGACTCTTGTCATAGGGATGGTCTACCTCTAGGTCTTGAACACAAGTAGTATTACCAAAAGAGTTTTTAGACACTAATGCATCAAAGCTTAAAGTTAATGGATGCCCATCCAACAAAAGAAAAGTTTCTTTAGACACTACTGCAAATAAAATTTAAATTAGGAAATTGGAAAGAGATGAGCTCTCATCCATTATATCATGTAAGGATCATTTGCTCCCACAGGGAAACATGGTAAGGCAAAACTGTCAGGGATATGGATGATCCTTGGGAAAATGGCTAGGCTTTAGTCATTTTCTAGATCCCAGAAGGCTTTCGAGGACACATGCTCTTGGAGGATAACAAGTTAATAAAATAAATGTTTTAAAAAGTTGGTGGATAGAGGACGAGCAATCACTCATTGTATAATGTATGGATCATTTCCCTCATAGTAAAATCGGGTGAGACTGAACCATAAGGTTCATGTATTTGTCATTTTATGGAATCTTAGAAGTATTTCCAGGGCACCTACCTATAGAGGTTAACTAGTGTATATTTATGTGCAAATAAATTTCTAAAAAGGTTGCTTGTCTAGAGTCTAGTGGAGCCTTCTCATTATTCAACCCATTTGTGAGACACTGCCATTCTCTATTGTTCACCTAGTCCAGCTTATGTGTTGTATGTATTCCCTTGTCCTTTAGCCTATATGATTACAATGTCTAGTGTCAAGTCACCCCCTTGGCCTTAGCTGGTTTCATTCACCTTCATGCTTGACTAGAAAAAGGGCTAAATCTATAAATGAGTATACACTAGAGGTTCCTGTTTAAAGTAGTTGTCATTTTGATTTAAATGATTTATATATATGTATTGTGCTTATAATTTCGAGCAGAAGCTACTTGTACTTGATTCTTACTATTAACATAGATAATTGAGCATGCATATCCAAATTGTACTTTACAGTATCAGAGCTTAGCACTTGGTCTTTGTTTGATCATTCTTGACCTAGTCAACCCAGTGTGACCAAGCCAGGAGCAATGCTTGGGTTGAGTTTTATGCCAATGGTTGTGGATGACAATTATTTGTGGTTTATTAGTGTCCATTAGAGGTATTCATGCTTCATATGGTGGTTTACTATGATGGCTTGTATTATTTTCATGAGTATCAACAAGGCGTTATTATTATTATTATTATTATTATTCAGACATGGAAGGGGCCTCTGATGTACCTTTGTAATGGAGATATGATGTATGGATACTCATTCCTAGTTGATTTGGACATTTTGAGACCATTGGTGTAGCCGATTTTTCAGTTTTGGGTAGTTGCAAGTGAGATATGGGTATTTTTATCATTTTGTACCAGTTTGGCCCCAGAAAATCAAAACAAAATGCATTGTAGTTGATGGTGAGCTATCCCATGGTTATAGAGGGAAACATGGGGTGCATCCTGTCAATTTCACAATATATATATGGTTCCAGACCCATTCGTGCAGTCAACTGCTTCTGATTTTGGTCCCGAGTGAGATATTGGAAGTTTTATGTTCCCAAGGTAGCATTTTAATGATAAAAAATGGCTAATGAGGAAATTGATTTGGGAAAATGAGGAAATGAAATGGCATGGGATTGGTCTAAGGAATAGTTTTGGGGTCACCTTCATCCATTGGCATGAACTTCACTCTATATGGCGTCCGCGCATCCAAGTTATTTTGATGAATTTTTGAGGGGGACGTCCTAGTGATTTTGATCACTTCATGATATTATTGATGATCACACCTTGTTATTGTGCCATGGGGACATTCTAGTGAAGGAAATGTATAACCTCCTAGCCCCACCATGTGCTACACTATGTTTTAACTCATTTTCATGTGGTGCATCCCCCTCCTTGGGCATTTTTAGTAATGCACCCCCTCTATTATTGAGTGGATCTATGTATGATGTATCTGACTAATCTTATTCGTAGATTAGGTTGATATTATATTATGATATTTACACTTTATATTTTTGGATCTATGTTTTATGTACTTGAGAGATCTATATATTGAGATGCTCTCTCATTGTAAAGGGGAGTTTTGGCTCTTGAGCTCTTGGAATAATAAAATATTTTTGCAAAACCCTTAGAAGCTTTTTCAAACATCTTGTGTAGATATTGGAAAATATTTATATTTCTAACATTCTTGCGGATCTATGCTTTGCTAATATTTTTGCAGGTGGCTATACCATTAATGGAGAGGGTGATTTAATGGGGGCGTTATTGTGACTAAACTCCATATCTCTTCCTCAAATCGTATCGGGTTTCAAGGAGTATCTTTATTGCATATTGTGATCATATTGATTCTCATTATTTCTTTCTTCATTTATTTCTCTCTCTCTTTTTGCAAATATTTTCTCACTTAGGTAGATCTCCTTTATAGGAGGAGGACACACTTGGTCTCTTGGAGGGAAAATCAATTCCACTTGGAATTTCATGTAAAATGCTTGTAATTGATCAGAAAGGGAAGACCATCACCATATAAGGTTGGTAGAAAGTATTTCCAGGTACCTTTACATCTATTTTATTCTTTTGGGCATTAATCCAATTGTCCCCATAAACCCTCTTCTTTCAAACCCTAGTTTTGTAGATCTGATAGATTGTGTGAGTTTTTTATGACGACCATCAAAACCCGCTTAGAGATAATTAAATAAACCCTAGATATCAATTTTCATAAAATTTTGACTCCATTTACCTTTGGATCTAGCACTAGTCTCTCTAGGTGGGGGCACTCTCCTTGGGTGGGTTACCAAATCTTCAGATCTATCAGTTGGGTATGCTTGAACCCACTTGAATTTCAAATATCTATTCTTAAATCCACTAGATATAGCCATTTTATACCCCAATCTACTCTTTTGGGTCCACTTTGTCCACTTTTTCATAAACTCTAGGTGGATCTCATTAGGGTTTTTTTTTAATTTTTGGATAGATCTCTCTAGATCTAAATTACTAAACTCTTTGTGGTACATTTCCAATCAAGTTGGGTAATATTCCCTATTTTCTAACCCTCTCCAAATTTTCCCTAAACTTCTATAACACATCTATTCTCTAGATCTAGACTTCCTTACTCATCATTCACCTTTCTTATTCATTGCATACCCCTAAGAGTGTCTTGAGTGGGTGTGATAGCCCTCATAGGCTAGCGAGGTCTCCCCCTTGATCATTATTTGGATTGATCTAAAGTGATAAGAGCCCATCTGGTGTGAGAACTACCTTTTATCCCTAGTGGATGAGGCCCTTGTGGTGTAACCAATTAGTTACCTTACCTCTACCATCTTGGATAAGATACCTTCAGTGGGTGGCTACACTTTGTGTGATAACATATTTTGGCACCATTTCCTGGGAGGCAGAGGCTTACCTATCGTGTGTACGAGTAGTGCCTCGTGTTTATTTTCCGAATAATACCGCACCTTGATATAAACTCAACAACTGCATTTTAATTTACTTAATTATTTCACTCACTTATTTTTCTCTCTTGCTCCATTTATTTCCCCAACGAGTTATCCTTCATTGAGTAGGATTAATCATTTCACATGGAGACTCCATAATGTGACTCCACTGAGAAGCGAACCCATATCATAAAACATAATGAACTCATACATATTTCTATGATTCATTGAAGAATTAAATAAAACTATAACTAAGCTTAAATAGAAACATGAGGAAAGGAATATATGGAGATCAAATTCTCGGTATGAGGATGATTTTGAGCATGATTATGGGTATGAGACTAATTATTATGATCCTTATCATTCCCACCAATTTCCTCATACCTGTAATGAAGTATCATTAAGAAATTATATTGAGTCGATTAGTAAGCATAAAACCTATCCAAAGTCCTTGGAATCAGAGAAACATGTTGAATGATTCTTGTAATCCAGTTAGACATCAAACCAAATCCTGTGTAGAGAAGCCATAGTAGTTAGAACACAAGCTAATCCATATCCTTTTGACGTCTATAAAATAGATGGGTCACCTCATTCTATGCCAAAAGATTACATTAACAAGTTGCTTCATTTATATGGAAGCAATTCAATATCTATTGAATATCCTTTGCAAATACTTTGGGATCATATGTAAGTTAGAGGTGCGGATGATGAACATTTTTACATGAGGGCCATTGGTGCATCCTTAGATGGAATGACCTAGTTATGGTTTGATAATTTAGTACTGGGATCCATCACTGGTTATGATATGTTTACTAATCCACTAAAATAGGAATGAGGTGAGAACATTGATGACCCTTTAGAGCCCCAGTCAAGCAATGATTGTGATGTTGAAGATCAATTTGATGAATATGATTAGGATAATGACGATGATCTAAGTAATGATTTTCCCTATCAATTTTTTTTCTCCTTTCCTGAAACAATGGTGAGTGTGCCTTTAATTAAGTTTATGAGTGATATGTTAATCAATAGAAATGTCGCAGAGTATATTAGGAATAACCACGATAGATATCAAAATGAAATCAAACATGACATTAATCAAATCATATGAGATACTCTGTCATCATTACCTGAAGAAGGCACATAGCTATATATGACTCTTGGAGGGGAGCTCATTGACCATCATAAAGAAAAATCTAAATTTGAGCATCCCATATTTGAGTCTATTGAATATCTTTATGAGGAATGATTCCACAATCATTGTTTAGTTTTTGAAATATCAAATCAATGTTCAATCGATCAAAGTTCCAATTTTAATCCTAATCTTATTATTCAAGAAGAAAAAGATCATGACAATATCCAAACCTCATTCGAGGAACCAATTATAAAAATTTGTGAGGATGATAATGAGCCTAATAATGAAATTATCAATTTATTTTCTTTCCAAATGAATGATTATAATGACAATTCTAAGGATGAACAATTACTTATGAGCGAATATGACCAAGAGTGTTCTTTTTTTCAATCCTCAAGTTGCCAAATTATTTACAAAGAATCCTCAAGAAATGGTTAACCTAATTTTGATAAAATCCCTGACTCAATCCTCTATCTCAATAAGGTGGTCCTTTCTTATTCTTACAATGTGGACCTCGAAAATATCTTTATCGGTGTGAACTGCTCTCCCGAGGAAGTCGGTATTTATACCATTCTATTCAAGGAATTTCACGATGTTTTTACCTGGAAATATGAGGAGATGTCAGGAATTGACCCTTCCATTATTGAACACGAGATTAAAACATACCCTATAAACTTGTTCGACAAAATATTCATCTGGTTAACCAAAGGAAAGCAACAGCTATAAAAATCAAAGTAGAAAAGATCTTAAAGGCCAGTTCAATCTACCATATCACAATGATGGAATGGGTTTCCAATCCAGTTATGGTTGATAAAACGCAAGGTGTCGTCCATGTTTGTACTGACTTTCAGAACTTAAACAAGGCATGCCCTACATACAACTATCCCACACCATTTATTGATTAGATCATAGATGCGTGTATGAGGAATGAAGTGTTCTCTTTAATGGACGGATTTTCAGGATATAATCAATTCCAAATTAAATCTGAAGACCAACATAAAATTGATTTTATTTGTCCCTATAATTCATTTTCTTATAGTAAGATTCCCTTTGGTCTGAACAGTGCTAGAGATACATTCCAGATAACTATGAACTTCAGTTTCCATGATATCAAACACATAGTCGAACCTTACCTAGATGATTTCCCTGCACAACCTTGAAAGAGACAGGATCATCCAGACCATTTGTGACTGGTTTTTGAATGATGAAGACATTACAATATTAATTTGAATCCTCATAAATGTGTACTCTGCATCAAATATGGACGATTACTAAGTTTTATAGTGTCCATCAAGGGAATAATGGTCGATCCATTGAAAGTAGAGGCCATTGTAAATATTCCTCCTCCTTGTAATATCCGTATGATAAGTATGTCCAACCTAGGGTATTTTTTGAAGGACGCCTTGTTTTGGTTTATGACCAAGACAAAAAACCTTTATGGGAAAGCAAGTTTAAGTATGAGTGGCTCAGACCTTTCATAGTATCCAAAGTTTTGAAGAAAGGTGCTTATGAGATGGTTGATTATGATTGGAATAAGTTTTCAGAGCCTAGAAATGGGATCTACTTGAAATAGTTTTATGCTTAGGTCAAATGTTTGTTCTTGTATATAATTGTACAATGATGTAGATTTTTTCCTTTTTCATGTTTCCTAAGTAGTTTTGGTTGTGTTTTAGATGTCAACCGAGTTGTTCATAAGATTTTTTGATGGCGCTAGTCATCATACTCATAATATTGTTTAAGTTTCTTGGGTGATCTATTCACCTACAAGTCATCTGGTTTCATCAAGAGGTGCTTGTCTAAGCCCTGCTACCAATAACATGGGTGAGTATAACGTTGTCATTGAGTTCCACGGAGGTGCTTTACGTCATGGTATTTCATGTATTGTAGTTAGACTTGATTCCGAGTTGGTTATGTCTTAGATTAATGGTGAGTATTAAGTTAGATATCCCTGTTTGCTACGTCAGTTTTTGAAAATAAGGTTACTTGAAAGACATTTTAATTCATTATATACAAGCATATTTCAAGAAATCAAAATTGTATAACTAATACTTATGCAAATTATATTATTGATTGGTATTTGTATCATACACCATAAAGTAAAAAATCATAAAACATAAGAGACACATGTAAATATAAACTGCCATATGTATATAAATAGGTCCAAAAATATAAAACGAGTCAGAGTATCCATATTTGGTCAATAACACATATCAAAATACAAAATTGGGATCATAAGCCCCATAAGATGCATGTATCCCTATGGATATGTTGGAGCCTAGACTTCCTCATATATGACATCCCTATAGAATATGATGCACCTATCTACTCTATGGAGAAATCTAAGCCATGCAGGGGTCACCCCCACTACATGCTCCTGCATATCTCTCGGTATCCGGTCTATCCGAAGTGTAGTTATATCATGTGTAAAGTGGGTCATATTTCCCTCAATCATCATGAGCATGGAATACACTCCCCTAGCCTTGACCAAATGTACAAATACCCTTAGATGGCCTACTAGATGCACTAGTATGATATCTGCACCCAACATTTTGATTAGACTTAGAGTCACCAAAATACATATTCTTATATATTTACAAACAAAAACAATAAAAATTTCATATTACAAAAAATAAAACATACCAATCTCTCCCCAAGCTCCCCCTAGAGGAAGCATGAGCTAGGGATCACTACAAAAGTCCAATCCTTCATAATGAAAGTTCTCTATGGCATGCACCTTCCAACTCCACCATGGGTGGAAGTCATCATAAACAGTATAAGTTCTAGTGTCACCACCACCTTTTCTCACGAACACTTCACTCCATCGAACCAGTCTTGGCTCATGAGGGTGAGCAAGCAGTAAGGTCACTCTTGAGCTCAAGAAAGGAATCCTCTCGAATAAGAATGATGTCAAAATACTACCATACCCAAAGTTCTTATTTTTATCTATTTTTCACTTGGTGAGTTAGTGTTTCATATTCACCAACATCCTGGTACGCCAATCAAAAAACACATTATGAAGGAATTCCGCACCTAGATGCATGTAGTTTCAAGTCGTTACATGAAGTGTGGCTAAACCCGTAACTCAATTAATGGTGGTAACAATCACTTTCAATGGAAAACTTGTGATTTCCCCTATGTCAATTTGGATTCTGGTTTTTTGGGCACCTAGTACAAAATATGTGTTGATATAATCTTGACTGAAAGAGACCCAACTCCATGAACCGAAGCTTTAAGATTCACGACAACTCCATGACATGATAATATTGTAATGAAGTAAATATCATCCACTGTGAGACACATTGGAGGTTGAAAACACCCTTTTCTAGATCCCAACGTTGTACCAAAGTCTCAAGGAGCCTTGGTTGAGCCCTAATGTTGGAAGTTAAAAAAAAATTAGCAATCCACACCGATGCAAAGCATTGAGAGTTAGAGGTTCTCCCATAAAATCTCTATTCGTGTCCTCATGTTCCCTCTCTCTCCAAAAAAATCACCATATCTGCAATATAATGAGTATTTTTTCATGACCGTTGAGTTTAAAAATCCAATATGCGTGAAACGCATGTGCAGGTTACCTCATTCGTGTCCCACAAAAGGTGAAAATGGTCCGCTGGATCGCTCACAATCAATAGTCAAATATTTAGGGCTCTTTGCTCTCCACTATGGTAAAATTCACAAATGACTTAGCTATTTTTACCTTTCGACTATTTGTGGTAATTATTTCTTAATGTTACCCTCTTTCTATATAGTTTAATGTATTTTATATCATATGTTTTTAATGATGACTAATATTGAGGGTATTTTGACTAGGTCATGCAAACAAAGTGGTATTATAAGGTTTTTGTTCACATGCATGGTCTAAAAGGTTTGTGTTATACTTTAGCTTATAGGTTAGGTCATTGTAACTTTTACACATTCCATTTATACCTTACCACATTTTACGTCGTAGGACCTCTTTTTCTCCATGGAATCCAACATTAAGCCTCCTTATGTCCTTGTAACATTGTTGTTCCTTAATGGATAGTGCTTACCCCACATGGGACACCCTAGTTATCCCCTTTTTAACATTTCTCTACCCATGCTACAAGTTGTTAGGTTCGAGAGCTTTGTTAGGGATTTGAAACAAAGAACCACATATTCTTCCTTTATATTTACTGACCACCCTTGTATAAATCTCCCATCACATGGAATTATCTTTAAGATTTTGTTAGACTCCTTAAACTTTGACAATATTGTCGACTTAGCTTGTTCACTTCAAACTCGTTAAAGGAATTGAAGGAACATCCACTTAGGTATAAGTTTAACCATTTTCAAGACCATGTGGATTACTTATGAAAAATGAATACTCTAGTTCATCGTGGCTAGAATATTTTTCCTTGGTTTTGGTTTATCTCTTTTTTGGGACTAGGGAACTAAATTTATGAAAAAGGAACTTTCTTGAGCTTACTTTTTCTTTTTCGGGCTCTCGTGTAAACATGAAAAATATTTCGAGCATTTTTTATGCTATTCTTGTGCTCATTAAACCCTTAGTAAAATAGCATCGGCTTTACTGTTTGTTTCCCCATATTCATAAATCAATGGAAAAACATGAGTGACCTTGCTTTCCTTCACACCTGTTAAACTAACGATTTGTGCTTGTTATTGGAGGAGCATCTGTTTGGTGATAATTTACTCTTATTTTGGACCTAGCATACTAACTACAAAAAATGAATACCTTATTTCTCCTAAACTAAGAGAGATATCCTTTGTATTGTTTTATACTTTTTCGGACCTAAGAGACTAAATTTACAAAAAATCACACCCCTAGATTCTTATTTGAAGTTTTTAGACTCTCAAAATGTGAAAACATCAATGAGCATTCACTAATTTGGGCTCGTAAAATCCATGGATCTGTTCATTATCAAGCATTCTTCTCTCTCTTCTTCGAGGTTGTTAAAAAATGAAAAAGGTCTTGAGTTTACTTTCATGGACTCGTTAAACTTTTACAAGAAATGTATTTGAAAAAAAATAGAAAGGGAAGGGAAATATCTCAATTATTTGTCTAACATATGGTAGCAAGTCTAAATACTCATTCAACACAGCACTAGTTTTGAGTCTCTCAACAATTGGATTCTAGTTTTGTCCTTATGAAAAACCTAATCTCAGAGTTTTTACTCCTTTGGTTGGTTACTCTTCCAAATTTATGGAGAATCTATCAATACCCCATATATTGTAGATTTCATTATTGGTCCCTTTATGTCCAAATATGCCTAAGTTACTCTCGTGCCATGCTCATTATTCAAAGATATCACCTGTGTCATCCATTTCGCATTTCTCCTTGACTTTCAATGTCATCCATCCATAACATCGATATGTGCTCAATATTATTTCATATCAATCCGGTCTCCTAGTTTTCTTCGTGTGATATGATGAAGGATTCATCATTGCCTTTCTTCTCATGGGTATCTTCTTATCGACTTCAACTAATCTTTCTATAGGAAGAATACTAAGATTTTCGGATAGTACCTTGATATATGTTGTCCTCAATAGCATATTCTCATGTTGTTGAGTTATGGAAATACCTCAATGTATCTTACTTGACATATTCTTCAAGTGTTTGAATTCAACACCTCTTATTCACACTTGTAAGAATGTACTATGTACCTTGGGTCCCATTTTCATTACTAGTGGGTTCCCTTGTGTTTGTAAATGGTTTAATATATTTAACGATAATCAAACGACATCCTCCATGTTCTACTTGAAATCCTATATTCACATGGATAGCGCTTGTACCTTCGAGATGGTTTGGATGAAGACCTTGTGTTTTCATTCTTCTATAGCATGAGTTGTGCAATACCATGTCATATTTTGTGACATAACTCCATTGCAAAGATTCATCTTTGTACTTATGTGATTGTGATCCACTTTGTATATTTTCTATGGCCATAATTTCCACTTCATACTATGTATATGTATAAAGATGATATTCATTGTATTGGATATCATGTTCCACAATTTTGAACATGGAATTCTATCAAGGATGATATTGTAAAATGACCTTTTGTTTTGTTTTAGGTACCTTCTTGTGACTTTTGATCCTTATTTTATGCACTCCTCTATTATGGTATTTTATAATGTATTTCGAACATCATTTTTCTCCTTCTGACCTCATACGTTAGGGTACATCTATTATCCAACAAATTTCTGAGTGACGATACTAATTTTATTGTTCACACAAAAGGACATCATGGATAGGAGAGCCTAGATTTGGTATTGATGTTCAAGGTACAAAATAATCCTTCGTTTCTCAAGTAAATGTCTTTTTATGTCATTGGCTTAGGGAATACATGTTGATGCAAATTTGACAACTTGCATGCCATGCACTTGTTGACCCTTGTACACTAGCTTTTTCTCTGAAACTCTGCACACACAAGTTGATTCAAGGTAACTAGAATCTCACATGCTAGTTTCTACCTTTCCACAAGCGTGTCCCTCAAAATATTGTTAAAAAATAAAAATAAAAATAGATTAATTAAATGGCAGTTGAGGTTACTCTTGTAAATTCCTTACCTTCCCCAACCTATCTATCCTAGAAACTACTCATCTAATCATTGTGATAAATACAAGGGAGAAGCCATTATGAAAAGATGAAGACACTCACTTTAATGTTATGTTGGAGGAATTTTTCTAGAATGAGGAGCAAGGAGACCCAAATCAAATTTTCAAGGATTTCACGATCATATTGAGGTATTATGTGTATTTTTTGCCATTACTTTGATGGATGGTATTCATGAGAATATATTTATATGTTTAATATTCATCTCTTTTCCATATATGTTTTCTGTTCATGATAGTCAAAATATTTCAAGGAAGGTATTCTCTTGTTGTAGGTATTGAAGGAGAAGATTGGAAACTAAGTTGGAGAATTTAAATCTTGGATTGACCTTCTTTCCAAAAGGTGCTTGATCTCTACTTGTAAAACCTTTATTTCATATTATACATATCATTTTTTATTCATGTTTGTGATTACTTTAGTTTTTTCTATACCCCAGTATGTTGGTGACCTCACCCCAATCATAGGATAGATTTCCCTAACAACATCACTACTCTACTAAAAGTAGAGAAAGAGATAAGTAAATAGCACATAGGCACACAAGGAGTATTGTAGATACAAAATGATGTCAATCATACAATGTAGATGCCAATGTGTACTAGGGATAGAAGTAGAATGTGGAGAGAGAAAGAGAAAGAATATGGATATGATAAAAACATAATTTCCGCGAAGAGATAATTGCATTTTCTTGATGATGTCATTTGGAGAATATTCAGGGAAAAAAAGAGCATTGATTTCTATAAGAAAAAGAAACATTTTACAAATTATTCAAGACAATACAAATGTGCATTTATACTTTAATTGTCCTACAACAAAATTATAGTATTCCCTACATACATATTACATCACCATGGCCAACCTTCATGCATGCTAGGTAATCTTTATTATAAATAATGTAGGCCAACCCTTATACTCCTCTAGGATGAATTTACCTATAAGTAATATTAATTAACTTATATTCCCTTTAAGGGTGCTCTATTTCTTATCCCTTCTACAAATTTCCCTAACACAACCGGTGTTCAATATCTTTAATTAAAACAGTCATTCCATTCCTATTGAATGATGTTCATGATTGCACTAAATATTTGGATGATTTAATGTTATTCTTCAACTATGCTCTGTAATAGTGACCTCGCTATAATGTCAGAATCCCTCCATTTTGTCTCTAAAAGCGCGTGCATTATATCAATCTAAGGAGGTGGAGTTACTTTTATTACAATTACTACGTATTACAAGTATGCACAATCATGTTCTTTCTTAAGAACTCTCTTTCTAATTCTAATGAATCTCACACTCTCTATCTTAATATAGAGAATATGATTACCATTGTAACAATGACGCACATACAAAATTATGATTGACACCATACATGTAACACCCCGGTTTTGACACTTTTTTCATTAAATGTATATGATGTATATATTGTAATTAATCGTGGTGTGTAGCTAAAGGAAAAAATCCCCACCATGAATTATTGTTTTTATGTTTCGGCGATTAAATCGGTGCCGATGGTATTTTGTGCTAGCCAGGCACGCTATGATTTTTAAATCATCATGTAAATATGCAATTAATTAAAAAACCCACAACCAGCTATGTCAATGCAACAATAATGAGATGGGGGCATGATTTCCTAAGGATGGGGGGGGGATATTTAACCTTTGGGGATAATGGGGAAAATCCAAATGTCAAAGGGATAACCCACCAAACTGTCAACTACCTTTCTAGTCTTATTCACCCAATCATTTATTACTGCCAGAAGTTGGTTGAGTTGGTTATTGCATGGGATGGGCAAGGTATGACAGCCCAAATTCGAATTGGAGAAGCCATCAGTTTTAGGGAAATGCATTTTGACTCCTTGGGAAAGTAAAAACCAAAAAACGTATGCCATTCTACCATGCTCTGGGGTTTTTATGTTTTCACCACCATTTTTCCTTCACATGGAGCTATGGGAGGCAGCTGGAACTTTCTGTGTGTGAAACCATTCACGTTTTTTGTTATTACCTCATTTTTCTCAGGTTGGGAAATCGTTTTTGGTGATTATCATTGGCTGAGTTTCCTTTCCCACGTTTTTGATGCATTTTTCCCACTATTTCCAAGCTAGAAATCGTTTTCTAGCAATGCCCAATGAGGGGAAGAAGAGACCCATGATTTTGGGTGTTGTTGAGTCCATTTTGGCCACGTTAGGGCCAAAATATCCCTAGAAATCGAATTGCTGTTAGGGGATGTTTTATCCATCCTGGAAATTCATTTTTGATGCCCATACCATTTTTCTTCAAACCCATAAATTGTATTGTGTTGTGGGTGTATCTTTTGGATTTGGTCGACATTCAATTGGGAGAGGAAATGGGGTCTGAGTCTGCTTGATAAACCTAGCATGTGCAGGAGCCTCACAGATAGAGCTAGAGGGATGGATTTCTTCTTTGCACCCCCTGACTAGTATTGGAAGGGAAGGCATAGCCCGAGGGACTGTGTAGCAGAGAAGAGGATGCTTCCTTATGTTGGGTGTGTGTGGATGTTTTAGAAGCCAGGCTAGTTCTGGTGTAGGTGTCCACAGCTCTTCAGTGAGCCCACTAGCTTAGCAACCAACTTTTCCATCTCCCCGGTGTCCTGATAAACCCAACTGTGTTGGCTTGGCTGAGTTGTGTATCCTTGCCTACGTGTGAGCCTGCTAGTTTCCCCTTATTCCTTTTGGAATTATGCCCATCTCGGGGGTGGCAGTGTTGCTAAGTGATTGATGAGAACACTAGCCTATGGTTGGGTGGAACATTGCAGTGATGTAGCTGGTTGCGGGACAAGCTTATGTTAAAGATAAGTATCTTCTTGTACTTAAACCCTTGCAACTGTATTGTTTTGTAAATGAACATTATGAATGCTTAAATGTGTGAATGATATGTAAATGCTTCCGCTGTATATTGAATGTTTATGCAACTGTGTATGTTTATTTCCAATGCATTTTTATATCATGTTTATGAGGCTAGTTTTCCTGGATTAGATAGCTTGCAGCTATGTTCATCGTGTCCTCTCCGCCGAGTAGAGGGGTGGGGATGTGACAATACAATCAACTTATATAAAAAAATAGAAATTCAACTTACAACTGATTGCCATAGAAGACTATGTCTAACACCATGTGACTTACTTATGTATAAAGATATTTCTACCTATATACAATTAACTAGTGTATGAGTAATAAAATTGCTTCCACTTTATACAAATGATAATGATAATATTATTTGGTGGAGCCACATATTGTAAAACATGGAGAGAAACATACTTCAAACGGAGAAGAATATAGAACACAAATATTCAACATAGAGATGAAATTTTAAATAATAGAATATCCATAGAAAATATGCATGCACAACAACACCTTTCTTTCTCTCACTAAGTAGAAATGATTGTCTTCCTTGTTTTATTTTCTTTTATAAAGAATGTATAAAACTAGAAACAATGTTGCCCCTAAAATAAATAAT
Source organism: Pseudotsuga menziesii (assembly GCA_001517045.1). Lineage (NCBI taxonomy): Eukaryota > Viridiplantae > Streptophyta > Pinopsida > Pinales > Pinaceae > Pseudotsuga > Pseudotsuga menziesii. The sequence goes on from LPNX010923144.1 coordinate 1,405,985, forward strand.
ACAATTGGGAAACATATCTATTTTAAAATACAAGGACACAATCTAGATATTTCTTAACACATTCCATTTACAAATGGAAACTACTAGTTATAGAGACAATGTAATTGGCAATATCCTAACAATATCCCACTTGGAAGTTACATCGATTCAGGATGAATTCCAACCTTTCGACTAAACTAATTGAGCATCCTTCCATCCATTTCCTTTGTTAAAGAATCTACCATATTATCATGAGTCCTAATCTTGAGTATGGTTACATAATAACCAATTCATACAATGAAATGATTTAGTATTACAACTATATTATGGTTTCCCCTATTCTAGCCTATTTCACTCCACCCACATTAGTGGTTCTTTGATTGAATAAGTTGCAATCATTAACATTCAAATCTTCTCATTTTATCAAATTGTTATACCTAAATCATGTCACCATCATGTGATAAGACCCTTAACTTCTATGTTTGCCCTTAATCCCAACACTTAGAGTGGAAACTTACTTTGTTTGTCAATTCTACTTGAAAAAACCTAGCACCGCGCTTTCCCTGTGGCTGATGAGTGGTACCTTGCTCAGCACCGCATGTATCCTGTTTTAGAGAAGTGGTGCCATCGCCTATGGTCTTTGGTCTTAAAGCAGTGCTCGTCCAAAACCACTCTGTCCAAGACACCTCCAGCGCGGTGCTAGGTAGGCCCTATTCCAGACTTTGTATTTTGATTTTTGTGTGTTTTTGGCTTACTTTTTGATGAAAATGAAGTGTATTTTTGAAAAACAATGCTCCCTCATGGCCATGAATTGTGTATTCTGCAGTCGCTTTGATTGTTATATTGCCTTTGCATTCAAAGAGAGTTTGTGTTTCTTGCATGGGATTTTGTGTTCTTTTCTTTGCTTGAAACCTCTTGCTCTTTTCTGTAGATATTAATCGTTAGAATTGGGAAATATACATTTCATTTTATGGTGTATGCTTTGGTTTGTTTTGGAATTGCAATGCATGAGTGATCCATGTTGTTTTTATTCTTTCTTTGCTTGGGTGATTCTTGTTTCCTTTTGCATGCCGATTTTTTCAGTGCTTGGTAGGAAACATTGGTTCTTCGTTTCCTTGTCTGTTTCAAAGAGAAGTTTTAGTTTTCTCTCTCCTTTGCTTTATTAGAAAACATTGTTGAACAATTTTCTTCTTGTTTTGTGCATGATTGTTAGAAATTCTAGATCTTATTTTCATTAAGAATAAATATTTGTTTTCAGCTTTGCGTGCATTAGAGTTAGTTTTGTTTGGAAACGTTAGTGAAATCATCTTTCCATTAAGTTTTTATGCATCTTTTTCAAGCATGAAAAGACGGAAATTTTTTTTGGTTTATTTAGGTTTGATGTTCTCTAGATCTCTTTTTTATTTGCCTTGAAGATTGTTGGGGTGCATTGATATTTCCCTTTTCGTTTGAAAACATAGAATTGCATTTGAATTTGGGTGTGCATTTTTTGGAAGAAAAGTAAATCTCTCTCCCTCTCTTAGGTAGAATTTCATTGAAGAGGAAAACTTGCATTATCATATAGATCAGTGTGCATCTTCTTTAAATTCAAGTTTTCACTCCATGCTTCCACCTAAATGCACAAGATAAAATTAACGGTAGTACTAGGTTAAAACTTTTAGCAATTTGAGTGATAAGTTAGTGACGTGTTCGGGTGTCGTAAAACGCAGGAGCTGTCGTTACTTTGTCTACACTACAACCTAGGGCTCGTGCGGTTCTTCCACGTACCGTCAATATATCAAACGGCCTTTCACATACCCTTGAGGTATATAGAAAGGTACTTCACGTACTTGATTGTATATAGGAAGACCCCTTGTGAACGGTTGTGCATTAGACAACACTACTACTGATTTGAGCTCTCACGTACCTTGCATATATTGGGAGACCCTTTTAGGAATCCTCAGACCAACTGAGTTAACCTTTTTTTCGTCTTGGCTCTATGGGAGAAGCTTGTGAAGTCTTGATAATCCTATGAGATTCCCGACTCTTATCCACTCCTTTCACATGTTTGCTTGTTTCTTTTAGTTTGAGTAGTACTTGCTTGTGCGTGATAGTTAGGAGGTTTTTAGAGAGTTTAGAGATGGCATCCCAATCTGGGACTACCACTCAAGAGGTCCCCTTCCAAGGTGTACCTTTTGTATTCCCTCCAAGTGAAGGTATTGGTCCTCCCTTTATTGCCACTCTAACTCTTCTTGGATTAGCTATAGGATTACCGGTTTGGTTGTTTAATTCGATAATTCATGTTACGCCTAATGTCTCAAATGTCACCTCTCCTTCGAGAGAGGATCGACCTCAACCTGATCCCTCTCCTTCTTCATTAGTTGTTGCTTCATCCCTTTCTTCTTCTTCGCTTGACCAAAGCTCTATGGTTAGTAGTCATGTGGATAAGAAGAAGAAGAAAGGGAAGGGTAAAAAGAAGAAGGATAACAAAGAGAAAAAGAAGCAACCATCTGCTCTTGATGGTGCTCGTTCTAAGAGAACACTCGGAAAACCCAAGTTCTCTTTTAAGCTTTGCAAGGGGGACCACCTTCTTAAGGAGTATCCCGGTCTCTCCCATGTACAAGAAGAGTGGTCTAAAAGGTCCAAATCGTTTGTGTAATTAGCCTCTGATCATCATATTGACGATACTCGCTCAACCAGTGACCCATTGGTAAAAGGTCGTAAGGGTAAAGTCTTGTGTCCTTGTTTGATATGCAAGGCTATGCATCATACTTTTATTTGTCCAAGCATGGATGAAGCTTCACGATGGTTGGAAAATATTACTGATCATCAACAAGTGATAGTAAGTTATCCCTCCATTCCTCATTGGTTGACCAAGTGATCAATTCAGTTTCATCTATAATTGATCCCACTCTTCCTTCAAAGAGTGAAGTGGTTGAGTCGATGTCATTTCCACCCGATCCCGCTATTTTGTTAGAGAGTGTTAAGACCAAAGTAGTCTCTTTGGCCAAATCTTTGTCTTGTTATTCTCTTCCAGTAGAGAATGAAGTGAAACCTGCTGAAGTTTTTATGCTTCGTTCTGATTGTTCTCGACAAGAGGAAATTTTGTCTCTTTCGACAAAACCCTCTCCAAGTACTGAGGTTATTTCCTTTGACTGGAGTAACCTAACAGAGTCTCGTCTTCATTCGAGTGTTCCTTTATAGATAGTTGTGAATGTTACTTCTAGGTAGATACTTCGCACTATTGTTGACAAAGGGGCTTCTGTTAGTATTCTATCCTCAACTACTTGGAAAGATTTAGGTTCTCCTCAGCTTGTGCCAGCCACCAATCAGATACTATCTTTTAATCGAAGACCTATTGCACCTTTAGGGATCCTTCCTTATTTGCCTATTACATTAGGAGGGAAAATTGTCTGTATTGATGTTATGGTGGTCCAAGGTCTTTTAGATTGTAATCTACTCCTTGGACGTGATTATGTTTATGCCATGAAGGCTATTGTGTCCACACTCTTTAGAGTTATGCATTTTCCCCATGATGGGAATATTGTGACCATTGATCAGCTTTCTTTTGTTACACCTAACCATCACATCACTCCTAGTAATCAGAATGCCCTGAATGTGCCGCATGTTCTTGTGGTTCCTTCCCCTTCTTCTAGTTAGCTTCTTTCCATCATATGTAAAATGGGGGGAATGGTTATAGTCTATGGACATCATAATGGAGCTAATTCGTTAGCTTTTTATGTAATGGGGGCAACCTACCAACCTCTGGATATCATGTTGGGTAGGAGCAGGTGTGAGCATAGTTCCCATTCTGTGTCAAGCTCGTTAATAAATAAAACAGATGCCTTTGAGCATAGTTCCCATATTGTGTCAAGCTCATTAAAAAATGAAACAGATGCCTGTGAGCAAAGTTCCCATTCTATGTCAAGCTCGTTAAAAAATGAAATAGATCTCCTCAAGCATAGTTTACCTTTTGGTTTCAAGCTTGCATAAAAATGAAACCATTCTTGAGCATAGTTCATTTTCTCTTTCAATCTTGTTAAAAAATGAAGTAGGTTTCCTTAAGCATAGTTTATCTTTTGGTTTCAATCTTACATAAAAATGAAACCATGTTCCAAGCATAGTTACCTTCTATTTCAAGCTTGTGTAAAAATGAAATAGATCCCCTTCCCTTGAGTCAAGTCTTCCTTTTAGTGTTAGAACTTGAACCTTCTTTTCACCTGCCCGATTCTCGTTCTTCCTACCCCCTTGGTGAACTTTTTCACGTTAGTAACTAGGTTTTTAGGTTGGGTATGGAAGAAGAATCATCAAATGAAACAAATCTTTGGGCATGTCGAGCCACTAGTAACCATGCTAGGGGGTAAGCTTCGCTAGCAATCATGCTGGGGGAAAGCTTCCAACCTCTGTGTATCATGTTAATGGGATTTTTTCAAGCATAGTTTACCCATTGGTTTCGAGCTTGTGTAAAAATAAAACCAATCTTCGAGCATTCTTTCAACTGATCTTTGAGATCGTTAAAAATAGTAAGATGGTGTTGAGCTTACTTTTCATTTTTCATGCTCTGGTTAAAACATGAAATTTGGTTTGAGCTTAGTTTATTACTTTTTCATGCTCTGGATTCAAACATGAAAAAGTCTAATAGAGTCTTCTTTAATCTCTTTTCGGACTCTTAAAATGTGAAAAGATAGTTGAGCGATCTTGTCTTCTTCATGCTCGTTAAAGCATTTGAAGAGTCATTCATCTGATGGTAGGTTATCACTTTTTTGGTTCAGGTGAACTATTTTACGAAAAAGGACCCTATGGAGTTTTCTTTCGTGGTTGTTCAGACTCTGTAAACATGAATGATACAAAGTTTTCTTTCATTGGACTCATTAAATTAAACATTGAGAGACCTTTTTTGGGGGACAAACCCCTCCTCTCTCAGGTTCGTAAAACAGATGAGTTTGGACTTGTGTTCGGACAAGCTATAATGAGTGTTTGTTACCCTCTTTGAACTCGTAAAACCGAAAAGAGGCACTCATCAACCATGACAGGGAAAATGGGAAGGGAATCATTTTGCAAACAAATGGCAGTATTTTGTCATTACCTTTGAACATGGCACTTGTCTACATATCATTTCAGTCAATTGGGTATTCAGCTGATCTCCATGATGATCCACTTTCATGAGTCATATCACTCCTTTGACTCCTTTAAAAGAATGCATTGTCCATTGTCGCATTGTGTGTTTTTCTGGTTAGTCATGCTGCCAAGTCTTTTTTCGTGCCATCCGATGTTCAAAGGGAAGTTGAAGAAGTTTTACCTCTATAGTCAAAACAGTCTCTGTGTCAGTACTTTTGAGTCAGTATTATGGTTACTACATTCACATCATTCCAAAACTATGTTCCGAGTTTTGTGTCATCGATTTGGGACTCATCACGGCCCTCCTTCAACAAGACTATTCTTGTCGACATCAGCTCATCATCCAAGAAATAGTCTTAGAAACAAAATTTAGTACCTTGAGATCTGTATGCCTCAATAACAGATTCTCTCGCTCTCGACATAGGTTCACATCATTGACCTTTAATCGATAGAATCGACTGGGTGTTCGACATCAGGACATCTATTCACGCTCAGTAGATTGTACTAGGGTACCTTGGGAATCATTGACATTAATGGTGATCTCCCTCGCACTTGTTAACGGTTCACATCATTGGCCGGTAATCAAGTGGTTTCTACCATGTTCAAATTCAGATCATTGTAATCACATGGATAGAATCGTAATTTGTGGAAGACAAGACAAAGACCCTGGGTAGTTGTTTAGCATTCATTGCTTTCCCCAGGATGCGATGGAGTTTTGTATATCTAGCATGGATCCACATTTGTATGGTCGTGGCTATGCTTAAATTTGCATCTGTATGACATAGATCTGCGTTGTATGTCCGATAGATATGTCCAAGTTTGAGTCCTCTATCACATGGATCTACGCTTTATTCTAGTAGCCATGCTTTTTTATTCCTCTCATGGATCTGCCTTGTATTGGTCCAATCCATGATTTGGTTAAATTTGTCTATGAGTCAAAAGTATTGATGTACTATAGATGCCTACTGGATGACATTCTCTAAACGAGCTGACATTTTCACTTTGAAGTGACAACTTGTTCTCTCAAAGCTCTCACTTATCGTATCACTGTAAGTCTCATGCTTTGGGGGGCATTCTGTTATACCTAAATCCTGTCACCATCATGTGATAAGACCCTTAACTTCCATGTTTTCCCTTAATCCCAATACTTAGAGTGGAAACTTGCTCTGTTTGTCAATTATACTTGAAAAAAAGTAGCACCTCGCTTTCCCTGTGGCTGATGAGCGGTACCTTGCTCAGCACCACCTGTATCCTGTTTTAGAGAAGCGATGCCACCCCTATGGTCTTTGGTCTTAAAGCGGTTCTCATCTAAACTTCTCTGTCATAAGGGAACAAAAGAGATACCCTGGGTAAAATGGGAAAAAGAGAAGTTTCTAGAGGCTTCTAGAACTTGAGCTTCATGTCCTCCCTTATCCCTATCATTATGGGTTAGCTTGAGCTCGAGATCCCCTATGGTAGGATCTTGGAGCCACCTCACCCACAATTCTCTCAACTATTCCTATCTATTGAGCATTATAAATACAAGCTCATATCCATAGTTGAGGGGGAGAACTACAGAGGTATTGTTATGATGTTGGATTGACTACCTATTCCAAATCATTGGAGAGCATAGAGAGCAAAGTTGGAGCTAATGGGGATGAAGTGTTTGTCTCGTGGAGGGGCTTTTCGACACTAAGGCAACGGTTGTAAGCTTCTCCATACATTCTTAATGCAAAGCTGATTTTCATCCCACATTACTCTTGTTTTGATTTCACATGTACATGTTTCTAGATTCCTTAGTCACTAGCATGGATAAGTAGATGATTTTCTGGTAGCTTTGATGTGCTTGTATGTTTGCAAGTACACAGGTTCACAATCGAAGTAGTATTCCAGGTGTTTAGAGTATTCAGGGAAGGTCTTCATCCTTTGTCGTTCACTCATTTGTTCTGGATCTGAACCTTTCAAACCAGAGGAACAACTTTTGTCCACAGAAGGTGCAATATTCCTGATAACACAAACCCAACATATTGATATTTTTATTACTTTTTATTCATCACCATTGACCCCAGGCATTAAATACAAAGAAATGGTAGGTTTCTTGAAGAAAAAGAAGAGTGCAAAGAACACCATCAATAACCTACATGTCCCAAATGTAGTACTACTTTATAAGTTGTCGATAGTTTCTTCTAAACACCGTACTAATTGTATCTCTGACATGTTTATAGTGTCTCATAGTAGGCACCTTCGAATTCTTGTGCCAATAAGAAATTCTTCTTTAAAAAGCAGTGAAGTTGAGTTGTTACAATGCTAGTAACACTAAGACTCATGTTGGTGAGATTGGATTAAAAGAGAATCTTTTGATAGATTAAACAATCGAAACCCCTCAGTGAAGAACAATTTCGAGCATGCTATTAGGTTGAGGAAGAAAGGGTCTATAAAATTTTTTTAGGCTTCTCATCTAAACCCTCTGATAAGGTTGTTAAGTGCAAAGGAATACGTGGAAAGTTTTCTTATGCATGACTAAGTTGAGATCCCCACCAACATCGATCCATATTAAACCTATATCTATCAAGCAATGAGAGGGATAAATAACCTTTGAAGTTCAAACAATTTTTAGTAGTCTCTGCTGCTGCAAATTATTCCCATGAAAACTCAGTCCACAGCACTCCAAAAATAAAATGTAATTCTGAAAAATTTGGGTCTGCTGCCACTGTGGAAAAATTCTGATTGATTGCTGTTGTTTATTCTTCCTCAGACACCCAAAAACTTCATACCTTTTGACCTCAACCTTGAGATGAAACTTGGGACTGTTCACTCTTTACTTCTCCAAAACTTTGGACTGTGCAGAAGACTCGAACACGCTGGGTCTGTGGATAAGACAAGAAGGTGGCTGGCAGAAATTCGGGAGCATGTAAAAGACACCAAGATAAAAAGAAACATAAAATATGTCTCTGCCAAAGTTTCGTAAGCTGCTACTATAACCATCAAAGGCTCAGTCCAAGTCCAAGTAAGCTGCTTCTATACCCATTTCAGTCAAATTAGCGAAGGTAAAACACAGTCCACTTCACATATTTGTTCATAATAAGATGTGATCAAGGATTTGTGTATTAATATACTTTGAGGGAGAGTAAATAAAATATTTTAATTATGAGATAGTGCCGACTTCTTTAAAGGTTTAATTAACATATTTTAATATTTAACAACTTAAATTAAAACATGTTATTTGTTCAGGACCGACCTTGGGGAAGGGAAATAGAACTTTTATTAATTTTTAGAATGTTTTAACAAGTGGTTTGGAGTGTTTCAGAAATAGAACTTATCCACAGGGGTTTGGAGTGTTTCATTAATTTAGATTTGATTTACCTTTTGTTAATAAGTGGAGACACATAAAAATTTATTTAAAAGAAAGGTTTTAATTAAAAGATGTTTTATTTAATATGTCACCACTTAAAAAAGATTTGTAAATTAAAAATTAATTTGACCTTTAAGTTTAATTTTATTAAAAGGTAATTTATAAAAAAGTTAACACCATTTAATAAAGAGTTGTTTTATTTATTAAATATTTTAAAGTTTTATTTTAATATTACTTTTAAACATGTCTTAATGCAAGAGCTCTTTTATTAATGTTTTTAAAATAAAAATTGTTTTATCATTTAATCTTAATATTATTTTGATTATGATTTAATGCTTATTATTTATTTCAAGATAAGGCACCTTTGTGTAACATGAGGAAATACTAGTGTTTTAAGGGCAAGGCAAAGGGTAAAAATTAGGAATCAAAGGTAATGATTTTAAGGGTATTTTGTTAGGTCATTAGAGTTACCACAAGTGAGGACACATAACCATCAAGGTGTGGGGGTGCCTAGGCTTCTTCTAGGGTATCAGGACCTCTATAATACGCAAATGACCACTGAAAGGGTCATTCGAACTCTTCCAACTTCTTCAACCCACCAATAACACATTCTAGGGTAATAAGGCATGGTTGTGGTGCTGGGGAACCAATGACACAACTGGGGAACCATCGAACCAACTTGGGGATACTTAACCACTCTACAGGGTGTTCAAGGCTTTTGCCATTGTCCCAAGGGCTCCAAGGGCTTTAGACTTGGGCTTGGACAAGGTCAAAAAGCCCTCCTTAGACATTGACACTTACTTCACCCTTAGGTGCTCCTCAAGGGGCACCAAGACACACTGACACACACCTGTTGGCATCAATGAAAATTTAGTCAACAATCTCCCCCTTTGTCATTGATGACAACACCAAAGCTCCCCCTTTGAATGAGCTTCCTTTGAACACACAACTCCCCCTTAGATCATGCTTCTTTTACCTACCTTGTTCAACTTTTTCTCCCCCTTTGTCATCAATGGAAAAGGGTACTTCTCCCATGCTCCTCCTGTCATATTGTATTATAGATAGATGAATTCAATTAGGAGATAGTATGACTCCCAATTTTTCTCTCAGGTACTCAAAAGTCTCTCTTGGGAGAGGCTTAGTGAAAACATCTGCAACCTATTCTTTTGTCCCGATATATTCCAACTTGATATTCTTTTCAGTGACCTGTTCCCGAAGAAAGTGAAACTTGATTGGAATGTGCTTGGTTTTGGAATGCATAACTGGATTTTTGGAGATACTGATGGCACTCGTATTGTCACATAGAATAGGAATCAGTTCATTACATGTCACATGTATGTCTTGCAGGGTTTGCTTCATCCAAAGAATCTGAGTACAACAAGCTACTACACATTTAGGGTTGTACTGTGGAGGAGCCCTAGGTAAAAAGGTGTTGCTGCTGCAAAACGATTTAACCCTTTCAAGCCCTAAATTTTTCTTTGAAAATGAACTGCTTCTTCTCTTAAAATAACAGTCACTTGGCTCTTGCAAATAAACCCAAAATTACTCCTGTTGTAACCCTCGTTTCCAAAATTAGGGCAACAAAAATTGTGGCTTTGTGGAAGAATTCAAGGATGTTTTAAAGTGTTGAAAAAGGCCCCAAGCAAGACAACTAGGTCTGCAAAAAGAGGAAGAAATAGATTGCTGTTTATTCCCAAAAAAAATATTCAAAAGTTCATCTCCTTGCTGCTACATCAGTCCCAAATTTCCTCAGTAAAGCTGCCTCCCAAAATTGACAGACACCAAAAAAAAACATTCCACTGAAATTTCACTTTAATTTTATGGCTGCTACAGTATACCTGAAAATCAGAGAGAAAAAAAAAATTTGTCTGCTGCTGCGATTTTCAACAGTCTTCCATCCGAAATTTGCCTCAGTAAAAGACCTCAGAGCTCATCCCAAAATTGCACCACACAAAAGTGAGGACGTGATAGGTATTTATACTAAATTTCCACCACATTTTACTGAGCCGACTTGTATTTAATTTTTAGTTTTAATGGGGCCGACATACAAAAAAAATATTTTATTTCTGGGCCGACTTCACAAAGATATAACTTTAAATTAACTTGGAGCCGACCTGTCTCTTTTTTTCAGCGTTTAACTTCACATTAGATTATTTAGTGGCCAACCTTTTCTTACTTCTTGAGGCTTCTTCAGGGCATTTTCAAGGGCTCTTTTCAACAATCCATTGATTTACCAAATCAAAACACCAAGCTACGATATGTGAGTGGGTCATATGACCAAATCATGTCTTCTTCAATTAATAAGTGTGCAAACCAAGTTTCATCATGTGCAAGAGGTATTCATCAAGTCTTCAAGGTCAAGTACTTCTTCAACAACCAGCATAAAGGATTCAAGACATTTTCAAAGGCTTTAGCATTATCATGTAATGTCCACGAACCATCATACCACCATGGATGGGTTTCAAGGCCTTCTTGGTCTTCTTCAACCAACTCAACCACCTCAAGAGACTTCCTGGGGTTAAGATATAATGTGTGGGGTAGATAGGCCTTCTTTTGGGGTACCATGACACCATCAGATCATAAATGACCACAGAATTCGTCATTAATGCTTCTCCAAGCCATTTAGGGCTTCTCCATCGTTTACCAAGGCTTCAAGACCATCTCTAAGTTCTTCAGCATCATCAGCAGGGTCTTTAACATCTTCAGCAAGGTGGTGGGTACAGGGACCTTATCAACTGGGTACAAGGTGCTTCAAGGTACCAACCCTCGTTGTAAGGGATCAAGGCACTGCAGGAGGGACTTGGTGGCGTCAATGACATCCTGTGGGGCCATTGCAAGTCCATGTTGGCATCAATGACAATTTCATCAAACCTTTAAAGAAGTCAACACTATCTCATAATTAAAATATTTTAATATTTAACAACTTAAATTAAAACATGTTATTTGTTCAGGACCGACCTTGGGGAAGTAAAATAGAACTTTTATTAATTTTTAGAATGTTTTAACACTTATCCACAAGGGTTTAGAGTGTTTCATTAATTTAGATTTGATTTACCTTTTGTTAATACGTGGAGACACATAAAAATTTATTTAAAAGAAAGGTTTTAATTAAAAGATGTTTTATTTAATATGTCACCACTTAAAAAGGTATCTTTAAAAGGATTTGTAAATTAAAAATTAATTTGACCTTTAACTTTAATTTTATTAAAAGGTAATTTATAAAAAAGTTAACACCATTTAATAAAGAGTTGTTTTATTTATTAAATATTTTAATGTTTTATTTTAATATTACTTTTAAACATGTCTTAATGCAAGAGCTATTTTATTAATGTTTTTAAAATAAAAATTGTTTTATCATTTAATCTTAATATTATTTTGATTATGATTTAATGCTTATTACTTATTTCAAGATAAGGCACCTTTGTGTAAGATGAGGCAATACTAGTGTTTTAAGGGCAAGGCAAAGGGTAAAAATTAGGGATCAAAGGTAATGATTTTAAGGGTATTTTGTTAGGTCATTAGAGTTACCACAAGTGAGGACACATAACCATCAAGGTGTGGGGGTGCCTAGGCTTCTTCTAGGGTATCAGGACCTCTATAATATGCAAATGACCACTGAAAGGGTCATTCGGACTCTTCCAACTTCTTCAACCCACCAATAACACATTCTAGGGTAATAGGGCATGGTTGTGGTGCTGGGGAACCAATGACACAACTGGGGAACCATCGAACCAACTTGGGGATACTTAGCCACTCTACAGGGTGTTCAGGGATTTTTCCATTGTCCCAAGGGCTCCAAGGGTTTCAGACTTGGGCTTGGACAAGGTCAAAAAGGCCTCCTTAGACATTGACACTTACTTCACCCTTGAGTGCTCCTCAAGGGGCACCAAGACACACCGACACACACCTGTTGGCATCAATGAAAATTTAGTCAACAGTGAGACTTAATCGATAATGGTTGTATGTTGGCAATACTTTATTGATCTTACTAAATTCTAAAGAATGAATGATCCAACTGTTATGTCCAAGAGATTCCTGTGTATACTCATTGTTCATGCCCTATTTATAGTATGTATTTGATCATTTCCCCTAGGGACACAACTTTCTAGTCTTGGCACCATATTCATTGTCTCCATCCATCCATTTCTTTTCCCCTACTCTCATTTAAAGTTGACTCTTAAATTGACTAATGACATCTAGGATTCCCCCCCACCTTCACCTCTATGTTCGAATAGGTAACAACGTTTAATTTGTATCTCGGTGTTGGTTTATGTGACTCTTGTCATAGGGATGGTATACCTCTAGGTCTTGAACACAAGTAGTATTACCAAAAGAGTTTTTAGACACTAATGCATCAAAGCTTAAAGTTAATGGATGCCCATCCAACAAAAGAAAAGTTTCTTTAGACACTACTGCAAATAAAATTAAAATTAGGAAATTGGAAAGAGATGAGCTCTCATCCATTATATGATGTAAGGATCATTTACTCCCATAGGGAAACATGGTAAGGAAAAATTGTCAGGGATTTGGATGATCCTTGGGAAAATGGCTAGGCTTTAGTCATTTTCTGGATCCCAGAAGGCTTTCGAGGACACATGCTCTTGGAGGATAACAAGTTAATAAAATAAATGTCTTAAAAATTTGGTGGATAGAGGACGAGCACTCACTCATTGTATAATGTATGGATCATTTCCCTCGTAGTAAAATTGGGTGTGGCTGAACCATAAGGTTCATGTATTTGTCATTTTATGGAATCCTAGAAGGATTTCCAGGGCACCTACCTATAGAGGTTAACTAGTGTATATTTATGTGCAAATAAATTTCTAAAAAGGTTGCTTGTCTAGAGTCTAGTGGAGCCTTCTCATTATTCAACCCATTTGTGAGACACTGCCATTCTCTATTGTTCACCTAGTCCAACTTATGTGTTGTATGTATTCCCTTGTCCTTTAGCCTATATGATTACAATGTCTAGTGTCAAGTCACCTCCTTGGCCTTAGCTGGTTTCATTCACCTTCATGCTTGACTAGAAAAAGGGCTAAATCTATAAATGAGTATACACTAGAGGTTCCTATTTAAAGTAGTTGATCATTTTGATTTAAATGATTTATATATATGTATTGTGCTTATAATTTCGAGCAGAAGCTACTTGTACTTGATTCTTACTATTAACATAGATAATTGAGCATGCATATCCATAATGTACTTTACAGTATCAGAGCTTAGCACTTGGGTCTTTGTCTGATCATTCTTGACCTAGTCAACCCAGTGTGACCAAGCCAGGAGCAGTGCTTGGGTTGAGTTTTATGCCAATGGTTGTGGATGACAATTAATTGTGGTTTATTAGTGTCCATTAGAGGTATTCATGCTTCATATGGTGGTTTACTATGATGGCTTGTATTATTTTCATGATGATCAACAAGGCGTTATTATTATTATTATTATTCAGACATGGAAGGGGCCTCTGATGTACCTTTGTAATGGAGATATGATGTATCGATACTCATTCCTAGTTTATTTGGACATTTGGAGACCATTGGTGTAGCCGATTTTTCAGTTTTGGGTAGTTGCAAGTGAGATATGGGTATTTTTATCATTTTGTACCAGTTTGGCCCCGAAAAATCAAAACAAAATGCATTGTAGTTGATGGTGAGTTATCCCATGGTTATAGAGGGAAACATGGGGTTCATCCAGCCAATTTCACAATATATATATGGTTCCATACCCATTCATGCAGTCAACTGCTTTTGATTTTGGTCCCCAGTGAGATATTGGAAGTTTTATGTTCCCAAGGTAGCATTTTAATGATAAAAAATGGCTAATGAGGAAATGAAATGGCATGGGATTGGTTTGAGGAATAGTTTTGGGGTCGCCTTCATCCATTGGCATGAACTTCACTCTATATGGCGTCCGCGCATCCAAGTTATTTTGATGAATTTTTGAGGGGGATGTCCTAGTGATTTTGATCACTTCATGATATTATTGATGATCGCATCTTGTTTTTGTGCCATGGGGACATTCTAGTGAAGGACATGTATAAACTCCTAGCACCACCATCTGCTACACTATGTTTTTACTCATTTTCATGTGGTGCATCCCCCTCCTTGGGCATTTTTAGTGATGCACCCCCTCTATTATTGAGTGGATCCATGTATGATGTATCTGACTAATCTTATTCATAGATTAGGTTGATATTATATTATGATATTTACACTTTATATTTTTGGATCTATGTTTTATGTACTTGAGAGATCTATATATTGAGATGCTCTCTCATTGTAAAGGGGAGTTTTGGCTCTTGAGCTCTTGGAATAATAAAATATTTTTGCAAAACCCTTAGAAGCTTTTTCAAACATCTTGTGCAGATATTGGAAAATATTTATATTTCTAACATTCTTGCGGATCTATGCTTTGCTAATATTTTTGCAGGTGGCTATACCATTAATGGAGAGGGTGATTTAATGGGGGCATTATTATGACTAAACTCCATATCTCTTCCTCAAATCGTATCGGGTTTCAGGGAGTATCTTTATTGTATATTGTGATCATATTGATTCTCGTTATTTCTTTCTTCATTTATTTCTCTCTCTTTTTGCAAATATTTTCTCACTTAGGTAGATCTCGTTTGTAGGAGGAGGGCACACTTGGTCTCTTGGAGGGAAAATCAATTCCACTTGGAATTTCATGTAAAATTCTCGTAATTGATCAGAAAGGGAAGACCATCACCATATAAGGTTGGTAGAAAGTATTTCCAGGTACCTTTACATCTATTTTATTCTTTTGGGCATTAATCCAATTGTCCCCATAAACCCTCTTCTTTCAAACCCTAGTTTTGTAGATCTGATAGATTGTGTGAGTTTTTGATGACGACCATCAAAACCCGCTTAGAGATAATTACATAAACCCTAGATATCAAGTTTCATAAAATTTTGACTCCATTTACCTTTGGATCTAGCACTAGTCTCTCTAGATGGGGGCACTCTCCTTGGGTGGGTTACCAAATCTTCAGATCTACCAGTTGGGTATGCTTGAACCCACTTGAATTTCAAATATCTATTCTTAAATCCACTAGATATAGCCATTTTATACCCCGATCTACTCTTTTGGGTCCACTTTGTCCACTTTTTCATAAACTCTAGGTGGATCTCGTTAGGTTTTTTTTTTTAAATTTTTGGATAGATATCTCTAGATATACATTACTAAACTCTTTGTGGTACATTTCCAATCAATTTGGGTAATATTCCCTATTTTCTAACCCTCTCCAACTTTTCCCTAAACTTCTATAACACATCTATTCTCTAGATCTAGACTTCCTTACTCATCATTCACCTTTCTTATTCATTGCATACCCCTAAGAGTGTCTTGAGTGGGTGTGATAGCCCTCATAGGCTAGCGGGGTCTCCCCCTTGATCATTATTTGGATTGATCTAAAGCGATAAGAGCCCATCTGGTGTGAGAACTACCTTTTATCCCTAGTGGATGAGGCCCTTGTGGTGTAACCAATTAGCTACCTTACCTCTGCCATCTTGGATAGGATACCTTCAGTGGGTAGCTACACTTTGTGTGATAACATATTTTGGCACCATTTCCTGGGATGCAAAGGCTTACCTATGGTGTGTACGAGTAGTGCCTCACATTTATTTTCCGAATAATACCACACCTTGATATAAACTCAACAACTGCATTTTAATTTGCTTAATTATTTCACTCACTTATTTTTCTCTCTTGCTCCATTTATTTCCCCAACGAGTTATCCTTCATTGAGTAGGATTAATCATTTCACCTGGAGACTCCATAATGTGACTTCACTGAGAAGTGAACCCATATCATAAAACATAATGAACTCATACATATTTCTTCAATTCATTGAAGAATTAAATAAAACTATAACTAAGCTTAAATAGAAACATGAGGAAAGGAATATATGGAGATCAAATTCTCGGTATGAGGATGATTTTGAGCATGATTATGGGTATGAGACTAATTATTATGATCCTTATCATTCCTACCAATTTCCTCATACCTGTAATGAAGTATCATTAAGAAATTATATTGAGTCGATTAGTAAGCATAAAACTATCCAAAGTCCTTGGAATCAGAGAAACATGTTGAATGATTCTTGTAATCCAGTTAGACATCAAACCAAATCCCATGTAGAGAAGCCATAGTAGTTAGAACACAAGCTAATCCATCTCCTTTTGACGTCTATAAAATAGATGGGTCACCTCATTCTATGCCAAAGGATTACATTAAAAGGTTGCCTCATTTATATGGAAGCAATTCCATATCTATTGAGTATCCTTTGCAAATACTTTGGGATCATATGTAAGTTAGAGGTGCGGATGATGAACATTTTTACATGAGGGCCATTGGTGCATCCTTAGATGGAATGACCTGGTTATGGTTTGATAATTTAGTACTAGGATCCATCACTGGTTATGATATGTTTACTAATCCACTAAAATAGGAATGAGGTGAGAACATTGATGACCCTTTAGAGCCCCAGTCAAGCAATGATTGTGACGTTGAAGATCAATTTGATGAATATGATCAGGATAATGACGATGATCTAAGTAATGATTTTCCCTATAAAAAAAATTTCTCCTTTCCTGAAACAATGGTGAGTGTGCCTTTAATTAAGTTTATGAGTGATGTGTTAATCAATAGAAATGTCGCAGAGTATATTAGGAATAACCACGATATATATCAAAATGAAATCAAACATGACATTAATCAAATCATATGAGATACTCTGTCATCATTACCTGAAGAAGGTACATAGCTATATATGACTCCTGGAGGGGAGCTCATTGACCATCATAAAGAAAAATCTAAATTTGAGCATCCCATATTTGATTCTATTGAATATCTTTATGAGGAATGATTCCACAATCATTGTTTAGTTTTTGAAGTATCAAATCAATGTTCAATCGATCAAAGTTCCAATTTTAATCCTAATCTTATTATTCAAGAAGAAAAAGATCATGACAATATCCAAACCTCATTCGAGGAACCAATTATAAAAATTTGGGAGGATGATAATGAGCCTAATAATGAAATTATCAATTTATTTTCTTTCCAAATGAATGATTATAATGACAATTCTAAGGATGAACAATTACTTATGAGCGAATATGACCAAGAGTGTTCTTTTTTTCAATCCTCAAGTTGTCAAATTATTTACAAAGAATCCTCAAGGAATGGTTAACTTAATTTTGATAAAATCCCTGACTCAATCCTCGATCTCAATAAGGTGGTCCTTTCTTCTTCTTACAATGTGGACCCTGAAAATATCTTTATCGGTGTGAACTGCTCTCCCAAGGAAGTCGGTATTTATACCATTCTATTCAAGGAATTTCACGATGTTTTTACCTGGAAATATGAGGAGATGTCAGGAATTGACCCTTCCATTGTTGAACACGAGATTAAAACATACCCTGTAAACTTGTTCAACAAAATATTCATCTGGTTAACCAAAGGAAAGAAACAGCTATAAAAATCAAAGTAGAAAAGATCTTAAAGGCCGATTTAATCTACCATATCACAATGATGGAATGGGTTTCCAATCTAGTTATGGTTGATAAAACGCAAGGTGTCGTCCATGTTTGTACTGACTTTCAGAACTTAAACAAGGCATGCCCTACATACAACTATCCCACACCATTTATTGATTAGATCATAGATGCGTGTATGAGGAATGAAGTGTTCTCTTTAATGGACGGATTTTAAGGATATAATCAATTCCAAATTAAATCTGAAGACCAACATAAAATTGATTTTATTTGTCCCTATAATTCATTTTCTTATAGTAAGATTCCCTTTGGTCTGAACAGTGCTCGAGCTACATTCCAGAGAGCTATGAACTTCAGTTTCCATGATATCAAACACATAGTCGAACCTTACCTAGATGATTTCCCTGCACAACCTTGAAAGAGACAGGATCATCCAGACCATTTGTGACTAGTTTTTGAATGATGAAGACATTATAAGATTCATTTGAATCCTCATAAATGTGTACTTTGCATCAAATATGGACGATTACTAAGTTTTATAGTGTCCATCAAGGGAATAATGGTCGATCCATTGAAAGTAGAGGCCATTGTAAATATTCCTCCTCCTTGTAATATCCGTCAAATTCAAAGTCTACAGGGTACGTCTAACTTTCTCAAACACTTTATAGTTAACCATGCTAAGATAAGGAAAGGTTTAATTTTCTTATTGAAGCAAGATACTCCATTTATATGGGATGAGGTTTCTAAAAAATTGTTTGAGGATTTGAAAAATGTGTTATTATAAGCCCCTTTATTAAGTCCACCAAATTATACTAAAGACTTTATTTTATACCTAATTACGTCTCATTCCACAATCGACATAGTTCTAGTTCAGGAGTATGACCATATATAGGAGCATGTCATTTACTATTTGAGACGCACCTTGATAGGACCTGAACTTAGATATTCTCACGTTGAGAAGTTTGCACTTGCATCAATTTACGATGTTCAGAGGATTCTCCACTACATTTTGCTACAAACAACCACAGTTGTTGTGGACATTAATCCATTTCTGTATCCAAAAAGTCTTTAGTGATCTCTAAGCTCATCTCATAGTTCCCTAGTGACGATGATTCTAAGGTGGATTCCTAGATGAATACATTTTCTTAATATCTACCTTTGATATATGGTATGGATATATCTTAGTTTATATACAAATTTTGAAGTGTCGAGTAACCCTTTCCTGGGAAGATCAACGATGAATTCGGCTTAATGCCAAGATTTACCTCATCATTACTGATACTCTTTATAGAAGAGGGGTGGATTCCATTCTACATAATATTTTAACTCATGAAGAGGTCGAGTCTATCCTAAATGATTCCCATAGTGGAGCATGTGGGGGTCATTTTTTTGGGTTAACAACATCTTAGAATATTTTACGTGCTGGTTATTTTTGTCCCACCATATTCAAATATTGTGTGGAAGCTGTCAAGCACTGCCATCTATGTCAGCTCTTTACCAAAAAGATGCAAGCACACCCAAGTTATTTACATCCCATCATTGCAGTGGGACCATTTGCTAAGTGGGGGGTGGAATTCATGACATGCAACCCAACTTCTACTGGGTGGAATATGTATATAATTGTCGTTGTGGATGATTTTACTTAATGGGAAAAATAAATTCCTACTATGAAGATATATGGTGAAACAATAGCATATTTCATGTTCAACCAAATTATTTCTCAATTTGGTATCCGAAAGGAGATTGTCACTGACCACGACAATCACTTTCATAATAACATGATGACTGAATTGGACATTGTGCTTGGGTTTAAACAAGAGCATTCATCTTCTTATTACCTGCGAGAGAATGGGAAAGTAGAATTCGTTAATAAGACTTTCAAAACCATTTTGCAGTGTACTATCAATGCTAGTATTTCAAATTGGCACATCTGCTGTACTCGACTATTTTGGCATACTGAACAAATGTAAATACTTCCATGCTATTTTACCCTTTTCAACTCGTTCACGAGGTGGAAGTGGCCACACTGATTGAATGTGAAATCCCATATTTAAAGTTAGCCATGCAACTCTTACCCGATACATCTACTTTGGAAGAATCGTTGCTTCATATTGAACATCTTGATGTATAATTCCAAGACATACCTAATACAAATGAGGCACATAAGAGACAAGTCGAACATCAGTATGATAAATATGTCCAACCTAGGGTATTTTCTGAAGGACACCTTGTTTTGGTTTATGACCAAGACAAAAAACCTTTATGGGAAAGCAAGTTTAAGTATGAGTGGCTCAGACCTTTCATAGTATCCAAAGTTTTGAAGAAAGGTGCTTATGAGATGGTTGATTATGATTGGAATAAGTTTTCAGAGCCTAGAAATGGGATCTACTTGAAATAGTATTATGCTTAGGTCAAATGTTTGTTCTTGTATATAATTGTACAATGATGTAGAGTTTTTCCTTTTTTCATGTTTCTTATGTAGTTTTGGTTGTGTTTTAGATGTCAACTGAGTTGTTCATAATATTTTTTGATGGCACTAGTCATCATACTCATAATATTGTTTAAGTTTCTTGGGTGATCTATTCACCTACAAGTCAGCTGGTTTCATCAAGAGGTGCTTGTCTAAGCCCTGCTACCAATAACATGGGTGAGTATAACGTTGTCATTGAGTTCCACAGAGGTGCTTTACGTCATGGTATTTCATGTATTGTAGTTAGACTCGATTCCGAGTTGGTTGTGTCTTAGATTAATGGTGAGTATTAAGTTAGATATCCTTGTTTGCTACGTCAGTTTTTGAAAATAAGGTTACTTGAAAGACATTTTAATTCATTATATACAAGCATATTTCAAGAAATCAAAATTGTATAACTAATACTAATGCAAATTATATTATTGATTGGTATTTGTATCATACACCATAAAGTAAAAAATCATAAAACATAAGAGACACATGTAAATATAAATTGCCATATGTATATAAATAGGTCCAAAAATATAAAACGAGTCAAAGTATCCATATTTGGTCAATAACACATATCAAAATACAAAATTGGGATCATAAGCCCCATAATATGCATGTATCCCTATGGATCTGTTGGAGCCTAGACTTCCTCATATATGACATCCCTATAGAATATGATGCACCTATCTACTCTATGGAGAAATCTAAGCCATGCAGGGGTCACCCCCACTACATGTTCCTGCATATCTCTCGGTATCTGGTCTATCCGAAGTGTAGGTATATCATGTGTAAAGTGGGTCATATTTCCCTCAATCATCATGAGCATGGAATCCACTCCCCTAACCTTGACCAAATGTACAAATACCCTTAGATGGCCTACTAGATGCACTAGTATGATATATGCACCCAACATTTTGATTAGACTTAGAGTCACCAAAATACATATTCTTATATATTTACAAACAAAAATAATAAAAATTTCATATTACAAAAAATAAAACATACCAATCTCTCCCCAAGCTCCCCCTAGAGGAAGCATGAGCTAGGGATCAATACGAAAGTCCAGTCCTTCATAATGAAAGTTCTCTATGGCATGCACCTTCCAACTCCACCATGAGTGGAAGTCATCATAAACAGTATAAGTTCTAGTGTCACCACCACCTTTTCTCACGAACACTTCGCTCCATCGAACCAGTCTTGGCTCATGAGGGCCGGTGAGCAAGCAGTAAGGTCACTCTTGAGCTCAAGAAAGGAATCCTCTCGAATAAGAATGATGTCAAAATACTACCATACCCAAAGTTCTTATTTTTATCTATTTTTCACTTGGTGAGTTAGTGTTTCATATTCACCAACATCCTGGTACACCAATCAAAAAACACATTATGAAGGAATTCCGCACCTAAATGCATGTAGTTTCAAGTCGTTACATGAAGTGTGGCTAAACCCGTAACTCGATTAATGGTGGTAACAATCACTTTCAATGGAAAACTTGTGATTTTCCCTATGTCAATTTGGATTCTGGTTTTTTGGGCACCTAGTACAAAATATGTGTTGATATAATCTTGACTGAAAGAGACCCAACTCCATGAACCAAACCTTTAAGATTCACGACAACTCCATGACATGATAATATTGTAATGAAGTAAATATCATCCACCATGAGTGTCTCACATTGGAGGTTGAAAACACCCTTTTCTGGATCCCAACATTGTACCAAAGTCTCAAGGAGCCTTGGTTGAGCCTTAATGTTGGAAGTTAAAAAAAAAATTAACAATCCACACCGACGCAAATCATTGAGAGTTAGAGGTTCTCCCATAAAATCTCTATTCGTGTCCTCATGTTCCCTCTCTCTCCAAAAAATCACCATATCTGCAATATAATGAGTATTTTTTCATGAGCGTTGAGTTTAAAAATCCAATATGCGTGAAACGCGTGTGCAGGTTACCTCATTCGTGTTCCACAAAAGGTGAAAATGGTCCGCTGGATCGCTCACAATCAATAGTCAAATATTTAGGGCTCTTTGCTCTCCACTATGGTAAAATTCACAAATGACTTAGCTCTTTTTAACGTTCGACTATTTGTGGTAATTATTTCTTAATGTTTACCCTCTTTCTATATAGTTTAACGTATTTTATATCATATTTTTTTAATGATGACTAATATTGAAGGTATTTTGACTAGGTCATGCAAACAAAGTGGTATTATAAGGTTTTTGTTCACATGCATGGTCGAAAAGGTTTGTGTTATACTTTAGCTTATAGGTTAGGTCATTGTAACTTTTACACATTCCATTTATACCTTACCACATTTTACGTCGTAGGACCTCTTTTTCTCCATGGAATCCAACATTAAGCCTCCTTATGTCCTTGTAACATTGTTGTTCCTTAATGGATAGTGCTTACTCCACATGGGACACCCTAGTTATCCCTTTTTTAACATTTCTCTACCCATGCTACAAGTTGTTAGCTTCGAGAGCTTTAGGTTCAAGAGCTTTGTTAGGGATTTGAAACAAAGAACCACATATTCTTCCTTTATATTTACTGACCACCCTTGTATAAAACTCCCATCACATGGAATTATCCTTAAGATTTTGTTAGACTCCTTAAACTTTGACAAGATTGGCGACTTAGCTTGTTCACTTCAAACTCGTTAAAGGAATTGAAGGAACATCCGCTTAGGTATAAGTTTAACAATTTTCAAGACCATGTGGATTACTTATGAAAAATCAATACTCTAGTTCATCGTGGCTAGAATATTTTTCCTTGGTTTTGGTTTATCTCTTTTTTGGGCCTAGGGAACTAAATTTACGAAAAAGGAACCTTCTTGAGCTTACTTTTTCTTTTTCGGGCTCTGGTGTAAACATGAAAAATGTTCCGAGCATTTTTTATGATGTTCTTGTGCTCATTAAACCCTTAGTCGGCTTTACTGTTTGTTTCCCCATATTCACAAATCAATGGAAAAACATGAGTGACCTTGCTTTCCTTCACACCTGTTAAACTAACGATTTGTGCTTGTTATTGGAGGAGCATCTGTTTGGTGATAATTTACTCCTATTTTGGACCTAGCATACTAACTACAAAAAATGAATACCTTATTTCTCCTAAACTAAGAGAGATATCCTTTGTATTGTTTTATACTTTTTCGGACCTAAGAGACTAAATTTACAAAAAATCACACCCCTAGATTCTTATTTGAAGTTTTTAGACTCTCAAAATGTGAAAACATCAATGAGCATGCACTAATTCGGGCTCGTAAAATCCATGGATCTGTTCATTATCAAGCATTCTTCTCTCTCTTCTTCGAGGTTGTTAAAAAATGAATAAGGTCTTGAGTTTACTTTCATGGACTCGTTAAACTTTTACAAGAAATGTATTTGAAAAAAAATAGAAAGGGAAGGGAAATATCTCAATTATTTGCCTAACATATGGTAGCAAGTCTAAATACTCATTCAACACAGCACTAGGTTTGAGTCTCTCAACAATTGGATTCTAGTTTTGTCCTTATGAAAAACCTAATCTCAGAGTTTTTACTCCTTTGGTTGGTTACTCTTCCAAATTTATGGAGAATCTATTAATACCCCATATATTGTAGATTTCATTATTGGTCCCTTTATGTCCAAATATGCCTAAGTTACTCTCGTGCCATGCTCATTATTCAAGGATATCACCTGTGTCATCCATTTTGCATTTCTCCTTGAATTTCAATGTCGTCCATCCATAACATCGATATGTGCTCAATATTATTTCATATCAATCTGGTCTCCTAGTTTTCTTCGTGTGATGTGATGAAGGATTCATCATTTCCTTTCTTCTCATGGGTATCTTCTATTCGACTTCAACTAATCTTTCTCTAGGAAGAATACTAAGATTTTCGGATAGTACCTTGATATATGTTGTCCTCAATAGCATATTCTCTTGTTGTTGAGTTATGGAAATACCTCAATGTATCTTACTTGACATATTCTTCAAGTGTTTGACTTCAACACCTCTTATTCACACTTGTAAGAATGTACTATGTACCTTGGGTCCCATTTTCATTACTAGTGGGTTCCCTTGTGTTTGTAAATGGTTTACTCTATTGAACGGTAATCAAACGACATCCTCCATGTTCTACTTGAAATCCTATATTCACATGGATATGGCTTGTACCTTCGAGATGGTTTGGATGAAGACCTTGTGTTTTCATTCTTCTATAGCATGAGTTGTGCAATACCATGTCATATTTTGTGACATAACTCCATTGCAAAGATTCATCTTTGTACTTATGTGGTTGTGATCCACTTTGTATATTTTCTATGGCCATAATTTCCACTTCATACTATGTATATGTATAAAGATGATGTTCATTGTATTGGATATCATGTTCCACAATTTTGAACATGGAATTCTATCAAGGATGATATTGTAAAATGACCTTTTGTTTTGTTTTAGGTACCTTCTTGTGACTTTTGATCCTTATTTTATGCACTCCTCTATTATGGTATTTTATAATGTATTTTGAACATCATTTTTCTCCTTCTGACCTCATACGTTAGGGTGCATCTATTATCCACCAAATTTTTGAGTGACGATACTAATTTTATTGTTCACACAAAAGGACATCATGGATAGGAGAGCCTAGATTTGGTATTGATGTTCAAGGTGCAAAATACTCCTTGGTTTCTCAAGTAAATGTATTTTTATGTCATTGGCTTAGGGAATACATGTTGATGCAAATTTGACAACTTGCATGCCACGCACTTGTTGACCCTTGTACACTAGCTTTTTCTCTGAAACTCTGCACACACAAGTTGATTCAAGGTAACTAGAATCTCACACGCTAGTTTCTACCTTTCCACAAGCGTGTCCCTCAAAGTATTGTTAAAAAATAAAAAATAAAATAGATTAATTAAATGGCAGTTCAGGTTACTCTTGTAAATTCCTTACCTTCCCCAAACTCTCTATCCTAGAAACTACTCATCTAATCATTGTGATAAATACAAGGGAGAAGCCATTATGAAAAGATGAAGACACTCACTTTAATGTTATGTTGGAGGAATTTTTCTAGAATGAGGAGCAAGGAGACCCAAATCAAATTTTTAAGGAGTTCATGATCATATTGAGGTATTATGTGTATTTGTTGCCATTACTTTGATGGATGGTATTCATGAGAATATATTTATATGTTTAATATTCATATCTTTTCCATATATGTTTTCTGTTCATGATAGTCAAAATATTTCAAGGAAGGTATTCGTTTGTTGTAGGTATTGAAGGAGAAGATTGGAAACTAAGTTGGAGAATTTAAATCTTGGATTGACCTTCTTTCCAAAAGGTGCTTGATCTCTACTTGTAAAACCTTTATTTCATATTATACATATCATGTTTTATTCATGTTTGTGATTACTTTAGTTTTTTCTATACCCAGTATGTTGGTGACCTCACCCCAATCATAGGATAGATTTCCCTAACAACATCACTACTCTACTAAAAGTAGAGAAAGAGATAAGTAAATAGCACATAGGCACACAAGGAGTATTGTAGATACAAAATGATTTCAATCATACAATGTAGATGCCAATGTGTACTAGGGATAGAAGTAGAATGTGGAGAGAGAAAGAGAAAGAATATGGATATGATAAAAACATAATTTCCGCGAAGAGATAATTGCATTTTCTTAATGATGTCATTTGGAGAATATTCAGGAAAAAAAGAGCATTGATTTCTATAAGGACAAGAAACATTTTACAAATTATTAAAGACAATACAAATGTGCATTTATACTTTAATTGTCCAACAACAAAATTATAATATTCCCTACATACATATTACATATTACATCACCATGGCCAACCTTCGTGCATGCTAGGTAATCTTTATTATAAATAATGTAGGGCAACCCTTATACTCCTCTAGGATGAATTTACCTATAAGTAATATTAATTAACTTATATTCCTTTTAAGGGTGCTCTATTTCTTATCCCTTCTACAAATTTGCCTAACACAACCGGTGTTCAATATCTTTAATTAAAACAGTCATTCCATTCCTATTGAATGATGTTCATGATTGCACTAAATATTTGGATGATTTAATGTTATTCTTCAACTATGCTCTATAATAGTGACCTGGCCATAATGTCAGAATCCCTCCATTTTGTCTCTAAAAGCGCGTGCATTATATCATTCTAAGGAGGTGGAGTTACTTTTATTACAATTACTACGTATTACAAGTATGCGCAATCATGTTCTTTCTTAAGAACTCTCTTTCTAATTCTAATGAATCTCACACTCTCTATATTAATATAGAGAATATGATTACCATTGTAACAATGACGCACATACAAAATTATGATTGACACCATACATGTAACACCCCAGTTTTGAAACTTTTTGCATTGAATGTATATGATGTATATATTGTAATTAATCGTGGTGTGTAGCTAAAGGAAAAAATCCTCACCATGAATTATTGTTTTTATGTTTCAGCGATTAAATCGGTGCCGATGGTATTTTGTGCTAGCCAGGCACGCTACGATTTTTAAATCATCATGTAAATATGCAATTAATTAAAAAATTCACAACCAGCTATGTCAGTGCAACAATAATGAGATGGGGGCATGATTTCCTAAGGATAGGGTGGGGGGGGATATTTAACCTTTGGGGCCAATTTGGAAAAGCCAAATGTCAAAGGGATAACCCACCAAAGTGTCAACTACCTTTCTAGTCTTATTCACCCAATCATTTATTATTGCTAGAAGTTGGTTGAGTTGGTTATTGCATGGGATGGGCAAGGTATGATAGCCCAAATTCGAATTGGAGAAGCCATCAGTTTTTGGGAAATGCGTTTTGACTCCTTGGGCAAGTAAAAACCCAAAAACGTATGCCTTTCTCATTGCTCTGAGGTTTTTATGTTTTCACCACCATTTTTCCTTCACGTGGAGCTATGGGAGGCAGCTGGAACTTTCTCTGTGTGAAACCATTCACATTTTTGGTTGTTACCTCATTTTTCTCAGGTTGGGAAATCATTTTTGGTGATTATCATTGGCTGAGTTTCCTTTCCCACATTTTTGATGCATTTTTCCCATTGTTTCCAAGCTAGAAATCGTTTTCTGGAAATGCCCAACGAGGGGAAGAAGAGACCCACGATTTTGGGTGTTGTTGAGTCCATTTTGGCCACGTTAGGGCCAAAACGTCCCTGGAAATCGAATTGTTGTTAGGGGATGTTTTATCCATCCTGGAAATTCATTTTTGTTGCCCATACCATTTTTATTCAAACCCATAACTTGTATTGTGTTGTGGGTGTATCTTTTGGATTTGGCCGACATTCAATTGGGAGAGGAAATGGGGTCTGAGTCTGCTTGATAAACCTAGCATGTGAAGGAGCCTCACAGATAGAGCTAGAGGGATGGATTTCTTCTTTGCACCCCCTGACTAGTATTGGAAGGGAAGGCATATCTCGAGGGACTGTGTAGCAGAGAAGAGGATGCTTCCTTGTGTTGGGTGTGTGTGGATGTTTTAGAAGCCAGGCTAGTTCTGGTGTAGGTGTCCATAGCTCTTTAGTGAGCCCACTATCTTAGCAACCAACTTTTCCAGCTCCCCGATGTCCTGATAAACCCAACTATGTTGGCTTGGCTGAGTTGTGTATCCTTTCCTACGTGTGAGCCTGCTAGTTTCCCCTTATTCCTTTTGGAATTATTCCCAGCTCGGGGGTGGCAGTGTTGCTAAGTGATTGATGAGAACACTAGCCTATGGTTGGGTGGAACATTGCAGTGACATAGCTGGTTGCGGGACAAGCTTCTGTTAAAGATAAGTATCTTCTTGTACTTAAAGCCTTGCAACTGTATTGTTTTGTAAATGAACATTATGAATGCTTAAATGTGTGAATGATATGTAAATGCTTCCGCTGTTTATTGAATGTTTATGCAACTGTGTATGTTTATTTCCAATGCATTTTTATATCATGTTTATGAGGTTAGTTTTCCTGGATTAGATAGCTAGCAGCTATGTTCGTCATGTCCTCTTCGCCGAGTAGAGGGGTGGGGACGTGACAATACAATCAACTTATATAAAAAATAGAAATTCAACTTACAAGTGATTGCCATAGAAGACTATGTCTAACACCATGTGACTTACTTATGTATAAAGATATTTCTACCTATATACAATTAACTAGTGTATGAGTAATAAAATTGCTTCCACTTTATACAAATGATAATGATAATGTTATTTGGTGGAGCCACATATTGTAAAACATGGAGAGAAACATACTTCAAACGGAGAAGAATATAGAACACAAATATTCAACATAGAGATGAAATTTTAAATAATAGAATATCCATAGAAAATATGCATGCACAACAACACCTTTTTTTCTCTCACTAAGTAGAAATGATTGTCTTCCTTGTTTTATTTTCTTTTATAAAGAATGTATAAAACTAGAAACAATGTTGCCCCTAAAATAAATAATACAATTGGGAAACATATCTATTTTAAAATACAAGGACACAATCTGGATATTTCTTAACACATTCCATTTACAAATGGAAACTACTAGTTATAGAGACAATGTAATTGGCAATATCCTAACAATATCCCACTTGGAAGTTACATCAATTCAGGTTGAATTCCAACCTTTCGACTAAACTAATTGAATATCCTTCCATCCATTTCCTTTGTTAAAGAATCTATCATATTATCATGAGTCCTAATCTTGAGTATGGTTACATAAGAACCAATTCATACAATGAAATGATTTAGTATTACAACTATATTATGGTTTCCCCTATTCTAACCTATTTCACTCCACCCACATTAGTGGTTCTTTGATTGAATAAGTTGCAATCATTAACATTCAAATCTTCTCATTTTATCAAACTGTTATACCTAAATCCTGTCACCATCATGTGATAAGACCCTTAACTTCCATGTTTGCCCTTAATCCCAACACTTAGACTGGAAACTTGCTCTGTTTGTCAATTCTACTTGAAAAAACCTAGCACCGCGCTTTCCCTGTGGCTGATGAGCGGTACCTTGCTCAGCATCGCATGTATCCTATTTTAGAGAAGTGGTGCCATCGCCTATGGTCTTTGGTCTTAAAGCAGTGCTCGTCCAGAACCACTATGTCTAAGACACCTCCTGCGCGGTGCTAGGTAGGCCCTGTTCCAGACTTTGTATTTTGATTTTTGTGTGTTTTTGGCTTACTTTTTGACGAAAATGAAGTGTATTTGTGAAAAAAAATGCTCCCTCACGGCCATGAATTGTGTATTCTGTAGTCGCTTTGATTTTTATATTGCCTTTGCATTCAAAGAGAGTTTGTGTTTCTTGCATGGGATTTTGTGTTCTTTTCTTTGCTTGAAACCTCTTGCTCTTTTCTGTAGATATTAATCGTTAGAATTGGGAAATATACATTTCATTTTCTGGTGTATGCTTTGGTTTGTTTTGTACTTGGAATGCATGAGTGATCCATGTTGTTTTGATTCTTTCTTTGCTTGGATGATTCTTGTTTCCTTTTGCATGCTGGTTTTTTCAATGCTTGTAGGAAACATTGGTTCTTCGTTTCCTTGTCTGTTTCAAAGAGAAGTTTTAGTTTTCTCTCTCCTTTGCTTTATTCGAAAACATTGTTGAACAATTTTCTTCTTGTTTTGTGCATGATTGTTAGAAATTCTAGATCTTATTTTCATTAAGAAGAAATATTTGTTTTCAACTTTGTGTGCATTAGAGTTAGTTTTTTTTTTAACGTTAGTGAAATCATCTTTCCATTAAGTTTTTATGCATCTTTTTCAAGCATGAAAAGATAGGAAACATTTTTGGTTTATTTAGGTTTGATGTTCTCTAGATCTCTTTTTTATTTTCCTTGAAGATTGTTGGGGTGCATTCATATTTCCCTTTTCGTTTGAAAACATAGAATTGCATTTGCATTTGGGTGTGCATTTTTTGGAAGAAAAGTAAATCTCTCTCCCTTTCTTAGGTAGAATTTCATTGAAGAGGAAAACTTGCATTATCATATAGATCAGTGTGCATCTTCTTTAAATTCAAGTTTTCACTCCATGGTTCCACCTAAATGCACAAGATAAAATTAACGGTAGTACTAGGTTAAAACTTTTAGCAATTTGAGTGATAAGTTAGTGACGTGTTCGGGCGTCGTAAAACGCAGGAGCTGTCGTTACTTTGTCTACACTACAACCTAGGGCTCGTGTAGTTCTTCCACGTACCGTCAGTATATCGAATGGCCTTTCACATACCCTTGAGGTATATAGAAAGGTACTTCACGTACTCGATTGTATATAGGAAGACCCCTTGTGAACGGTTGTGCATTAGACAACACTACTACCGATTTGAGCTCCCACGTACCTTGCATATATCGAGAGACCCTTTTAGGAATCCTCAGACCAACTGAGTTAACCTTTTGGTCGTCTTGGATTTATGGGAGAATCTTGTAAAGTCTTGATAATCCTGTGAGATTCCTGACTCTTATCCACTCCTTTCACATGTTTGCTTGTTTCTTTTAGTTTGAGTAGTACTTGCTTGTGCATGATAGTTAGGAGGTTTTTAGAGAGTTTAGAGATGGCATCCCAATCTGGGACTACCACTCAAGAGGTCATCTTCCAAGGTGTACCTTTTCTATTCCCTCCAAGTGAAGGTATTGGTACTCCCTTTATTGCCACTCTAAATATTCTTGGATTAACTATAGGATTACCGGTCTGGTTGTTTAATTCGATAATTCCTATTACACCTAATGTCTCAAATGTCACCTCTCCTCTAGGAGAGGATTGACCTCAACCTTATCCCTCTCCTTCTTCATTAGTTGTTGCTTCATCCCTTTCTTCTTCTTCGCTTGATCAAAGCTCTATGGTTAGTAGTCACATGGATAAGAAGAAGAAGAAAGGGAAGGGTAAAAAGAAGAAGGATAAGAAAGAGAAAAAGAAGCAACCATCTGCTCTTGATGGTGCTCGTTCTAAGAGAACACTCAGAAAACCCAAGTTCTCTTCTAAGTTTTGCAAGGGGGACCACCTTCTTAAGGAGTGTCTTGGTCTCTCTCGTGTACAAGAAGAATGGTCTAAAAGGTCCAAACCATTTGTTTCATTAGCCTCTGATCATCATATTGACGATACTCCCTCAACCAGTGACCCATTGGTAAAAGGTCGTAAGGGTAAAGTCTCGTGTCCTTGTTTGATATGTAAGGCTATGCATCGTACTTTTCTTTGTCCATGCATGGATGAAGCTTCGCGTTGCTTGGAAAATATTACTGATCATCAACAAGTGATAGTAAGTTATCCCTCGATTCCTCACCGGTTGACCAAGTGATCAATTCAGTTTCATCTATAATTGATCCCACTCTTCCTTCAGAGAGTGAAGTGGTTGAGTCGATGTCATTTCCACCCGATCCCGCTCTTTCGTTAGAGAGTGTTAAGACCTAAGTAGTCTCTTTGACCAAATATTTGTCTTGTTCTTCTCTTCCAGTAGAGAATGAAGTGAAACCTGCTGAAGTTTTTATGCTTCCTTCTGATTATTCTCGACAAGAGGAAATTTTGTCTCTTTCGACAGAACCCTCTCCAAGTACTGAGGTTATTTCCTTTTAATGGAGTAACCTAACAAAGTCTCGTCTTCATTCGAGTGTTCCTTTACAGATAGTTGTGAATGTTACTTCTAGGCAGATACTTCACACTATTGTTGACAAAGGGGCTTCTGTTAGTATTCTATCCTCAACTACTTGGAAAGATTTAGGTTCTCCTTAGCTTGTGCCAGCCACCAATCAGATACTGGCTTTTAATCGAAGACCTATTGCACCTTTAGGGACCCTTCCTTATTTGACTATTACATTATGAGGGAAAATTGTCTGTATTGATGTTATGGTGGTCCAAGGTCCTTTAGATTTTAATCTACTCCTTGGACGTGATTATGTTTATGCCATGAAGGCTATTGTGTCCACACTCTTTAGAGTTATGCATTTTCCCCATGATGGGAATATTGTGACCATTGATCAGCTTTCTTTTGTTACACCTGACCATCGCATCACTCCTAGTAATCAGACTGCCCTGAATGTGCCGCATGTTCTTGTGGTTCCTTCCCCTTATTCTAGTTAGTTTCTTCCCATCATATGTAAAATGGGGGGAATGGTTATAGTCTATGGACATCATAATGGAGCTAATTCGTTAGCTTTTTATGTAATGGGGGCAACCTACGAACCTCTGGATATCATGTTGGGTAGGAGCAGGTGCGAGCATAGTTCCCATTCTATGTCAAGCTTGTTAATAAATGAAACAGATGCCTTTGAGCATAGTTCCCATCTTGTGTCAAGCTCATTAAAAAATCAAACAGATGCCTGTGAGAAAAGTTCCCATTCTATGTCAAGCTTGTTAAAAAATGAAATAGATCTCCTCAAGCATAGTTTACCTTTTGGTTTCAAGCTTGCATAAAAATGAAACCATTCTTGAGCATAGTTCATTTTTTTTTCAAGCTTGTTAAAAAATGAAGTAGGTTTCCTTAAGCATAGTTTATCTTTTGGTTTCAATCTTGCATAAAAATGAAACCATGTTCCAAGCATAGTTACCTTCTATTTCAAGCTTGTGTAAAAATGAAATAGATCCCCTTCCCTTGAGTCAAGTCTTCCCTTTAGTGTTAGAACTTGAACCTTCTTTTCACTTGCCCGATTCTCGTTCTTCCTACCCCCTTGGTGAAATTTTTCACATTAGTAACTAGGTTTTTAGGTTGGTTATGGAAGAAGAATCATCAAATGAAACAAATCTTGGGGCATGTCAAGCCACTAGTACCCATGCTAGGGGTAAGCTTCGCTAGCAATCATTCTGGGGGAAAGCTTCCAACCTCTGTATATCATGTTAATGGGATTTTTTCAAGCATATTTTACCCATTGGTTTTGAGCTTGTGTAAAAATGAAACCAATCTTCGAGCATTATTTCAACTGATCTTTGAGATCGTTAAAAATAGTAAGATGGTGTTGAGCTTACTTTTCATTTTTCATGCTCTGGTTAAAACATGAAATTTGGTTTGAGCTTAGT